>JAFIRS010001016.1:0-466559 GCA_018342105.1 Gonioctena quinquepunctata
TTGCAAGTTTAAGGCTCCTTGGTTGAATTCCTCACAAAGTATTGTACCCTTTGACGTACTTCTCGGATAAATGTCACATCTTTGGATTTCATCTTCATCGAAGCAAACATTCAAATCATAGACTGTAGCATGGAGGACATCTTGACTCAAAGCATTCAAGTAGGAGTTCAATCCTCGATGGCTGTATTGATGTCCACGGCTTCCGTCCAACATTGACTCGAGTAATGCATCCACATATTGAAAACTGAAACGAAAAAAGAATTGTTAATATATTCCATTGATATTCAAATAATTTTACTTACATCAGAAAATGTGATGCTCCAAATATAGTACTTCTACACTGAATGTTATTTTTTAATGGAGAAATATCTATATTCAACATAAAATCACTATATCCTAACTATTAACATATAAACAATATTATCATTTAATGTAGTTGAATTCTACTAGAGGACGAGTTCTCAAACTCCCTGCTACTTGTGGACTCTGACCCAAATATGTTATTGTATATTTGAAATCTGAAGCATTTATGCAACTGACATCGTCCGCATTGAATTCATCCGAAATACTTTGTGACAACACATGATTTGAATAAAGTAGCATGATCATCACGTAATGTCATTAAAATAGATCTCCCATATCGGTTATACAAATCGTCATACCAAGTATGTTGAAAGCTTTACCGATGGGTAATGATGATATTGGTCTTTGTTCAAAAGCTCCCACCCTCTTTCAATTATTGAAGAATTGATTCTCTTCAAATCTACAACTTTGGAAGAAAAGACATAGTAAGACTGTATGAAAAATATAGATTATTTCACCTTATAAAAAATACACTCACTGAATTGAGAAACTTCGTACTCTGTATTCACTCTGATGATATCATCTAACATCTGATTTCTCATCAACGACTCCACACATTTTATAAGAGACATCCCACTCCATTTCCAGTAGATGGGACTGTGAAGGTCATTACGCACTTGAGCATCAACACACTATCAATACTCGCAGTTCACTCTTAGCTCTCTCACAGGATGAATGCCCTCCTCGCTTGGAGAGTGCAAGGATTCATGAAGGTCATGACTACACAGAATATGTATGCCTACACCACAACATTAGTCAAGGTCAAACAAACATCGAGATCAAATCTTTTGGTTGCCGAAACAAATCCAACATCAAAACTCAAGGTCAAATCTCAAAGTCAAAACTTAATGTTATGAATCTCAAGGTCATATTCAAGGTCAAGTCGAATCTCAAAGTCGACCAAACCCAATATCAAAACTCAATGACAAATCTCAAAGTCAAATCTCAAGGTCAAACACACACACACACTGCACACCTGCAACTATTCAAGGTCACACGTGACGTCATAGTGGTGGGGGGAGAGCCAGAACCGGCTTAAATCTCCTACTGACTGTTCTCCCACCCATGTTGATTTGTGCTGAATGTGAAGCGAATAACATTCCAAATAATTGAGATTGAATTGATACAGTAGGTGGCTTAGGTGGAAAGGTGCAAGTAATGAACATCTTCCCGATTCTGCATTATATAAAATAATCCAGTAGTCATTCCAGAAAAATCATGTACGATAATCAAAATATTTTAATCTTGACTCACAAACGTTGAAGTTGGAATGGAATTTTTTTACAAGTTTGCACGAAGGTACTTTTTATTTAACCCGGAAACTCATTCAGAGTTGTGCATACTCAGTCCACGTTGTTACTTGTGTGGAATTATTGCTTTACTATAACAATATTCATGAAAAGGCACAACCGGAAATATTCGAATTTTTAATAAATGATGTTGAAAGCCTTCATATTTTTTAATATATTGGTACAAATCTGAGGTATGTGACTATTGAAAAATACTGAATTAATTATTGTCCACTTATTAACACTTCACAAAATAGAATAATGTACTCTGACTATGGGATGAATAAATCACAATTCACTGTCCGAAATATCGTGTGCGACATCGCACTACTAATCGAAATCAATCCTTCTTCAAAATTGTACTTGAACTGTCCCTCGCTTGCGTTTGATGCATTATATAGGAATACTGAGTTCCAGAAAATTCTTGGTGGTAAATCCATCAAACTTTCGAAAAATCGGGTCGTCTAGCGTGCAATAAGGAATGCAGTGAGGTACCAAATTCTTTTGTTCCCCCCTCATTGGTTCATCATGATAGGGCTTCAGATGAACAACGTTTATCTTAGTCCTAGGGCTGCGCTGGATTCTGAACACCACGTCGTTGATCCCCTTCTTCACCTCGTATGGTCCTTCCCAAGACGGTGTTATATTGAATACCAAAACTGGTAGATAGGCCCGATAGGCGTACTGACTCATCCAATATATTGTTAATTATTTCAAGAATGCTTGTTTTTTTGTGTTTGTGGGCTTATTTAAATTCGCTTCAAGGCATCCGCGTTGGTGAATAATATTGAACCAATATTTTTCCAATTTGATTTTCCATCGCATTAATTTCAGTTGGGATTTTACAAAGTGATCCGTTATTACGTCCTGAAATATTGTCTAGTAACTCCCAGTAGTTCTTTCTCAATAACATGGTAATTTCGTTCCGAGCCGTTTATGGCGAAATTTGAGGCACCTGTGGTCAAGATGAGTGATTCAGAAAAATCGACATACTATAAAATTGGTTCATTCAATCCAGCATGTTTCGAAACAGAAAATTAATTAATTGTTATGATAGATTCTTTGATTTGGTTCGCTGTTTTGAAAAGTGAAAAGACTTTGAGGCCTCTAATTGTGTTAGAGTTGGCATGGCCCAAATAAGCAACTTCCTTCCGTAATTGAAAATAAGCTTGACTGAATCCTCGGAATACACCACTCAGTCGTTTGTGAAGTGTTCTTCTTCAAATGGGATCGAAAAAAGAATTGTGTCGTCAAGGTAGGAAAGACATTTTGTTTTGTGTACCCCCTACAATATTATCTATTACACGTTATGAAGTGGAGGGGGCATTTTTCAAACCGAATGGTATTTGCAGAAGCTCGTTATGTCTTTACAATGTCCTTTCCTTCCATCTCGATCTGATAGATACCAATAACTGTTAAAAATCATTCTTCAGCTCTTTGTTCAGCTGATCCCACCAAAGTGTGACTCGTCTATCGTTACATTAGCTGCAAATTTCATACAACTAACAGATGTACCCAATATAAAAAATGAATAGGAGGGGACCTGAGACAGACTCCGTCTTCAATAATTTGAAACTCTGAATGACAATCATTGTATTACACAAATTGGAATTAGGAAGATGTGAAGAGAAACATTCAAGTGTGATTCCGCGTTTGAGAGACACAGTCAAAGGCCTCATTGAGATCGCGAAGGATTGGGAAAAAATTTGGAAATCAGTTAAAGGTGTATTTATATTGAATTCATCGAAGAACATGTTAATTCTCCGAACGATATGAAAATTACATTTATAGTAAGATGATGTCAACCTGCAATTTTTCATTCTCAGGTCGTTGCTCCTTGTATGATAGGGCAAAATTGGTTGCTCATGATGAGAACTAAAAAATCAACTGAGTCCAATATCCGGTTCGAAAATCAGTAATTGTGATTATCCCACCGACTGCGCCAAAAATATCAAGGGTTGCTCAAAGTTCCTATTCAATATACAACGTTTAATTATTAGATTTAGTAAGAATGCTAAAAAAAATTAATTCAAGGAAGCTGCCTGTATTTTGTTGGATGAAAATGATAATATAGCCGCATGTTTTTCCACCAAGGTGGATGCCCCTACTAAAAATAAGTGGAGCTAGTGAAATTTCATATCAAATAGATTACGTCGAAGCAGATGCGACGAGTAATTGCCGAAAATAATAAATTTAATACAGAGTGGATTTTATTAAAATTTCTAAGCTTCATTTCAATTTTAGAAAGGCTGATATGCATATTGTATATTCAAGAATATTTCCCAACTGTAAGTATTTTGATATTGAATAAGATTTATACATTTCTGTAGTCTATGTCTAACACTAAAAGCAACATTTCGCGAGAATATGTGATACCATTGAAACCGTGAAAATATTTCAAATGCTAGATCTTATCATATCATGATCAAAATTCCATGTACATATCAGATACGTCTAATAATCCATCACTCAAATCCTGAATTTCCTGTATGAATAATGTAGTATAGTCCCCATATTTTCCTTTGTATCAGATTATGATTCACAAATCGATCATCAATATATCGTTTCAATTCAGGAGGGTAATTTGTATTGGATGAGTTCAATGATGAGTTTATTTATGGAATAACTTACCTTGTACCATGGGCGCCCATACAAATGTTTCCCAGGGGGGGCAACGACCACCATGTGTTCTAAATAGAGAAAACACAGAATTAGTATCATTGTGAAATGAATGACACATTTTCAAAGGTTGTGCCTTGATGTACCAAATGCGATCAGAGAATCACAGCATAATAGATAGTGTTTACTAATGAGTTCAATCAAGATAAGTAGTTATACTTCCAGTTATAGAAGCAGAGGTATAATACTACTGGGAAGTTTTTGTCATATGAACAAAATATTCAATGATTGGTAGAACCGAACATGTATTCAGTTGAGAAATATAAATGGAAGTTTCCATTTTTAACTGAATTCTCATTGACATATCCCACGCAAATCATGATCATTAACAAACTACATGAGATAATTCACATTTTATTCCATTTAACTCGTAAAAAAATAATATAAGGAAGTTTTTGATACACATCTCTTGTTATGATCTCCAGAGATCGGAAGCTGATCCTATGATATGTCATAACAATATAACAAGGAATATATACAAGGGCAAGTAATATTTGAATTTGAGAAAAATATTGCTAGTGAGTAATTTTACCATTTTTAACCCCTCTTCCCAGTATTCTTCGAAAAGCAGATATAGATATATATGGTGTATCACAAAATTCATTTAATTCATTTTCCGTGTATCATATTTTATCGGAATTTCGTTTCATCATGAATTTGATTTTCATGTTCAACTGTATTTCCTATTTTCTCTTGCCTTTTCGGTTCGTTCATTTCAGTATAGATCAAATATGTTTGTGTTATAATATATATTTATATTTATATATATATATATATATATATATATATATATATATTATAAAATAATATAAATAAACATGGTTTTTTTTAATTTTACAATCTTAATTAGTGCATAGGTTGGTTACAAATACACATTTTAAATGAACCTCATGAGTTCCTTGGACTAACCAAAGAAAAACATATCTAACATTCGTATTCGGATAATGTCGTATAACGCCATCTCAGAAAGTTCAGCGGTAAAAGTAGGGTAACATCCAATAGCAACAATGCAAGTACCTCAAATATTCACGAGATGGCGCCATACATTGTAGTCGCGATGAATAATTTTTTTTGTGTAAAATCGCGTATTTTCAGAAAAAATGCCTATATACATAAACTTAAAAAGCAAAACCCTATCTATCTACAAAAGTTCATCCAAATCGTTAGAGCCGTTTACGAGATAGCCGGAATATATTTACAAGAATTGCTCCTTCAAAGGTATAAGATAAATCCTGATATCGAATGACTAGGAGGTCTAGGACTTTGGGATTTACCTTCATATAACCTTTTTTATCAGTTCGTTCAAATTAAAACTTTTCTGCAGTGGAGGAAGCGTTTTGAGTATTTCATTTATTTATATGGTCCTCATCCAACTTATTATTAGATACATTGGTATAATTATATATTACAATAATAGTGCAATAACAATGATATACTGAAGTCTTCAATCAATAATGCCCGAGGAAGAGGTGGAGGCTGCTTCAATTGTTTTAAAAAGAAATTGAACTCACACAGAGAATATCTGTGACGCTGTCACTCAACATAGAATTGCAATTAAAGTGATTTGAAGTAAAAATAGGAAGTATAGAATATTTTTGAGTCTTTATATATGGGGATTGTAGTTCAATGAAAGTCGAGCAATCCTCTCTTTACAATGATAAGGTTGTAGCAAATTTTATAAAAGAAAAAATTAATGGAATCACTTCTGAGCGAAAGGTTATATTCAAGTTTGTGCCTATAAAATCTATAGTAGAGGCAATTCATTATTTTATACCAAATTACAAACTTATGTGATCGTTATAGAAGGGGTTCCAAATGATAGTACAATATTTAAGAATTGGTTTCACTAATGTAGAGAATGATGTTGAAAAATTGAAGAGCAATTGCGGAACTCTAGTATTTCTTGAAATTGAACCCAAAATCCGTAGCGAGGGTTTTTCGATGTGACTTCCGAACGTTAGTTTTTATCCAGGATTATTCCTGAATCTGTAGCTTCGTCTGACACATTCAGTTGTTGATGATTATTCAGGCTGAGATGGCAAAGAAAATGACCGCCTTTTCCTATTTAAATAATTCGATGACACTGAGAGTCAGTAATGCAGACATTCAAAAAATTATCTAAAGCTTCCCGCATTTCGAAGAAATGCGGGATGTATGATTATTTATTTTGAGAAAATACATAATGTTTGTGTAAATATAAAATGGGTGTTACCAAAGAATTGGTTGAAAATTAAAAACTAAAGGTGTGATTTGTTGCCCTCTATCTCATAGATGAGGATTAATGCTTCTCTACAAGGGATTTAGGTGCTATCGGTGAAACTCTGGAGTCATCGTAACTGTGCCAAGTACCTGCATAGGGGTGCATATAGAAAGCCGTATACTGTCCGCTGTAGGTTGTTCCACTATGGTTGGATACAGTATACAAGTTGTAGCGTCACGGAGCTAAATTATCTGCTGCATAATTCTCGATCGTCGAGAATCGTTTCAAGTGAATAACCATATTTTGGGAAATTCATGTATAGATAATAACTTTGTGCATTTAATCCTCTACGTACATTTACAACAAGTTGTTTTTTCTTCGCCGTCCAAAGTTTCTTCCTAGTAAACGAGTCTAAACATTGTGACAGACTCAGCTGTCCAGTTCTCTGTGGAATATGGAGTGAAAGGTCCCAGAAGGGGTAAAAAAAGATAGAACAATGGCCGCAGGAAGTATAATTCAACGATGATTTCAGTTGACCAACAAAATGATCAACAATTTTTTAGTTGTCCATTCTTAAATATCTTGAACAAGACTCCTGTGCCTTTTCATGGTCGCTCAATTTTTCATCAATTTCTGTCAAGATAAGTTTTATGAAGACCTTTTAATAAATATCCTAGAAATTCCTGGGCGTCCTGTTGAGCGAACCCCATGAAACGAGGTGAAAATATTTGTAAATGACTTTACAAAGAAACAGTATTCACCACCCTATCAGACGAATCTCCCGATCAAAGTTCTTTTATCACTACCGCAAAACCTTTCATCAAGGCACCCTTCATACTTGTGTTGATATCCCTCATATACTCATCTTTTCTCAAATACTCCAGCAATCATCTGGTGTTCGATAAAAATTGTATGATGCTGTTCATGAAACAGCAGCGTTTTCTCTTTATATGGTGATACTGATGCGTTGAAGAAGAAAGCTGGTGGAACGTCTATAATGATAATATTAAATTTTATTTATTTGCATCAAATACAGTACATAATTATTATTTTCTAGAATCAAAACTGACACAAACAAATAAAAGAGAAACCACAAAGCTTTCGCTATCCGTGGTGAACTCACTATTTGTCTATGAGAGAGACCTGAGTTTTGACAACGAAATGATTATACTTATTTGGTCACTTGAAAAATCTTTCTACAAATCTCTTTAATAAATTCCGTTGCCTGGGGACCAAATACTCCATATGTTTCATAGCTACATGGTAGAAAAAGTATAGATTTCTCAGGTTTTGATATTTTTTAAACTCAACTTTTTCCCCCATATCTGCAGCAGCACCTTGCCAAATAGAGGTTGAGTCCAAATGTGATGTGGCCATAGTACAAGTAAAATCCCATACCACTGATTTACCAAATTTTCAAGGAATCAATGACATTCCATCCGGTCGTTTCCCGTCATTCCGACTGACACCTGATAGCTCTAAGATAGCTGGAATTTCTGCCGTTACTAATGCTCCATTTATCAAATCATTAAGAGCATCATGGCGAGATCTACGACCAGCGCTGAATATACAACCTAAACCATCAACCCCAGATTCATCTACTTCAGCACCACATTTATGACGGACACAAATTGAAAAACCTAGTCGAAGTCCAACAGAAATTCTGAATGTTTCAGCATCAAGAAGATTACCCAAAGAAGAAACTGGTAGTATATTGAGCCACGCACCTCATTCCTTTGATGTCACTGCATTGAGACGAGCCTTGTGAGATGTAGATACAGCTGTTCCAAGCAGATTATTCAAATTCACTTTCAAGAGCGGACGATCCCATGCACTTTGTATTTTCTTTCCGTAAGAGAGTTTTACTCAAGAAATCCATAATCTGTTCCCTTCTTCGTAGAAATAATCAAATAATCCAAAAAAATCTGATAGGAGTATCGAGACAAGGAAGATAAATGAATAATAGTTTGAAAGAACTGAAAAACACGCTTTTATAGAAAACCAATAGTGAAAGTTCGTCAATTCTGGGTTCTATTACCGCTACTCAACGTTTGGATGATATATTTATTCGTCCACAAAGAATTATTATGTCAAGTAGTATCCATAAGTCTAATATTCGGAGCCAAATACCTGAAAAGTATAATTTGGATTCATCCACCTCCAAAAAAATAACGCGATCTGCCATATCTTTACCCAACTCGATTTCAAGCAGCCTCCAATCGATTTCCAATGATAGAGAAAATCATCGCATAAGAGATTATTCCTTTGAAGATAGCAGTAGCGGTGAGCGCATCTCCCTCAGTTATAACTCCATGAAACCCCTTGTGCTTGGAAGCTCCAAAACTCTCGGTCTTAATGGTTTGAAAAACATTGGCAATACTTGCTTTATGAATAGCGCAATACAATGTTCATCGAATACCAGATGGTTGCTCGAGTATCTGAGAAAAAACGAACATTTGAAGGATATCAACACAAGCATATCAAGTATGAAGGGTTCTTTGATAAAAGCATTTGAAGAAGTGGTAAAAGAACTTTGGTCAGAAGATTCGTCTGATGTGGTGGTTAACACTGTTTCTTTGAAAAACCAGACACAAAGATTTATGGGTGACGCTCAACAGGATGCCAAGGAATTTTTCAGATATTTATTGGAAGGTCTTCATGAAGATGTAAACAGAGTGAGAGAAAGGCCTAAACCTACGTTCATAGAAATCGATGAAAATTTGAGCGAAAATGAAAAGGCAAAAGAGTCTTGGTCAAGATATCTTAGAATGGACAACTCAAAAATTGTCGATAACTTTGTTGGTCAACTAAAATCATCGTTGAAATGTACTTTCTGTGGCCATTGTTCTGTCACTTTTGACCCATTCTGGGACCTTTCACTCCCTATTCCACAGATTACTGGCAAGCTCAGCCTGTCACAATGTTTAGACTCGTTTCCTAGGAAAGAAATTTTGGATGATGACGAAAAACCCACTTGTTCTAAATGTAAGAAGAGGAGAAAATGCACGAAGTCATTATCTATACTTAAATTCCCCAAAATTTTAGTAATTCACTTGAAAAGATTTTCGCAGAAGGATAGATTCAGAGGAAAACTAAATGTCTTCATTGACTTTCCTCTCGATGGATTAGATATGAATACTTATGCAGTAGATAACGCAGTTCCGTGTCGCTACAACTTGTATGCTGTATCCAACCATAGCGGAACAACTCTTAACGGACACTACACGGCTTACTGTAGGCACCCTTACGCAGGCACATGGCACGGGTACAATGACTCGAGAGTATCACCGCTGTCACCAAAATCCATTGTGAGTGGAGGAGCATACGTTCTCTTCTATGATCAAGAGGACACCGAATCACAACTTTGAAATAGGCATTTTACTTATTTACATTATATATTATCTTTGTTGTATATTAGTACTTCAGCTACAATATTCATTATAGTCAACATTTTTATGCACAAAGTGAGGCTCCATATAGAACTGTACAAATTTCAGGATTCACTCTGCCTGCCAACTTGAAGTTGCATAATGCTGTCAATGAATTTAAGTTTTCCGCTCCACCAGCAGAAAAGATTTCACGCCTCAATTACATTGATTTTATTAACTTCTGGTGGTTCACTTTCCGGACGGACGTGTTGGAGAGGTTCAGATCTGATAGTAGCTGGGTGTTTTGATTTCCTCCGATCTTATTCATAACCCTTCTCGTCAATTTGTGGGGAGATTTAGACGAACATTGTTTGGTTTGGACAATCGGATTGGTCGAGTCTGAATCATTGATATTTTTTTAAATTAAAGATGAAAGGGACACTTTCCGTTCTTTACTACATTGAGGAATTTGAAGATTTCTGTTACTGAAAAGAAATATTTTTTCTGAAGATTCCATCGAATTAGACTCGATACATTCATCTATTGTATTGCTGAGAGCGGAAGCACAATAAATTCTTGCTGATTCTTTTTATTACGAAAGCGATTCTTTTGAATTTGGCTAGGCGATTATGAAGTTGATTACTCCTCTCTTGATTGTGGTTTTCTTCCTTTTTATAACGTTAGCAAATTTGGAGAATGTTGAGCACTTTGCAATGTCACTTAAGAATATATTAATAAGAAGTGGTCCAAAGTGGGATCCTCACGGCACTCCCAAGGTTACGCTACCTACGAACATTCGAAGCTACAAACTGTATTTGTCCTCAAACATAAGACGAAAGTACCACAAGATTCCAACCACCCCATAATTTTTCAACTCCACATGAGAGTAGGGTGTACGGAACAAGTCGGAACTCTTTTCTCCTTATTTTGAATATAAGGAATCAGGTTAGGGAGTACTGATATTTTTTTGTGAAAGCCATGGTGGTGTATGGCACTACGGTTTTCTGCGCAAAAAACAATTTTGTTAGTGATGGTACTTTCAAACACTTTTCAAAAAATATTTAATGGAGAAGGTCTTTAACTTCCATTATGATTTTTATTCAGTGATTTATATACCGATATCACCTGAGCTTCTTTCTAATTTGAGGAAAAAAATCAGTTGGAAAGAGATGTATTCAAAATTCTATGTAGAGCTTCAGCTAGGGTTCTTGTCTCTACAAAAAATAGTCTAAGATAATTGCCAGGTCTTTTTTGTCGATATTTGATGGAACTCTATGATTTGTTTTTAGATTTATTTAGAATGTCGCAACCGAAAGAAGAAGTATTGATCACTTCAAGAAATGATAATATCTTTTTTCTCTTATGTTAGTACAATGAAATCAATTGATGGCATATCAGACACGTCTAAACTCCTAAAATTTTAAAAACATAAATTCGTTTTGGATTGAGTGGAATACTATAGGAAAATATTTTTCAAGTGGATTCCATTTTCAGACTGTAAACGACTGCATACCTGAGCTTGGGCCCAATTAGTTCTCACTTGATTTCGTTGATATCCAATATTTTATTCTCGTGAATTTTCATACGCTACGCATATATACAACAAAAAAAGGAACAACTATTTGTCGTAAATTTTGACAAATGTTAACTAACATCGAGAGGAATATTTTCAGTTATCTGTGAAGGATTTGGAGGAACATTCTGATGAGGATGAAATTCATGCAAATAGTTCATTCAATGAACTATTGCCATTATGACTTCGTACTTTATTTTATTATTCATTGAAATATCAAACTATCTTTCCTATAATAATTCATAAATAAAATAATCTCGATCAGAAGTAAATAATAAAATAAAAATACTCTACATCAGAGATTGATTCATGTCTATTGACCTCAATGAAAATATTCAATTAATAGGTTATTGAACAATGGCATTAAAATAGGAGCAGAAGAAGATAATCGATTACCCACTATATTTACGAATAAGTTCGGCGTTATTTTTACCAGGCTGAAACCATTTTATGTAAACTACGGCACGAGTTTCATCGATTACATATTTGTTTCATGGTACACTTTGTGGTCCTGCTTTTCGTTGGAAAATCGATATACATACCCTTTCTCATTCACCGTCAGACACGAATATTTTTATCATGGCATGGAAAGTTCCTTACTTTCTAGCTTCAACTGGAGGGTCACTCCCTCCTTAAGTTTTCAATTATTATTTTTGCTTGTATCTTTTCTCTCTATCGAATCAATGACTTGCGTTGAAATTTTTTATGAAGTTATATTATTTTAGATATAATTCGTTCCGGCTACTCATTAGTTTGATTTTACTTTCTGGTTCTTATCACCTTATAAAAAAACAAAAAATATATTTTTGGTTTGAATCCTAATTATGAGAAATTGATTGTTGATTGGAACGTTTAAATCGTTATTTCAGCTGATTGGGAACATGTAAAAATTCCAGTATTTATCTAGTAAATGATAGTGTTACAACAGTTTATTGTTGAAATGGCAACGCTGCTGTTATCATCTATTGAACAATAACAATTCGACACTTGATTTTCATTTGAGTGAGTGGTTTTATATTCACGCGATGTTTATATGATGTGAAATATACAAAAGACAATTCAGAAATCGTGTAAAATTCATTCAGTGTATTGACTATAGTCCAAATATTAGTCTATGTTTCAAGAATGAGTGGTAATTGGAAGTTTGATAATCATGACAATTGTAATTGGTATGATTATGAAGAGTGCATTGTAGTTGACGAGCATTTTTGGCTTCAATTTCTCTTGGCTGGTGTTCATTGAATTTTGACATAATTTTGAAGTTCTTGTCACGAAATATTTAAAAAACGAAGCTGTTTCCATGTTTGCCAGAACAAAATGAAGTGTTGTCCAATGGAAGTTTCCGGATTGCTTCTGCAGATCAGCTAAAATTCTTCTTTGGCTGTGAAGCCCCGGCTTAGCTTCGGATTGGGGTTATATGACATTCTTCATGAAGCTACTTCGGATAGGTTAGTCAAACCTATAGAGTAGAAGTCAGTGTAGTACTTATACCATCTCCGAGTCAAAGGTTTCAACTGGACAAGAGAGTTAGTTAGTCATCCCCTTTCCAATGTCTGAAGTGCTTCAGAGAGGCATATGTTTCATTCAATACAGTTTTAGTAGATCCTCATGACGGACAGGAAATCCAAATATGAATCAGTGCACAGTTGTCCATCTCAAACTGTATACAGAAAGCTTATGCGCACTTTCCTATCGTCCTCAGAGATCAACGTTCTAACTAACCGGATACCTACATTTCTAGGCTTTGTGTATGAAACGAATAGCGAAACATATACCTTTTCTCTGGGAGAGCCACCGTTGTAATATTGTCTTAGAATAACTCAAGTATGATTACAAGTAATATTCGACATATTCAATTTTGATGAATATAAAAGGATGTGAACGAAATTTAGAAAAATGGAAAATAAGTAAAGAGTGGCATCATAGGAATAATTCCTCTGAGAGGAGACAATTTTTAGTAAGTATTTTTTATGTGAAGGAAACAGTCATTCACAGGTTCTCGTCAAATTTTAACTAGATAACTTCTGTTTTTATGTTATAACGTTACTTTTCAGGAAACTCAAGAAGATAGTCCTCATTCATTGTAGTTTTGATTTTATTTTCTATAATATCTGAAATAACCCATACTGAGCGTCATGATCAACCAGAGACTAACATGGAACAGTCATATCAGGAACATTCTTTCCAAGGCTACAGCGGCAACCTGGACGTGCCGCAGAGTTTTTGGAAAGACATGGGGTTTGAAGACGAAAATGATATACTGGGTATATCGAACGATTATCAATTCCATGGTCACCTATGTCTCATTGATATGATGGCCAAACACCCAACAGCACTCGGCTCAAATCAAGCTGTCTGGGAATCACAGGGGCAATATTCACGTGCCCCACTGCAGCATTAGAGGTGATGCTGAATCTTCCGCCACTGCACTTGCGTGTAATGAAAGAAGCGGCAAAAAGTGCCTTCAGACTGAACCAGGCATCAAACTTGAAGGCTGGAAATCTGATTGGACATCTGAAGATTCTGAAAAATATTTCCGTAGAATCCAGGTACTAGCCATCAGATAATATGCCAGCTAGGCACGACTTTGAAGTGAATTATGAAGTGGTTATGAACAACCACCATATATTCACAACGAACGGGCCTCAACTAGAAAGGAATGTTATACTGATGGTTCCATGATGGACGAAAGGGCTGGAGTGGGAGTAACGGGTTCATGTTTCAGGCTCTCAAAACCCCTAGGAAAAGCCCCAACAATTTTTCAAGCAGAAACTCATGCTATAGAAATTTGCGCACAAGAATGCATTGAACGAGGCTCCAGGGGTGCAGAGATCTTTATCCTATCAGACAGCCAAGCAGCACTAAAAGCTCTAAAGTCATACACTTGGGACTGCAAACTCTCCCTAAGACAACTGGCTACGAACAATCAGGTTACTCTGATGTGGGTGCTAGTTCACAAGGGAATCGAAAGCAATGAAGAAGCGGATAGCCTCACCAAGGAAGGAACAAACAGTCAATTTTCTGGCCCAGAACCCTTCTGTGGTCTTTCCAAAGCCCACATCAACGAAGAGATTCGATGCTCAGAAGCTGACCAAATAAAAACCCACTGGAATAAGGTTCCAGGACAAGGACAAGCGAAAAGGCTTGTGAGCCCATCGCCACAAAAAGCTGAACAGCTTCTCGAGATGGACAAGAAACGGGTAACGGGACTAATCACCGGACATTGTCCTCTAAGGTATCACCCCAAAAAGATGTATACAGCAGACAGTGAACTGTGCCGTTACTGCGAGAACTTCGCTGAAACTGCAGAACATCTGCTTTGCAAAAGGCTCAAGTTCCTCGAAGGGGTTTCACTAACGCTCTCAGACATCAGGAATTCAGCTCCCAGAAAACTGATTCGCTTCGCAAGAAGCTTCGGAATCCCGGGTCTTGAATAGATTAAGGGTGATGTACAAAAAACCTTATAGGTCGAAGTACGGAGATTCTGAAGAGCCATGTCGACTCCCCTACAATCTACAACCCATACTGTTGGTTATTAATAGTTGTCAGTGAATTTATATTACATGTTTCCTTCACATGAGTATTATAAACAATTCAGATATAATTAATATACTCACTACATTTTGGCATCTTGAATATGAAGTGGAAGTAACAGTAACTGAATAAATATTATTACATAATTTGTGGGCATGAAGTTAGAATAACACCGGACTCAATTCTGAGCTTTGAGAAAATTCATTCTCCACGACTAGAAAATCAAAACAGTCCTTACGAAACAGCTTGCATAAGCTTGTATGAATAAGCTACTACTGAAAAAACTGCAACTGCAGAGAAGTCAGTATAATGAAAATTGGATAACAAAAACTGGTATCCAATTTGATTGAAAATGTAGCATAACCAATGCAGTCAATTGTTTTCATATAGAATATGTAATCGGTGATGTAGAAGTTGGAGATATAACCTTGTTCGGAAGAATCAAAGGACAGTAGTATAATAATATATCGATTTCTCTGAAAATATGAACATCGTGTTTTTAAAATAAGAAGGGGAATCATCTGCGACTGAAAGATAATCTTTCTTCCATTGTTCAAGATAACCTCTTGGGAGTTATTCGTGTTGAAAAGGTAATCATTCTCAATTAAATATTCAATTGAGAATTTTTCCTTTTTCAATAATATATCGTTATTGGTTTTGTAGATCCCGAAGGCCTTCCTGCCTTTCTGCCTCGGTGGTAGGAGGAAGATTAACAAAGTTTACATCCACTCGACATTCTTATTCTCAAGCTCTCTCTAGAAAATTTCCCTTTTTTATTATTTCCAATTTTAAACCTCAAGTATGCCTTTTTCTCGAGTTATTGCATTCCTCAAGTCTTTGTGAGACATCCAATACTCTATCAGCTTTGTGCGTTTATATTTCTCAAGTGCTCTGTCTCTGGAAGACATTCTTTTTAATGACATCAGTGATCCAAGTGTCTTTGGCAGAGCTAATTCTAATAGATTCCAAAGGGGTAAGGAAATCTAAAAATGCAATTATGATTTCGTTAAGTAAATAAACTTCATTATCGTTGTTATTGAACAGGAAAAAGGTGCGTGAGAAATCTATAAGTTCAAGATCAAGTAAAATATGGTTCACTTTTGAATATACACAGGGAGGGATGGATGTGGGTTAATTTATGTGTCCCGTGTAACAGGATACCATGGCAGTGGATAATTTTTGCACCTGTGTAGGTTCATTGATGATTCGATCTGGATCATATGAATTGAAAACATCTTTCAGTATTTTTCTAGAACAAGTTTTGGCCATTTGGGAAATGCATTGGAAAAATATCTCTTTATTTCTTTGAGTTTTCCGTACAAGGAATGAAAAAAAATTAAAGTTCAAAATACGCACGTAACAGTGTGGTGTTGGTAGTGAGAACAAACTTCAGCGAACTGACATTTGACAATTTCGACATGGATATCAGGATATTTCATTATTCGTAATTTGTGTTTCGCGTTTAACCCTTATATGATCACGGTCTTTGAACGTCATAGTTGATTATAACTTCGAAATAATATATTTTGTCAATGATTCACAACCTACTTGATGACCTCTATATGGGATTTGCGACGCAAAGACATGCCGCGCGCCTCTATCTGCTAATTTTCAAGCTGCCTGAGAAAGAATATTTCAATTACTTCTCATGTACATCGCGTTCTGTTTCCT
Organism: Gonioctena quinquepunctata; assembly: GCA_018342105.1. NCBI lineage: Eukaryota > Metazoa > Arthropoda > Insecta > Coleoptera > Chrysomelidae > Gonioctena > Gonioctena quinquepunctata. The sequence continues at coordinate 16,678 of JAFIRS010001016.1, forward strand.
AATGAGTTGCTAAGTAAGGTCGTTCTTTCACCAGTCAATGGAAAAACAGTATTCGAATCTGACAAAGTCAAGTCGTTCTTAGACAGCTTTCAAATTCACCGCAAGAGGCGAGCGAATGATCATTTGCAACTTGCCCTGTCAATATTGTTTACTTATGGTGCGAATTGAAAGAACCCTGTGTGTTACTTACCAATTATTTTCTCATAATTGTGGTTTGTCAAGTGTTTTGAAGTATGCTGACTTCATCTACTAATTCTGGCTTCATATAACGTCTGTTTTCATTAGTGTAAAATTGAGGCCGAATACGTATCGCCCGTAGCCTGCAGCGAATGTTGATAAAGATTCTCAGACTCTCTTTTTGCATTTCTTAGTTCAAAATTCAAAATATTCAAATATTTATTGCATGTGGCATCTGGCAATTTGCTAAACATTTCTGAATGATTTTTTTTTTATTTTCAACCACTGTAATTTGTTATGAAATGGCATTATACACTCGTCATTTACAGGGGCGCAAAAAGAAATTCTTCCATCGAAAATAAAGGTGTTTTTTTTAAACCATAGTTTTTCTCTATCGTGTTCAGTAATTAAGCTTTTCAACCGAATTTTACGTAGAGAGCCGCTTTGACATTTCTGTCCACTGATCTATATTTTCTTGAATAAGTATAATCATATAGAGGAATATCACAGTCAGGTATATTCGGGGACGACTTAATTACAGGTAATACAATCATATTGAATGTATTAAAAAATGAGATTCTGAATTATTGATCGATGTGAACCAATGACCTAATGTTAAGATGAGCTTGCTCAGAGTTATATTTCATTTCGACGTGTAAAAACAACAAAAAATGAAAGGAGAATATCGAGAAAATGGAACAAAGATCAAGATCTACTGCAAGTGGCAAACTTAGACTATTTAATCATGAAACGAGAACCTACTGAGCGTTTAGAATGTAATGCAAATTAGTTAGGTTTGCAGGCTAAAGGGTAGCTTTTATGCTTTTCTTCAACTGTAGTATATTTGAGATGAAACCACAATGGGATGTACGTTATACCTCTTAGAAATGGATTTCATGTCCCTAGAAAACAATTGCATCATTAAAAAAACAGATATTAACCATTTGAGTGGGATCACTCGTATTTATTGTCTTTAGATATCAATCAGAATTGACAACAATGCAATATCAGTGTCGTTGGCTTAAATATAATTGCGGGAATTATTCCTAATGTGTCGCTTTCACTTGTCACACCACATAGAGTACACATTTATATTTATATAATTTTAAACAACTTGAATGTGTTTGTATCAATTCTGAACTTTGTTTTATTCCTTGATCTACATTTTTTTCATTTGTATCATTATGTTAGATTTGTTTATCATCATTGAAACCAACCCCAACAAAGTTGTAAGTAGCATAATGTTTCGCATGTATATATGTCTGTATGTATATGTATATGTATATGTATATGTATATGTATATGTATATGTATATGTATATGTATATGTATACAATTTCGATTGTTTTTTTTTGTTGACATAACCAGTATTATTGTAATGATCTATTGGATAAATGAAATACATTGACAATGACCACTTTTTTGATTGTCTGAAAAATATTTTCCAAAATTGTATTTTATATGGATTTTGATTGCTATTGATTTTGCAGCAGTCCACGACGTCGGAATTTTTGCAATGTTGAATTCGGTTAATCCTGGGAGACGTATATAGAAATTTTCATTTTTCTATGAAAGTGGAAAATGATCGTATATATTTTTTATAATTACATGTTATACGGTTGCAAAATATTTACAAGACTCCTGCAAAATCATTCTGGATCTGCTTTAATATGCTTGAAGATTCCCAACTTTTTGTAGGAAAGCATTACATAAATGTTTTGATTCAATCAATATCCATAACTTAAGGCGCTTTCAAATCATGCAATAAATACAGGAATTTTCATCGCTCTATTCGATGCCGCTTCAAATTTGAGGGCTTCAATTAATTCGATAGGCCGTTAACAACTGATCGACACAGCCAGGAATTTTGATTTTTCAGTGGGAGCTCGATTTGTTCATTTGTTTGTTCAGAATCGATACCTTGAACAAATTCCTTTAAACAGCATATATGAAATTGAATATGTCAATAGTCCTTGATAACTATCTGAATAGTATGACTGATCTGCATGTACCTGCGAGTTTTTTTCACCCAAATCGCAGACGTATTACCTACTTGCCCTGTATTTCAGATATTATAAAGCTCATGCGAAAATTATGAGATAGGGCTCTGAAAAAATAGAAAACAACTTGGTTACAAAAACATTTGGATTAATATAAACAACTGCGTAACTTCATAATTTCACAATAAAATCAGAAGGAATATTCAAATTTCAAAATTTCACCATAAAAGGAAAATGGAATGAAACTGAAAAAATTCAAGTAACTATTGCCGTGCCGTATTTCCCAACAATGCTTCATTTAAGAATCTGCTGCACTAAATTCCAAACCAGTTAACGAAGAGATAATATCAATAATAATATCATTCAGCTATGATGTCCAATTTGTGGAAGAGTGCGAAAGTCATCCGCATACCCAAAGTAAAAAACTCTGAAACCTATGATGATCTTCGATCGATCAAAAATATTTGAAAAAAAGATTGAATCTCAAATGGGGCCTTTTGTAGGAATTTTTTAAGTATTGCCCATGGAACAGTCCGCACGGAAAAAAAGGATATTAACAAATCCTTTTCCAACCAAATTTATTTGGTCACTCTTATTGGCTTCACCCGACTAAATGAAATTCATCTCAAAACATAGGTGTATTCGATTCATGAAATCATTATATTGCGGTGACCAAATGTATTTCTCGATGCAATGCTAACATTCCTTTGATTTGAATATATGTTTATCTATTGAAACAATATTCAACTCATATTGAATGAACATTTGCTTCAACACAAATATAATATCTATTCGAATCAAACAACGGAAATAGAGAGACAGAGATCAGCTTATTTTGTTGAATTGATATTTTATTGAATTCATCATTTGACATAAATACTTATTTGAATGAATATTTTTGTTAATGCAATAAGCAAATTTGGTAGATGTGATTATTCGATTCAACAAAATAATTACATGGTCGAAACACCATTTCTGCCAAAACGAGTAATAGAGTTGGTCGAATAGGATATTTGGTTTATGCAAATTAGTTTCTAATGATTGAAACATTAAATTTGATTCAAAACGAAAAAATAATGTTACTCATTTTGAGATTATATTTTGTCGTGCATATACGATACTTTGATTTGTTTGATTCAAATTAATTTTATTTAATTCAACAATTTGTTTTTTACTGTGCGGTTCCAGAAGTGGCTACAGCTGCACTTTATAATGTGGTAGATGACATCATCAGAGCCGTAGATAGCAAAAACATATGCGTATTAGTACTTTGGGCATTCGATATGATTAACCACAAAATTTCAATATCAATATTCCAAATAGATCGAATATATATATATATATATATATGTGTGTATCTATTATATATATATATATATATATATATATATTTATATATCTATATATCAAACTATATTGCAACATATTACTCATCACATATACAGTGTGCGTCATAAAGTTGGCTACATACGGAAAAAAAATTGTTATTGAAATTTCTGAAAAACGCGATTCGTTTCTGCATGTCTAACAACTGAAAAATCCGTTACGACTTATATCACATGACCTCAGATTTGGCGGGAATTTAAAAACAAATTGACTGTGGTGCCGAAAGATGGGTGAAATTGACATGATATTGAAAAATGTTATGGAGAAAATGTGTTTGGAATCTAAGGACCTCATTTACCAATTTTGTACCATATTGTAAAAAAAACAAAAGTACCAAATTCATCCTCTACCCTCACTAAGAAACATTATACATTCTTGTTTTATCTGGAAACATCTTTAATAACCCAAATCACATGAGTTTGGGTTGAATATTTGTGGAATAGACATTTTGCAGGAGTTTAATTATGAAAACACGATTTAGTCTTGTCACTAGGTGTAGTCATGCCCTGTATATTGATGCACATGAGCTTACTCAATATTCTCAGCCCGTAAATAAAATTTGACCCAATGAATATTTGTTATAAAAACTTAATTATACATTATTTATCCTAATTGAATTTAGTATTGTTTAGGTGAATGTTGAAAAATAAAAAAACTCAATAAACAAACAATGTACAAATTTTCAATATTCTACGTGACCACATTCGCGCTCCATACATAGAATTGTTCTGGAAAACATTTCGCAGCGATCATTTTTCAACATAGTTCTGTTGATCAGTGCTGCACAATTCCTTATACAAATTTCTAAATGTTCAACATTTCGGAATAGGCGTTGTTCATAAACATTGCTTTTCAGGTGACCCCATAAAATGAAATCACGTGATGTTAGGTCTGGAGACCTAGCAGGCTAAGGATTACCTGAATATCTGAATATCTACTGCTCACCAAACTCATTGTTCAACCACTCCCGCACTTCATTCGTAGAATGAATAGAAGCCACATCTTGTTGAAAGAATAAACAAATCCGCTCTTGTAATGGTAGGTTCTCGATAAATGTAGATATCTCGGTCCGTAAAAGTTCAAATACCGTTAGCCATTTAAATTTTTTCTAAAAAAGAAGGGATCTACAATTCGCTCATTTAAAATTCTACGCCATACATTCACTTTGAAACTATATTGGTGCTTGGCTTCAATAATGAAATTAGGATTATGATCTGCCCACCATCTACAATTTTGAGAACTGACGACACCATTTGAGGTAAAACTTGCTTCGTCAGAAAATAGCACATTTTTTGAGAAATCACGGAAATCTAACATTCCCTGGAACAATGCACAAAAATAAAATCGAGTGTCATAATCCCTGTCTCGCAGTACTTGCACAAATTTTGGTTTCTATGGGTAAAAGTGATTTTGCTTTAAAATTCATCTAACAGAGGTTTGAGATATTTCTGCCTTTTCTGTCATTGTTTACATTATTTTCATTATTTACAACAGACTTTTATATTTGTTTTCAACCGAATGCAAATTTTGGTCTGGATGCCTTCCATTGAAATTTTCAGCTACTTCTCTTCTGCTATGATAATTTTCGCCATATAGCAATACTATCCATATTTTTTCTTGTATACTCAGTTTTTGAGCCATTTCTATTGATAGATTGAAAAACACAAAAACTGATGAATAACGACAACTCCAACAAAATTGTCAACAAGTCATTGTGACATTTGTTATTGTTACAACAAAAGTAGATCTTTTTTCAAAGCCGCCTTAAAAATTCAAAAATATAGTATTCGAAGTTCAAATTTACTAACCAATATTAAATTTAGCAAGGATAAATAATGTATTATCATGTTTTAATTACAAATATTAGTTGGTTTTGATTTTATTCACGGGTTGAGAGTATTGAATAAGCCCATGAGTATCAATATACAGGGCATGACTAGACCTAGTGACAAGACTAAATCGTGTTTTCATAATTAATCTCCCGCAAAATGTCTATTCCACAAATATTCGATTAGTTTTGACCCAAACTCATGTGATTCAGGTTATGAAAGCTGTTTCCAGATCAAACAAGAATGTATAATGTTTCTTAGTAAGGGTAGTGGAATCAAAATGGTATTTTTTTTCAATCTGGTTCAAAATTGGTACATGAGGTTCCCGTTGGATTCCAAACACATTTTCTCAATAATATTTTTCGATATCTTGTCAATTTGACCCATTTTTCGACACCACAGACAACTTTTTTTTTTTCCCGCCAAATCTGAGGTTACGTGATATGAGTCGCAACGGATTTTTTAGTTGTTAGACATGCAGAAACGAACCGCCATTAGAGTTTTTCAGAAATTTCAATAACAAATGTTTTTCCCATATGTAGCCAACTTTATGACGGACACTGTAAACTCAAAAACATTTCATTTCTGAGTTACCGGATATGGCAATGGCTATCCACAAAATTAACTGAAGATTTACTCAAAATTAACCTTAATAAAAGTTTTGCATTGCTTTTTTGTACAGAAAGTATTCATGATAGTTTATTTGATTAAGAATAGGCAACTACAAAAAACTTACATTTTACGGAACATATTACACAGAAATCCGTACGGTTCATTGGAACTGATATATACAAAGATTCTACTCCGATACAAAAAGTGATCGGCGATGCATTAGTATTGTCATACTTCAACCACTGTGATGTACTTTATGGTCCATGTCTAAAGTCAAATGATTCCACTAGAATTCAGAAACTACAAAATACGTGTATCAGAATAATTTACGGTATACCAAAAAGATAAAGTACTCAATAGATTCAAAGAACTACGGCGTCTGACAATAGTGACAGTACCCAAGCATAAAAAAGAAATATTCAAACGATTTGTCATCTATACCATCGCAATAACCATAAACAAATTCATTTCAAAATAAAATATAGAAAAATTCTGTTACAAAACTAACTACACATCATGCTCCTTTGAAAACGGTGAAGATCACTGACACCTTGAAATTAATGATAAAATTACGGGACAATGCCCTGGTTAAGTACAGGAGAACCAGTTTTCTTGGTGACTGGAATTGTTATAAATCTCTTCGTGACGGAGTAAATAGTGCCCTAAAGCAGAAAAAAAGCTTATATGCAACATAGACTCAACAACAATAATAACATGTGGAAAGAATTGAACAGTCTGAATATTCTTCCTAAAAAATCAATCGACATTCCACTAGACATGGGTGATTCGAACCAAATCAATAATCATTCCAGTGAGATATCTTCGAATGCTAATTTACCTGACAATGAAACAGTCGAACACAACTCGAACAGCATGTTAGACGGTGTAAGCGGATTTGCATTTAATATGATCCATAAAAACGAAATATACGAAAACCTACTTTCTATCAAGTCTAATGCAGTAGGTGTTGGAATGATTTTGCACTGTTGTCCGTTCATTCAGCTTTATCTCACACACAACTTCAATTATTGCATAGATGATAATGTTTCCCCTCAAATTTGGAAACAGTCCTATGTTATTCCTCTGGCAAAAACACCCAATCCTGACAGTTTGAACGATCTACGCCCGATCAGCATCTTATGTGCTCTCTAAAGATGTTTCGAAAATATTATTATCGACATGCAAATTCGTTCTTATTTAGATGAACACGCCATCCTACCGAAAATCCAATCAGACATCCGCAAGGGACTAAGCTATACTACGCCTCTATTAGGGGTCACGGATGACATCTACAGTGCCATAGATAATAACGAACTCTGCGCATTGGTGTTAATTGACTATTCCAAGGCATTCGATAGAATAAATCACCAGTTACTATTAGGTATTTTACACTCTGATAATGCCTTGGAGCTGATGAACCTAGCTGACATAGTTCAGTCAGTTTGATTCAATGGAAAATCATCTAACCTTGCTCATATTAGAAAAATGGTAGCGCAAGGATTGATTTTAGGCCCTTTACTCTATGCCGTATACACCTCGCAATTTCATAAACATCTGAAACACTTTGCTTTCCATTATCAGGCCGACGACACTCAACCATACATGTCCTTAGGAAAAAATAATATACATAAAGCATGCACTCAAATGAAGGCGGATCTAGCTTTGCGCAGCTGGCTCTTATTAGTATTATTATTGTAGCAAATCTCAACATACAAATGAGCATTTTTCCTGATTCTTTCGATGATCAGACATAATTGTGGCTATTTCCTGTATCTATTATTGAGAGTGATTTATCATTGATACTACCACTCTTGATTTTCTCACTTTTTTATAAATTTTTTTTTCTAATTTTTTTTTCTTTCCACGGGTTGAGTGGAAGGGCGCGTCTCCTTGGTAACCCAATTTACTGATGAGTCCAAACTCTGCCTGTCTTTTGTTCTTGAGATGGTCTAAGATACTATAGTGATGTATAACTGCATATCAGAACAATAACATCTATTATTATTACTATGCTTTTACGAAATAACCAAATTCCAAACGAAACCACTCCAAATGACGTAATGAATTCCACAAACGATTCAATATACTGTACTGTATACTGTGTTCTTTCATATAATCCAAGAATACTTCCCAAAATGTAGGCGCCAGCACCATTAAATTCATATCAATCATTTTTCTATCATTTCGAGAACTACCATCGATTTCCCCTTGCACAATGACGAATCTCTTAGGGTTATTGAGCAATAATATGCAGTCAAATTATTTGCGAATCCCAGTATGTTACGTTATGATACATTGTTCAAGGAGTAATATGGGCCATCAGAGGAAATGAAGTAATCGCCAGTGGATAACTCACCCCTCTTAAACATGCAGCTGATAGATTCAATTTACCTCACGTCCAGTGTTTCTCCGACGATTTATGAACATGACCATCTTGATACTCCAAACGGAGAAGTCAGGTCTTAACGGCGATTCTTAAGGTATATCGACCACAATTCGTATCAACATTCTGGTCACGTTTAGCTGATTGTTTCGAATGTAAGGCTTAAAATCGCCTGATAAAGACCACAAAAATGGTAGCTTGAATGAAAGCAGACGATAATAGCACAGGGGATTGTCTCGTGGTGAACGAACTACTCGGGCTGTTGACTAATCATGACGTCAACATAATCATCTTGGCTAGAAGCATGTTCGAAGGAACTCTGCGATCTCATACATAATGAGCTAGGGGGTGTGAAATTGTTGCCTCTTTTGGTGGGGCCGGGAAACAATCCAACGAAAACCACATTGGGTCCCTCACTGAAAGAACAAAGCGTTGGTATTCGATGGAAGCAAGTGGTGAAGTATCTTGAACTTGTTTTTGACTAACAATGATTTTTGAACTGACATAGAGAGAATATCGCCATTCAAGAAATGTTCTCACTAATTTTGTGAGTGTAACTCATCTGATCTGTGACATAGGTATACGGAGAGTTTCAGAGTTTCAGACTCTAGCTGCGGCACTTGAAAGAAAAAGTAAGAGATCAGTGATTTACCCCCTACTGGAGGCACACAGCTGACCATCACAACCCCTAATACATAATCCCATCACATTATGATCTCATTCACCTCATAAAACAAAACACCTCAAATAAACAACATTTCACAAATCACATCTCACTCCCTTGAACTGAGTTTTTTGTAAATCTCTTTCCCAGAAGACACCTACCTAAACTCACCCCTCAAACCTAAATACATACATTTTCAAAATAAGAATATTACAAATCATTATAGAAGGTAGAAGACTAACTCATCAAAATCATTTCGATATTGAATTTGACTGATTCGCCAACGCATGGAATTGTCCGGAAAATCAATTTTGAAAAAAAACACACACCGAACTGGGTAATGAGAAAGAATGAAGGTTTTTTTCTCGCATCGGACATAATATCATAATATAGTACCCAGACACCCAAGGAAACTGGAGCAGAAGTCCTTGTCCTCGCACCCCTAATCATTCCTCGTTTTCCTTTTTCCTTCAGAGATTTTAAAATTCCATAATGTAACTGTTGCTATCGCCTGTCAATCAAATGATAATCAGTGTTTGGCCAGTAAAACTTAATCAATCTACATAACTATAATACGGTCATCTGCATAATAGTCCAAGCAGAAAACGCTTTTGAAGCGGATTGAAAATATCAGTGAAATAGTAAAAAAGCACCCTGTTGACGTAGTTTGTACGTAGTTTGTAGACCACTTGAGTCAAAATCGGGCTGGACAGCCATTTTTTTGAATAGTTCATATATATTTTGATTATGGAAGGAAGCGAATATTTTCTCAACATCGTTTCACTATTTATAAAGATCTGTTCACATATGTGGGGGTTGGCACCTAAGCATTAACTGAAACTGTTACAGCATTTCATTCAGAAAGGGGCGAACCGTTTGAATGACAATATTTTTTTTTTATTTCAACAAAAATGACCCCGCATCAACTGCTAAGAGTTATTAGCAGGGGGAAACAAACACAGGTTGATTAGAAATCCGATTTTACAATATATATTGATGTCTTTTAGAAACTTCAGCACTCTCTGTAGATCGTTGTTGAGGATAGATTTGATGTTGACTCCTAGGTTGTTTGAACTTCTTTTTTCGTTGTATAATGGGCATTCTACCAGGATGTGTTTAACGGTGATTTGTGTGGCACAGTTGTGACAGATGGGGCATGGATCCTTATTCATTATATGTTGGTGGGTTAGGAGCGTATGTCCTAACCGGAGACGGTTAATAACGACTTGGTCTCTCCTTCTCGTGGGTAATGATAACTTTTTGTTGACTATTTCATTGGTTTCTCGGTGTTTGAATGTTGTCCAAGTGGATTGCCAGATACTGAGTATAAAGTTTTGGATCGAGGGTTTCTGATCCGAGGACGGGAGCTCATTTTGATGAATTGTATTCTCTTCAGATGCTGTTTTATAGGCTAGGGCATCAGCTTCTTCGTTACCCTTGATCCCTACGTGAGAGGGTACCCATAGAAATGAGATATTTTTTCCTTCGATTTGTAGTTGGTAAAGTTCTTCTTTGATTGATATGAGATTTGGATGATACGGATATAACTGTTTCAATCCGTGAATTGCACTTAGAGAGTCTGTAATGATAATAAAGTTTTTCCTGGGGTCTTCTCTACACATTCTGAGTGATGCCATTATGGCTGTCGTTTCACTTGTAAAGATGCTGCATTTTTGAGGTAGACGTATGGAGAATCTACTGTCGCCGCATATGTTAGCTGCTGCATGTACTTGTGTGGTCTTGGATGCGTCAGTGAATATTTGATGGAAATTAGGGTATTTGGAGATGGATTCTTGGAAAGCACTTTTTATGATGTAAGGATTTGTGGAGTTTTTGTGGAAGATGGTGAGGGATATATCGATTTTAGGTAGGATGATTTTCCAAGGGGGGTTATTTTTTCTACTGGAAATTGAGTATTTGAATTGTTCGACATCATGACCACTACGCTTTATTCTTTCCCGGAAAGGAATACGTTTTATCGGCTTATTATCGTAGAAATCCTGACGAACTGCACTCGATTTGAATATGGTCGAAAAAATGAAATTACTTTCGTTTGAAGAGATTCTGGCTGCATAATCTAGGGCTAACATTTGACGACGTAGTTGTAGTGGAGGTTCATTAGCAGCTACCTGGAGGCTAGTTATAGGAGTGGTTCGGAAGGCACCGAGGGCTAGTCTTAGGGCTGACTTTTGGATGGGGTCGAGTTTTCTCAATAAGGTTCTATTCGCAGTGTCGTAACAGATTGAGCCGTAATCCAGTTTACTCCTAATTAGGGACCTATAGAGGTTGAGAATAATCGATGTATCGGCGCCCCATCTAATGTTAGATAATATTTTCAGGATGTTCATTCTTTGTTGACAGGATCGTTGTAAATTTTCAATGTGAGGCTTCCATTTTAGGGCATAATCAAAGGTCAGACCGAGGAAATTGATTTCTTCGACTTTTTTTAAAGGGGAACCGTATAGCGTTAGGTTGATATTGCCTGCATTATTCCTCTTGCTGAAAACCATAAAGCGAGATTTTTCGTTGGAGAAGAGGGATCCTGTTTTGAGTGACCAGTTTTCCATTTCGTAGATGAAGTTCTGTAGTAATTGACTGGCTGAGGAAGCATACTTGATTTTTGTGAATATGTCAGCATACTGAGTATACTGTTTATGGCTATTAGAAATAGGGTTGGGGAATGACAATGTTATCTTGAGTAATTCTCTAACAACTATAGAACATTGCAGAAAAGTGAACGATATCTGTTTCTATCAGACAAACTTGACACTACCTGAGGAGGTTTTTCCCAACGACTACAACCTCTATACAAGCCAGAATAATATTAATAAATATCTCCTGTCTGCAGTATAAATCGTTTCTAATTCACTATGACAAAGGTTCGAAGCATCGGTTTCCTTGGACTAGAAAAGTATAATATTAGAAATTCCCAACTCTTTGCATTTTCAATTTTCGTGAATTTGTTCGTAGTCCAAACAATAACATGAATGTGAAGAGAATTGACGGTTGAATTCAAAATGGATTGATTTCTTTCAATAAAAAAAAAACCTCAGACACTCTGTAATACTTTTTTTATGCATTTCTAGAAGACATCATTTAGTATGGAATACGAATATAAACCTGGAGGGAGATATAATGATACTGAATCGTATAACTACGTAGAAAAGTATAAAAAGATGCGTTTTCCAATGACGTGTTTCAGGAAAGCTGAGTTGATGTTCTATGAGAAACATTTAGTATTTTCTAGGAAAAAACAAACAATATTGATAATATACCTCTCATACAGTCAAAATGTGTCATTTCGTATAATAAAACCAAAGTTTATGTTTTATTTTTCGTGGAAAACACATCAGAGAACCCTTGGCCAACCCAATCAATAGCATATGTGACACATAGGTGTACGGAATATCTATCCTAAACGGCCCAGAGTCACCTGCGATATGGGTTACCCCGTATATATGGGTATCTTCGTATGACATGGTATATTTAGGATATTCTCACGAAAAGTGGTCGAACCAAACTGAAAACTGAATATGTGAACTTGCGATAAATTGATGAAACTTCCCATCAAAATCAAATTCATTCTAGGGTTCCAAGGAATCAAGCTAGTACATGACATAATCTATGTACTGATCAAAATATTCTGAAGTAGTTCCAATTAACTATTCTTTGTGATTGAAAATATGACTGACTGACTTACTGAAAATGACAATATGGTTGTATTTATTTTATACACGGGTGAAAAAATATTGTCGCCACTATCAGCGGCAATTCTTTTGCCGTATATTCATGGCCGAAATTCAGCAGACCTTGGATCATGAATTGAAAATATTCCCACCAAGAGTTGATATTATTTTCATAAAGACAGAACAGAACTGTATATTATTTTACGTGGGTTAATTACCATTGTATATGTGATTTTTTGTACACGAAGTTTTCAATGAATCTGGAATAATTTTCTTGGTATGAACAAGTTTCGTGACTCTCCATGTAACTGACCCCATAACCCAGCAAATGGAGCTAGCAGCAGAGTAAAAAGTTATTGATTTTGAAATGTTGATGAAATTCAATGAATATTAATATTGTGAAGCTGTTCTCGTACCTTAGTCATATGAAATCAGTTTTAGCGCAGTAATATGGAACTATTTGAAATAGTTGGGAATATGTTATTGATTGTAGTATGTATTCAGGAGTCGAGAAAAGGGATAAATATGTTTTATTAAATTTCTAGATGGAGTTGGTATCCGAAGTTCAATGCTTCGATACATCATACCCTCGAAAGATAGTTATAATAGCTTAGAGTCACGAGGGAGTCACCCAGCCCATTTTTTATGAATGATATTGACTAATTAAAATACAAGTAACAAAAGCTACTTTAATAATTTAAATATTATTATACAAAAAGCAAATAAACTAACCATTTCCTTTGATAATGACGTTTTCAAGAGATGCCCAAACTCATAGTTTATAGCTAGATAATAATTTGAATCCGACAGCCATTCACATATACCAACATAGTCGTGAATATCATTTATCGGGAACACTAATTAATAATTGAATGATAAAAAATTATGACACCGTTATTCATTGATGGAGCATATTCACCCTATCGTTGTGATAAAAATAATAGTGGATGAAAAATAAGTTATTTTCTGATATGCGTTATGATCCTGTATAGAATAAAAGATAAGGAGATAATGAACACTTGATTCGGCATCAGTAGTCAGACTAGTTCACCTCATATTCAGTTCGTTAAAGTTTGAGATCATTTCAATCAGTGCGATTCATACAGTTTGGAAAGGCAGTTTCAAGATACTGTTCAAATCCTTTGGTCGGCAATCCATTAATTGAGTAGAAATGATTCAACCTATTGTACCTACCTGTACTGTTCAACATATTTATTCTCGACGTTTCTCCCGCAAACCAGCGTCTCGAAGAAAATATATTCGATAATTCGCTAGCCCAAAAACGGACTCTTCGCGTCTGGGCCTGAAACTCCGCCATGTTTTAACAAAGCCAAAAACTGATCGAAAACCTTGGTCCAGCGCCAAAGGCGGCGGCCCCGGGTGTCAAAACACCTTTAGGCTATAAGCCCGCGAACCGACTTGTTTGCGACCCGTTCCCGACTTGACTGTCCGAGAAACCTTTTGATCATTTCTTCAAAAGCCAAGCCATGCTCGGACTGGCAATTTCATTGGTTACTCAATTCCCCGAGGGATGAGGAATTAGTTCCAAAGTTTAATTCTTCGCTTCTTACCTTTCTGCCGACTGGACAAGATTGCCAGTCATGTTGACTTGATAGGGCTTCATTCAACTCTCTCAGACTAAACAACTGATACATTGTTGCATATCTGTAAATGGCAATGACTTCAAAAATAAATGAACTCATTCGTTCGCTGAAATATATTTTTTATCCGAGCAAAGGTGCCGTATTTTTATATTTCAAAATATGAGCTTCCTTTTTCATGTTAGATTCGTTCAAAAACTGAAATAAGGAATTATGAACCACAACTAAAAATAGCGTACCCTGGGACCAATAAAATAAAAAACAATAACACCTACAGGGTGTTACAATAAATTGAAATCATTCAAATATCTAGGGGTTAGTTCCAACACCTCGGGATCCGTTATCCCATTTGCTGTTATCCGTTATCCCGTATTCCGTTATCCTGTATCCCATTATTCAGTTTTTCGTTATCCCGGTATGCAGTTATCCCGTTATTCCGTTAAATTGTCATCCTGTTATGCCGATATCCTCTTATCCCGTTATTCCGTATTGCTGTTATCGCGTTCTGCGTTAGTCCATTATCCTTTATCCCGTTTGCTGTTATCCGTTATCCCTTACCCCATAATCTCGTTTCTCGTTATGCAGTAACTCCGTTATCCCGTCAAACCGTTGTCCCGTTATGACGTTATCCTGTTATCCGTTATGGCGTTATGCCATTATCCCGTTACACCGTTATCCCGTTATTCCGTTATGCCGTTATCCCATTTTTTCCGTTATCGCGTTATGCCCTTATCTCGGTATCCTGTTATCCCGTTATACAACGGGAAGATATACTTGAAATGGCAGCTCACCTTATATCGGTTTCACTTGATTGTAAAAAAATGTGGTTTTATTATTATGTCTCCAGTTTCCGTCATTGTAGCGAGATGAAGTACATATCAGTTTGGAAGTTTCCAAAACACAAGAAGTTTCATCAAAATTGGTTCAGCAGTTTTTTCGTGATGCTCGAACAAACAAACTAACAGACAATTACAATTTTATAATAGTATATAGATAGATGAGTACCTTTTCACTGATACAAAATTGCCGTAATAGTGGTAATTCTTGAATGGTCTATTCTTGGTGGATATTTATCATCACCCATATTATCAAACTCCTTATGCAATATCAGAATGACACAATACACCCTAAGAACGAAAATTCACAAGTTATTAATATTAGTGGAAGTACATCCTTCATGGTTATAAAAAAATGATGAAAATGTTTATCAACTTGGTTGCTTCAACAACCTCTGCGAATGTAAATTTTTTAAGCAAGTAGTATATTTTTAATAATTCTAACATAATAGGAAACACGCATGTGTCCTTTTCTAGAATATTTTGAGTTGCACATAAAGATTACCAACTGAAAAACTCGGCAACAAACTTAGAAATTCAAAAAAGGTTTAATGTTTTTCATAATTCGAAATTGGAAATGCCAATTTTTTCATGACATTCAAAAACGTACTCCTAGCGCCTCTGATGGACGTATGCATCACTACTTCACACAGTTCAAACTTTTACCGCTAGTTGCTTCGAACTATCAACTATAATTTCATTTCTTTGTTTATATGTTGCAATAATATTTTTATTATCATGATATCTTCAATTGTTACCGAAACATCACATTAAGAGTGAGGTTGTATTTATGTTTGGGTTGTAAGAAATAGTATTGTCTATCGACATTCCTGAAACAACCACAATTGGCGCTAGTGTTCGGGGGAAGTTATTTAAGTGGATGTCAAATCGAGTTTGAATTGAGGAGCACCTTTGAATTTGAATATTTCGATAAAATATTGGGATTTGAGAAATTATTTTCCCAAAATATAATTTTTGAGGACCGAACTACTGGGGCAAAGAAAATTTAAAATAAAATCATGCGTGTTCCCTATATTGCACTGCAAAGTATCAACAAGATCCCTATAATACCATACGACACACAAAGATTCTCCAAAATAAAAAGGCTGTGAAAGAAATAATGATACACTGCATGTTGTTTTTTCCAGTCCCAATATCAGATAATCAGAAGCATCATAAAACTGCCATAAAAATCGTAGTTTATTCGTTTTAAGAATAATCGTTCAGACGATATGTCAACATTTCTTGAATGATGGCTTCACACAACTAAGTGATTGCTAGTTCTGGATTTGAAGAGTTTCCGAATGGATGGAATGAGGGAATACACAATAAAACGTATATTTGGAAGGTATTGGTTTTCCCGGGAACAGAAAGCTTATATGAAGTAGGTGAGTTTTGTTACAGATAAACATAAGCTGTTACAGTTAGATTTCCATTCGCTGTAGTATAATTATAAAATCATCATTCGTAAATATTGTTCCCTTAGCAGTGTGATGGTTGTTGTTATATGAAGTGAAGCTGGCATCAAGTGGAGCTAGAACTCGAATGTGGGTAGAATAACGATTAGTCAAAATACGTAGTTTAGGAAAAGGCGATTTTAAAAATGGCGGGCACGACAGCGCTTTGTGGAAATTGATCACTGGAAAGGTATACACGTAAAAAAAAAGATTCGTGAAATTATGAATGCATAGGCATGTTGACATGTCTGAAAAAATCAACGCTCTCCCGTTAAGCTACTATTGCAATGTTTTCTGCAGATTTCAACTTAGATTCCACTCCAAAACATGAGTAATTATTTTCAAGCATGATACATGAAACTTCTATTGTCACTGATCCGAAGAGCGGGAAATAATGCGTAGAGTATTACACAAAGTTGTACAGCGGCGGTAACTATCAAGTGCAAAAAATGCGTTCGATAAGTATATATCAAAATAATGATTCCATAATTGAAGATTCGAGAAACGGTTTCGGCTCTCCGGATATATTTCATTCTCGCAGAGCGCGTAAAAAGTTATCAACAACAAAATAAAAACCCAAAACTGAAATAAGTAGGTAGCAAGGCTGAATCCGCCAGTGGCGGAGTCAAAGGAAATTGATAAATCTATGAATGAACAAACTTAATTGATAATAATGTTCATTAGAAATTATATTCACATGAAATAACAGACCTGAAAAATTGTGATACGAATCCAGAACACATTGAGATATTTTGTATATGATAATAGAGCCAGTTGATATACTTATACATTCTTGATTTATTATTTTCCACTTCAACCGTTATGAGAAAGTGAAAATGAAGAAAAATATTCATTTGAAATGTAGGGTATTTCCATTGAAATACTTTATAGACTCTCAGTATCCAATCAGTTTATTGAACAACAGCGCCTTGTTGTCATTGGTAGAGTTTTCAGAACAGAATCCGAGCAAAACATTTATAGCGATTTTGTACAGATTGATAAGAATAAAATTATTTTGCACACACCCTGTGTAAAATATGATCTAGTTTGGGAATGAATTCATGAAGATAGAAAAGGATCATCAGACAAAGAGTTCATAAGACTCAGGAGGACTCTTTATGGAGGGAAGTTCTAGAAGAAATCTTCAACTGGGATATTTAGAGACATGCGAGCACCAGAGCTATTCATAAGAGGATAACTAAAGGGTAATTAAAAATATCTACTTGGACTGAAAGTCAAGGACTTTCGTCTCGTCACACTTTGTTAGGTTAGGTGGACAACCTTCCTATGTTGTTTCTATATGGTGGAAACAGCTTCATATTCCGTATGAGAATGTCCAAGATATCGAAACCGCACAGTTCTGATAGAACCATTGTAACGAAGCATTTTCTCTGAGCTCCGTTACTAAGAACGGCTAACCAAAAGTTTGAAATAACTTTGGTACTTCCTTGCCTATTTGGGGTTCAATATTAATTAGGGTCGGGCAACAAAATAATGCCTGGTTTGAAAAATAAGTGTAAACATCCGAAGCTACTGGAACGATCACGAAACCGAGCAAAATGAAGTTCTTATGCCTTTTTGCACCGTACATAAACGCTGAAAGTGAAAAATTCTGTATAAACCTTTGATAACCTGTTGATTTACTTATGTGACAAGACACCTTCATAACCACATTTCCCTGTTGTGAATATTTTCCCCCCACTGTGTTTGATAGCCATTTGAGTTCATCAGGTTAGCGAAACGCCTGATTGATTTTATTTCGTTCGTTGTGAATATTTCATACGATACTGAAAGAACGATTCAGCTGTGGAACGATAAATCAAGTTATGTATCAGTTGTTATTTCGGATTGATTTATATCGTGGGGTATTTTTGTTTAACATAGAATATATATTGATAATTTATATCACTACGATAGCAGGCTGTCTCACCAATTATCCATCGAAAATTCATTTATTTTATATTAATTGACAATCCTGCCGTACTTGGGAGGATTGCCACCGGCATATGTTTCATTTTTGACTCTGGCAGGTATTTAGAGAATAATGGAATTCATAGCGTCCAGGTAATTGATTGAACGAAATATTGAACTTGACATTTTGCATCTATTTCGCTACTGTGGAGTTTCGATATCCTATAGCAAGAGATCGATGAACCATTCGATCCTACAGGGCTCCGAGTTACGTTCTTGAGTGTTGTCGGTGGTAACGATATGTCAGTTTTTCTAGCTGCTCAAGTTATGATGCAAGGCCGAACGAGAGCAGTTGGCGCGCTAATGAATTAGATCCCAAGTTACATTTGTTTTTGTTTTTCTCCAGATACTTGCAGAGTAACGTTTTTTTATCTTAAAATGACAATAAGACTAATATACAGAATTAGGGCTTTTTAATCCAGAATAAAGTTCCTGAATGTGGTTTTATAAGATACTTGAATTTTCTTAGTTAAGGTAATTGTGAATATAATAAGTAATACACGTTGATGTCTCGAATACAACTAAGTTGGCTTAGCTAGGGGCAGATCAGAAGTGTGGTAACACCGTGGTTTGGGCTTTGACAAAGGGTGGTGCGTGAAGCTCGAAGTAATTATTAGGAGTAGCCCGTGAAGTTTTTTGTTGTAAGACGAATTTATAAAGTCATGAAGTTGAAGTGGGTGAATTTAATTCTCACGGAGCCACTAGAAAAATCACTTTCTGAACTCAGATTGTAAAAATAGGAACTCGGTCTCCGGGGTGACAAAGTAAGATATATATCTCACAACGGGATTGTGTAATTATATTTTGTTAGAGGTGTTCTAGTTCATGTTCATGTTGGAACCTATAAATTGATGAGTTTACGTTTATCTGTTCAATTTAGTGAATTAAATATATTTTTGAAGTAATCATAACCTTGTGTCATAAATTCAACTTGTGAAAATTGGATAAGTTGAAGTTTAAATGAAATTGTTACATTGTGGTAACACTTGGAAGCTTCTATGGAAAGTACTTTTTCCTTTTCATGTATATAAACTATATAATCAGAACAGTGTTTGAGTTAGGATGAAAACAGGTCTGTCTGACTGTGCAATCAAAAGCAACCGGAGTACAGTCCCAAGGGCTGCAATTGAAGCCTACAGACCTTTGGAGATTTCAATGAAGTTAAAAGACCAGACTCCTGGACATCCGTATCTGTTGTGACCCCTGGTAAGTGGAGTAAACCAATATAAAATCTGGCGCCCGAGTGTAAGAGTTCAGTTTAAAAATAGTTTCAATAAGTGTCTTGGTGTCATGAATAACGTAACGATTCCAGGGATGATAGTTATTATTCCCAACCCTAGAAGAACGCATTATACCATGTTTTAGGAGGAATACCTGAAAAGATTGGTTCTTCATGGAGAAGACCAGACGATTTCACTTCTGATAATCCATGGAGAATGGTCCATTCATCGCATGGAAAAAACCTATAATATGTTGTCCAAATGCCTGCAAAATCTGTGTCTTGTATTCGATAGATCAAGGCTATTTACAAATTCGATCCCATTTTGGTATAAAACAATGGAATACTTAATTTATATCGATGAAGCGTTAAGAGATGAACAAACTTGCTCAGCAAATGTTGATTAAATCAAGTGTCAGTTTTGAATAGATGTGGTAATACTGCTCCGTAAATATACCCTGCGGTTCGAATTATTCATAAGACTGAAATAATAGAAAGGAAATATAATTGGTTTAGAAATTGACTCTTGTAGTCCCCACCCAAAAGCATGTAGTGATGAGGATGCTTCTCCTATTTCAACTGTTCGTTTTCTTATATTGGTATAATTCAAATGCAACGTGACAGCTGAAGCTAACAGACCAATATAATGTTAGATATATGATATCAACAGCTCAAAAGCTCTGCTTAAATGAAGTGACACCAGAGCTGCAGAATTCCCCTCATATTTATTTCACCACGTTTATATTAGTTCGCTTTCGTGTCTGTACGGTACAAATTTTGCAATCGATTTCAAACTAACTTCTCGATGAGCTAGAGAATTGAAACTTTGGAAATGGCTTAGAACTTCTTGTCTGTCTGTTTTTTAATGGACCACAAAAAGTGAGGTTATGATCACACCATACTGGAGAGGACGGTGTGTTTCGATCTAGAGTGTACTCAGCGATAGTGAACCCCATTGCGATTCTCGACCATGCAAGCATCGCGAAATGGAGAAAGTGAGGTAATGCCTCAAACAAATACCTATATATTTATTAACTATGAATACATATATGCAAATATCTGATAGGAAAACACTCAAAGAAGACGTTTTAAAACGTGGGAAGATGAGTGAAATAGATAAAAACAGTTTACTAAGTAACTGTTCAACGGACACCAGTGAATTTTCCAGTTGCACAAGCTGAAAAATTTTGCGAATTCTGCGAAAACATACTACTCTGCATTTCCAAACATGCTAACAGTGAAAAACAGTTCAATATAATGAAAACTAACATTACTAAACCTAATACAGACACTAGAGAACCTGGCATTGGGTCCAAGGATGAGAAACTCGTCGAGGTTAACGCAAAAACATACGAAACATACAAAAAAAAACGAAAAACCCAAAGTGGAAAACATATTGAGAAGAAATTGGTGAGTCCAACCATTCAAAATGTGGGGAATGGAAAGGGGAATAAGGAAACACCATGAGAAAATCCTTATTTGGAAAAAAATTCCTGTTCTCCACACTTGCCAAAAATAAAAATGCAACTAAACAAAACTATTAAAAAAAAAAAAGAAAATAGGCAAGAGGAACAAGCATAGAAAAAATCCGAAAATAAAACGGAAGAACACTCCCAAAAAATCCGGATATCTTGAAGGCAAAATGCAATAGGGACAAATGAGCGACACAGAGTTGAATGAAATGAATAATTATTTAGATGAGAATAATTAGTTATTTAGATAACAAAACTTTTTAATATACCACGTTTATAAAACGGACTAAAGAGTATAAAATAATTATTTAGATTTTTTTTTCAATTCACATGTTTCTGAAATGGACTGGAAAGTGAAAAATTATTTTTCCTAGTTCCATACAGATTTATAACCCCATACAGATTCCTAACCCCATACAGATTGTCCTGAAAATTTGTGATTGTGAATTTTAAATAGCTATGAAAATTGTTGTATGATTAAAAACAAAAAATGTGGGGCTCATGCAATGAATAATTGATGTATAAATAGTTCACCTAAGTCACACAATTTTATTACACTGCAAATGATATGAAGTGTTGTGTGAGTTTTCTCAACGGTAGCTACTCCCTACAGTCCTTACTATTATCTATTGCATGCGCCCCACGTTTTTCGTTTTAAATCTTACAACTATTTTCATAGCTATTGAAAATTCACAATCACAAATTTTCTGGACAATCTGTATGGGGTTAGGAATCTGTATAGGGTTATAAATCTGTATGGAGCTGGGAAAAAATATTTTTTACTTTTTAGTCCGTTTTAGAAACGTGGTAAAAAAAATACCTAAATAATTATTTTTATTCAACGTTGGCCTATCTATGCTTATTACCCCGGTGAGCATACTTCTCGTCTGGAAATTTTGTTGAATCATTTGGTGTTCCAAACAGAGGTGGGGATCTTCTGACGAGCTCAGCAGCCAGCTTAACGTCCCCTCCGAAGGACAACATACCGCTCGCTGTATCTCGTGTTCATTGATATAGCACCCGTGAGCTGTGGAATGCTTTAACGCTGCAGTTGCACGAACTTTCAACGCGAGTTTTCCCTGGCAGGCGGTCGCCATCCAGGTACAGGTCGGCGTTGCTTAACTTCATGTCATGTCATGCATTGATTTCCGCCAACCTGACGGGCCGTACACGGTTCCCTCATCTGTGGCTTCGACAATGTCGTCCAAAGCATGCAGTGATGCTGTTGTATAGCTGAAGCCTTTTGTGAACCCAGATTGAAGCAAAGATAGAATATTTCAATGCGTTCTTAGAGCTGGAACTCGATGGTCCTTCCCAAAATTTCAGATATAGATGGGAGAATGTTTGGCAAAGGTCCTCATACTCAATCATTTTCATTCGATAGTTCCTGCACTTCTGAAAAAATAACTTCTATGAGGCAGAAACTCATTTAATGTGTGTTGTACTCTGAAACAAATGAGCAATTCACTTCCAGAATAATATTCAACTTATTACAACCAGTTGCATCTGAAGTAAAAAAGTTCTATGATTGGTACTGAGTTGATACAAGAGTTACTGATATCATTCACACTTTGTAGATGTTCATGAATATCTACTTTTTCATTATCAGTAATAAACTTTATTTTATTTGAGAGTACGCCACATTTATTGGATTATTTTGTTAACACTGAAATATTAAAACTTTATTGTTCTCTCTTCGATCGTATAATTCCGCATATCTTTATTAAACCATAAATCAAATCTTCACTTGTTTTATATTACTGTAGAGCCTTATTTCACGTTTTCATCATTTCCCTCATTGTTTCAATTAAGGAGGGTGCTCGCGGCTTAATACCCTTGCCGCCGCTATGGGGGATGTCTATCATGTTATCATGTTGTTGACAAGAAACGTAACCATCTCATCAACACCTCCCTTATTGTTTCAACCAAGGAGGGTGCTCTCGGCTTAGTAACCCTTGCTCTCACTATGCGGGCGTATCTCTCAAATAAATTATTCATGTTTTTGAGAAGAATTGTAAACTTCTCATCAACACCTTGCTAATAAAAATTTTTGGAAAAATGGATATTGAATAAATTATTTCTGAAATCATTCTTGTTGGAACGCTTCGAACTACGATATTCAACTTATTCAGGAAGGACTATTTACTGTTTCTATTGCTCTCGAATCATGAGCAAAAGTGAATGATATGACATTCCACCATTATCAAGAACATCTTGACCGTAACAAAGTCCTCCCGGTTTTGTTGTTGGCTTATCTATAACTTTATTCAAATCGGAAGAATCCAGAACAGCAGAAAGTTTATTTATGTAGACATTCCACCATATTGATATGGAAATCCCCGGAACGAATCAATACATTCTGATAAATAAGACTTAAACTGTCTTGAAAACATAACTCCAAAGGTATATTCAGTATTATTATTTTTACTATGGAGTTTTTGGTGTTATGAATAGATGAATCCCCGCCCCTGTTATCAGCCCGATATGATCGAAAACCATCTTTCAACAATGTCAAATTAGTTAATCTGTATGAGTAGCTTCAAATTTTGCAGTGAAGAATTGAAAACTTTTTTCAATTATATCAATAAGAAGCATTGAATTTACCAGGAAAAAAAAAGGAAGCCACCAAGTTTCTAGATGTATCAATTGAAAAATATCCAGATCATTTTGGAACTAGTGTTTTCGGGAAACGAGTTTCAAAAGATTTCAGAGAAGACATTATTTCCATGAAAAATAGTCTTGAAGAAAATGCATATCTCAAAAGTTGTCAATGAAACAATTCATCAAACTGAAAACAAAAAACAACAACCTCAAGACAAACAACAGGAAAAAATTATAGACTGTCATATAAGAAGTGAGCTTCTCTTGGACAGACCGCTTCATAAAAAACAGTTCGCCTTTCAAGCAGGCAGATCTACAATCAATACTCTACAATGCCTGGTTGAAAGCATTGAAGATACATACTCGGCCAAAGAGATGGTTCGATGTGCATTCATAGATATAGAGAGTGCTTTCGATAACACCTCACATGACTTCATCATCAGATCACTAGAGGTAGGGAATATAAACACCTCACTGTTCAAATGGATATATAATATATATATATATATATATATATATATATATATATATATATATATATATATATATGATCCTTCCTTGAATTGACAATTGAGCCATAACCAATTTTTTTTATTTTGGAGAATGAACTCTGTCTCTCAATATATTAATGGCTTTTCCTCCCTGTATAGGCGGATTCAGCCAATTGGTAAATCTTGGGGGTGTAACGGGTCTTGCTCTTGGCAATATTCCAGCTCTGTGCCCCTTCTTCCGACAAATCCGTTGTCATCCAGCCTGAGTACTGGCGTAGAGAAGGAAGGGACTGGTTTATACACAAAATGGTTATTAAACTTCACAAATTAAAGTTTATTTTTGCACTGCACGTTTTAAACGGCGGACATTCACATATTACATTTACTTGAAGCACAAAATGACAGTTCATGTACAAATAGATGATGAACTGTAAGTCACATGCTATTTATTCATATCATTGATGCATTCTGAATTCAATAACGCGAATACCTACATGTAGTTGAATTTGGAAGAACTCTAATTTTTTTGCTATTCGATAATAGAAGAATGGAAGAAATCATAAACGATGTTACTAGAATAATTATTATTATTATAATTTAATTAAACCCCTTGGAAGTATAATAAACTCACACAGGAATTGTTTTTGTGGAGATTGACTTGAGTTTCCTCCTGATTCTATTTGTGAATCAACTCCACATAGAGAAATATCTACATATGAACTATTTCTATCATGAAATTTTTTGTTGGTCTGATGCAATAATTGTATGGCATTCCAATATATCACCATCAATAATTATTCATTGATGAACAGTGGTGTAGTCAGAATGTTCCTAAAATTCCATTGAACGACATATTTTTCAAATTTTCTTCCTTTATAACTTTTTTATTGATGAACAGATCGCGATGAAAATGAATAAATGTTATGAATTTTAGAGAGCTGGAATCGTTTGAATCGTGTACCTTGCAAATCTAGTTAGGGATACTATGCAAATAATCAAAGCACTTATAAAACAAAGTATATTGATTTAAAATTACCTCGTTACGAAAACAAAACAAACAACTATATGATATGATCTTTTTACCCATGCAATATTCAATGATTCGAAAGCATTTTTATAACCAATAAAAACATATTTTCATATAATGTAAAAACCCTCTATATAATGATTCTAACTAACCCGACATCGAATTGTACTAATTTTCCAAGACCCTGTGTAAAGGATTTGAGATTTTAAGAACCCATGAAACTATGAAAAGAAATTATGTTGATTTACAATTATCAGTTGATATACTCTGATAATTTCTTATCAGTTTTCAGTGATCCCCTAAAAAATCAACAAAACAGGGTATCTACGCGCCTCAACTCCCAAAACATAAGTAATCATCACATACCTCAAAACATTATAAAAGTTAAAATATAATCTTTCCCGATTAGGGGCCCCGGCCCCGACGACCTTCCAACAAACTTCATTAACTTGTGTTCAGAGAGTTTGTATCCCCTATTTCTGCTTTTCCACAAAAATCCCTAGAGGAAGGGCATTTTCCAAACGCTTGGAAACAGCAGTTCACAAATCTGGGCAAAACCATCTACCTCAGAATTATAGATCAGTTTCCAAATTATGTATATTGCCCAAGTTGTTTGAGAGTATTATCTTTGAATATCTTTATCATGATGTCATGCACATTCTGAACATAGAACAACATGGATTTTTCAGAAAGCGCTCCGTCGAAACAAATTTATTCGAATATACTGAATATATACTGAAAAGTTTGAATAGCCGAATTCAAGTGGATGCCGTTTACACTGACTTCAGCAAAGCTTTTGATAAGATCGATCGATACATTGCTGGTATAAAAGTTGGCTGATGTCGGTGTGACCGGCTCTCTATTGAATTGGTTTCAATCTTACGTGAGTAATCGTGAACAAGTTGTTTGTATTGGTAACTATCTCTCAAGATCAGTGAACATAACGTCGGGGGTACCTCAAAGTTTACATCTTTACAGTTCAATATTTATATAAATGACATTTCTGAATGTTTCAAATTCTCGAATTTCCTTATGTATGCTGATGATCTGAAAATATTTGATACAGTGTCACAGTTGAACAATTCTAAGCTCATTCGAGAGGACCTGACCGATTTTCAGAGTATTGCAAAAATAACGCCCTTCATCTGAACCTCAACAAATGCCATCATATTACTTTTAGCCAAAATTCCATCTTAATAACCCATAATTATACCCTGCATGATCATAACCTCCACACCTGTAGTGAAGTGAAGGATTTGGGAATTATTTTCGACTCGAAACTGATTTTCAAAAAACATATTTTTTACATTTCTAAGAAAGCGAACGGAATGCTTGGTTTCATTTTAAGAACAACTTATCCTTTCAGAGATTATAATACTTCGCGACTATTTTATGTCATACGTAATAGTCTGCTAGGCTTCGCCTCAACCATTTGGAACCCACACTATATAATAACATGAAACAAATTGAAAGTATCCAGAATAAATTCATTGATTATATCAACAAAAAATATTTCAGAAACACGTCACAAAATCACTTCGTAAATCAAAAGCTCAATTGATTAGTATTGCTGACAGAAGAGCTATCGCCGACATCAAATTTTCTTTTAAAATGATAAATGGTATGATTCATTCCCCATCTATAAATGATATGATTCATTACAACGTTCCACAATATCCCACTCGCCAGTATAATTTATTCCATACATCCATACCAAACACAATTTACTATTTGAATTCACCTTTACATCGATGCTTGAAAAGTTATAACTCTATTTCAAACATAATGGTCATTGATATTTTTAACTACCTTCGTGAATAAAATTGAGAAACACTTTGTTCCATTGTCTAATTGATGATAAATTAAATATTTTCTTTTCTTTATTTTTTATATAATTTTTCTACTGTATAATTTGTATAACAACATAACATATTTAGTATATATGTGAATACTGTTTCTGGGTTCGTCCTGTTTGTATTCGTGTTTGTGAAAAAAAAATAAACAATTTAAAAATGGATTCTAGTTTTTCTACACACTTAGTATAAAAAAGTTGATATTTTGGTAATTTAGTAATTGAAAACAATATTTTAAATATCCTGAATGAGCAAGTATCATTTACAAAAAAAAACTGTATGACCGTTTTATAATTATGTCAATGCTTACTACACACACCTTGTAAAAATATTTGACACTTTACTAAATGAGCGAATCGAACAATAATGAAAATATTCTGAATGAGCACGTATCATTCAACAAACTGTATGACTAACTCATAAATATTTTTGAATTTTTACATATACTGGGTATAAAATATTTGACGCAAAAAATAAAATCTGTTAAATAATACTAGATATAGTTTCATATTAACAACAATATGTCAAACTATTACGGAACGAATTTCAGAGTAATGGAAGTCTTATTTTTATTTATGTTCAAAATTCAAAGTTACTTTAATTTATGGAGGGAGAAAGCCCATAAATGACCATTCTCAAATATTTGGTTAACTTGCAAAACTTTATTTTCAATTGGGTAGACTTTCGTAGAGAATCGAATATGCTATCCAAATGAGTAATATTTGGAAAAGATCTGATATGCAATGCTGAATCATTGCAGTTGCACTTGGAGAGTCAGAGGTTGTCCCCAAGGCAAGGTTCTATCGCCTTTGATGTGTTCATTGACCGTGGATAATTTTACAGTGAAACTACATGAACCTGGAACTACTACCCAAGGTTACGCCAATGACCTGGTCGTTACTACTAGGAGCAAACATGACAGGATAATATTCAATCCCATGCAGACAGCCCTTATCAAAAGCTGGTTTGAAAGGAGAGACTGAATGTTTATCATAGCCATTTACGAGCAGGCGAAAGAACGAAATGGAAGCCCTGACCATGAATGGAACTCAGCTAACTTTTGCCGCCAAAGATGTCAAATATGTTGGCGTTATAATCAACCGAATAAAAACATGGAAAAGTCACATCAATCTCATTATTTCCAAGACTACGGCGCAACGTAGGCGCACCGCAGAGTATTTGGCATGACAAAGGGTTTGAAGCCGAAAATGACATATTGGCCATACCAAACGATCATCAAACCCATGGTCACCCATGCATCATTAGTATGGTGTCAAAAAATTCAAAAGTATTCGGCACAATTCAAGCTGCAAAAAGTGTAGTGGTTAGCCTGTCTGAGTATCACAGGAGCAAGGTTCACATGCCCCACTGCAGCATTAGAGGTGGGTAATGCTGAACCTTCCACCACCGCACTTGTGTGCAATAAAGGAAGCGGATTGATGGCTTCAGACTACACTGAACATCCAACTTGAAAGCTGCAAATCTGACTGGACACCTGAAGATTCTAGAAAATACTTTCCTAGAATCCAGGTACAAACAGTCAGATATTATACCAGCTAGGCACGACTTTGGAATGCATTTAGAAGTGGTTATAAACAACCACAAAATATGCACAACGAACAGGTCTAGAAACGGAGGCATTAGTTTGGTATACTGATGGATACAAGATGGACAAATGGGCTGGAGTGGGAGTAACGGGTCCTAGTCTTAGGCTCTCAAGACCCCTAGGTAGAGCCTCAACTACTTTCCAAGGAGAAATTCATGCTATAGAAATTTGCGCCCAAGGATGACGCGCAAGAGGCTCTTGGGAGGCAAAAATATATATCTTATCAGATAGCCGAGCAGTACTACAACATCTGAAGTAACACACTTGTGAGTCTGAAACTCCTTATACTTGATGGCCCATCAGATGGCCCAGCGATGGTTGTACCGCATCTACATGTTGGCGCCATTCAGTTTTAATATTGCCAAGATGAACGTAGAAGTTCTCGCTTGCTGCGGCAGTATATCTTTTTAGCAGATACTGAGTTATGGCCCACGTATAGACGCGTAACGCCATAACTGGCTCACTATCCTTTGATGTGCGGCGAAAAGCCGACACCTAGGCCATTCTAGACCATCCCATTGCGCCATAAGCCATCTGGCGCCACTACGCATTCCACACGATGGCCCATCGTGTATTGAGGCCTTAAGATAACTGGCGACGAACAATCGGGTAACTCTGATGTGGGTGACAGGTCACAAGGATATCAACGGCAATGAGGAAGAAGACATCCTTTGCCAAGGAAGGGACAGACACTCAATTTCCTGGCCCAGAACCCTTCTGTGGTCTTCCTGAAGCCCGCGTTAGGGGAGAGTTACGGCGATGGGAAGCTGCCCAAATCAAAACCCACTGGAATAAGGTTCCAGGACTAAGACCAGTTGAAAGGCTTTTGAGCCCTACGCCAAAGAAACCTAAACAGCTTCTTGAGTTTGACTGCACACCGGATATTGTCCTCTGAGGTATCACTTCAAAAGGAAAGGCAGTGAACTGTGCCGTTACTGCGAGAACTTTGCTGAAACTGCAGAACACCTGCCTGCTTTGCGACTGCCAAGCGCTTTTTTGCAAAAGGCCTAAGTTCCTTGAAAGGGTTTCAGACATTAGGAACTCAGCTTTTAGGGTCTTGAATAGGTGATGGGTGATGTACAGAAGACCTCATGGATCGAGGTACGGAGAGGCTGAAAAGCGATATCGACTCCCCCACAAACTACAACACACACAACCATAACAATGGTGACAAATGAGTCGGCAACAAATTCAATATACGTACAGCGTTCAAAACTCATAAAACCTTGAGATTGAAATGAACCCGAGCAAAATTAATTATCAAAGAAAAAAAAATGTTTCCATGTGTTCGTAGTCAAATGTATTTGGGAGATCTCAATTAGCCGAACACAAATTGCGGCACACACTGGCGGACTGGGCTAATACGGAAATTATTATCCATGAACCAAATGACACAGAAAAAAAAATTGAGCTTCATGTATTTTGTTACACGGAAATCAAAATATAGCTGCAGTTCTCTCACATGAATATCCCTCTGGGAAAAAGGGGTGAAACTAGATATATTTTGTCCCAAATAGATCATGTTGTGAATCAGTGTGCTTGCTTTTGACAAAAAATCGACAGGATTTTTGAATTGAATCATTGATTTGGATTTGAGAAAGTGGCACTCGGAACGTCATCAAAGAAAGTATATTTTGTATTCATAATTTTCAACATATTTTTGTTGAGGAATATTTTACCAAAATTATTCTCAAACTGTACGTTTTCGGCAAATTTGAAATTTTCTCATTATATTTCTGGATCCACCATACGAAAAAACGCATTAACATATCGATGCAAATTTTTTTACTTCCAAGCGAAAAACAAAATGGAAAGTCAAAGGACATCTGAGATTAATTTTTCACTCGTGAATTAATGCATGTACACAAAAAATTTGGCACAGAGGTTGACAACGGTTTGAAAAAAAAAATGCTTGTAAGCAGAAACGAGTAAGCTACGCTCGGACCAAATGTCGTGAAATTTGATGATGAAATGTAATTGATACATTCCACATTGATTTTCAGGATAGATGTGATGTATGAAATTCATTGGAACGATAATGAAATATAAAATGCCCGAGGAACTCACTGGAATTTATTACAGATATTTCGTTCCGAAAATATCTCTTCTATCTCTTTCAGCCAATAAAAATCAAAATATTTTTAATTTTCACTTGTTGCTCCTGTTTTTCCTGTTCATTGACCAACGTCATAAATACTAGGTCCTGTATATCGATTTTTCAGTAAGTACAACATTGTCTTCTCTCAAGTATTCTATTTGTTTTGCAAATTTTTTTTCAATTGTTCAAGATATAATGTCAAATTTTAACCTCGGAATGTCAACCAGTATTTGAATAAATAGCAGCCATGTGCAAACATTTGTTTGTTTTATAGAATTGTTAGAGGTATACAGATCTTCCAACAGACAAGTTTCGAATATTCTGTATATATTCAGCCTATGCTATTCTTCAGGTATCTGATAATTCAACAGTGTGACAGCACCATAACCTGAATGCAAATGTCGATATTGTGGTGTCATATAATTATGTTGCCTAATGGAAGTGAGTTCTGAAACAAAATTTCGATCCCATGGTAACTATTTGATCGACTACGGAACACTGGTGTGAAACTTCCCAGAAACAGAATCCAGATATTTGCTTTGGAATATTGCAACTCTTGGCATTATACTCCGTTATTGCATGGGCCTCCGCGAGCTGCAGGTCCCTTGTAATGTTTGTTTTTAAATTTAAGGTGGGCCTATTTTTGTTACTACGGCTAATCACCGACGCCGGTGAGCACACTTTCCCCAACAGAAAATGTTACAGATTCCAACCAGGTAGGGATATTTTGACGAGCTCAACATCCATGAGCTCTGGACTGCCATCTTAACATCCCCTCTAGGGGTTTTATTAATTTATTCATTGAAAAGAAATACGAACAGGCCCATAAGGTCCTAATTAAATGATTTCTGATACTAAAACTAATAAAGAACTAAAAATAATTAATTAATGAATACATAAGGAATCTATTCATAGGTACAGCACTTACATCATTATTATGGTAAGAGATATGCGAACAGAGGTTTCATGAAGGTAGCAGTAATTTATGGAGCTCATTTTTAAGGGTTGGTGAGGTTACAGTAAATATATCCACATTAGTGAGGGTTGGAATTTGTTGACATAGACACACATTTTATCTTTTAGCAGAGGGATTCTGGAAATATGAAATACAATATTTTTTGGTCGCAATCTTGGTACATGTAGTTTGAGATTGGATAACAAATACTCACAGTTGATTTTACAGGTCAACAGTTTGTGGACGATTATGTTTTGAATGACTCGTCTATTTTCCAGTTTCAATAAGTCAAATTCAAGTCCTTGTGGATCATAAGATGAGTAATCCGGGGAATAGCTATATTTTTTTATAATATAATGTAAAAATGAGATGAGTTTGTTTTGTACCGTTTCTAGTTTTTTTTTAAATTGTTCTTTCCTGGGTCCCAGATTATTGCTGCAAATTCCGGTCGCCTTCGAACGAAAGTGAAAAAAATACTTTTGATTGTACAGATATTTTTGAACTCCTAAGTGAAACGCTTGACGAATCCCAACATGTTTTCGACTTTTTGTCTACTGTTGGCTATATGTTTAGTATATAACACACAGTTTTCATTAGGATACATACACATATTATCAGTAGTAGAATCAAGTGAGATGAATCGTGTGATTTCATAGTCAATATCAGTAAAAAAATAAAAAATTAGTAGTGAGGTATTCCTCGACTTTATAGAAGCCATGACTCAGTAACCAGTTTTTATAGCTGATTTGAATTGCTCATATCTCATTATTTTGATATGGTCTGGTATTTTGTTGTGAAGTCGTAGGTTAGGGGAGTTACGTGCAGATAGTGCTAAACGAAATCTAGGATTTAACAGGAGATTGCAGAAGCTAACCACGTGACATTTACTCAAATTTAGATGTAATCTATTTTCCACACACCAATTATTAAGTGAATGTAGATCACTTTGCAATAGATTATAATCTGACTGATTAGGTAATTTTCAGTCATCTGCATATTTATATATATATATATATATATATATATATATATAAAATGCAGATATTCATCTAATCAGTCAGATTATAATCTATTGCAAAGTGATCTACATTCACTTTATAATTGGTGTGTGGAAAATAGATTACATCTAAATTTGAGTAAATGTCACGTGGTTAGATTCTGCAATCTCCTGTTAAATATATATATATATATATATATATATATATATATATATATATACAAAAC
The DNA here is from genome assembly GCA_018342105.1 of Gonioctena quinquepunctata. Lineage (NCBI taxonomy): Eukaryota > Metazoa > Arthropoda > Insecta > Coleoptera > Chrysomelidae > Gonioctena > Gonioctena quinquepunctata. Next base: position 49,826 of record JAFIRS010001016.1, read on the forward strand.
TAGGGATATTGGGGTAGGCAGCAATGAAAAAGAAAACTCTTTAAGGTTTATGCAAGCTTTCGGAAATGTTCATTTCCATCATCAGGGAGACTACAATAGATGAAAGAACCAAGTAATACATATTCAAGTGCGAAACAATATGCTACTTACAACTTTGTTGAGGTTGGTTTCAATGATGTTGAACATATTCATCCAACATAGTGATACAAACGGAAACAAAAAGGTTAGCGTTGTTTAAAATTATATAAATATAAATGGGTACTCTATGTGGTGTGACAAGTGAAACTGACAGGTTAGGAATGAATCTCGCAATTATATTTGAGCCAACGACACCTGACGGGTGTCACTTGAAATCAGTTACAGTGGTGCCAACTGTTAGATTAGTACCAACTGATGTTACCAGGTGGCGGTAATGTTAAAAAAAACTATTATTATACAGGGTGGGGCACCCCATACGACTCGGTCCCTGTAAACCAAACCATTAATTTTTTCGGGAATTCCTCCATTTCATTATATGTATATTGATTGAGGCTGCAGAAGGAAATTATTTTGGAGTCTACAGGGTGGCTCAAAAAAGTGTGGCATATCAAAGTTGTTTTTTTTTAAATAGAACACCCTGTATTTCGTTACACTTTTGAATAGGTCAGGAAAAAATAATATGATTTCATATGAGGTACTATGTACCTAACTATAACCGTTCTCAAGTTATTGATTTTTTTATGAAAATGCTAGGTACAATTGGAAACTAGATAACATCGAAATTTATAGAAATCATCCCTTCGAATTCTGACCAAGCATAGAAGAGGTTTTGAGCTATTGATTTCGATTAAACCCGTTTCTCAATATTATACAGAATGTTCAAAAATCATTGTCAATTTTTTATAATTTCGGACAAAGATCACTTTTCAAATGGAACACCCTGTATTTTTTTGGTCTGAACAATATGGAATTCAACTATCTTTCATTTCATATTGGGGTTCCCTATACCTAACCTAAACAGTTTTTCAGATATTGGCTTTTTCAAATAGTAGTTCTTATTTCAATGCATTCTTTGAATCGAAATAGCTTTGAAACAACTTGTTGGAAGAGTTCTTATTGACAGTTATTGTGTTTCACGTTATTCAAAATATTCACTGAATTATTAGCGTCGAAAATGAAAACTTATCCCATTCAAGAGCGGATAGATATGATTTTAGCGATTGGTGAGTGTTTAGAGAATTGCCTTCCGGCGTCGAGGGTGTATGCCCAAAAATATCCAGACCGGAATCATCCAAACAAGTTGGTTTTCAAACGATTGGGCTGCTTTTCGAAGACGCCTCAAATGTTAAGAAGTCTTTCATAGAGAGAGTGGCTCTTTGTATTCAACAGGATGGTCGTCATTTCGAGCACCTACTTTGAATTAAATACATTTGTGTTTCATATTTTGTTGTTGTTTCAGTTGAATAATAAAAAAAAATGGTATAGTCTGTTTAATGAACTACTGTCAGAATATGAATGTAAATGATAACTTCATTTTCGTGAACAGTAAATATTTTCGATGAAGTGAAGTATAACAACTGTCAATGACAATTCTGTGAGCAAATCAAATAATTGTCGTTTCAGAGCTATCTTGATTCAAAGAATGCATTGAAATAAGAACTACTATTTGAAAAAGCCAATATCTGAAAAACTATTTAGGTTAGGTATAGGAAACCTCGGTATGAAATAAAAGATAATTGAATTTTATTTTGTTCAGACCAAGAAAATACAGGGTGTTCTATTTGAAATAACAAAGTTATCTTTGTCCGAAATTATAAAAAAGTGACAATGATTTTTGAACATTCTGTATAATATTGAGAAACGGGTCGAAATCAATAGCCCAAAACCTCTTTAATGCTTGGTCAGAATTCGAAGGGATGATTTCTATACATTTCAATGTTATTTAGTTTACAATTGTTCCTAGCATTTTCATAAAAAAATCAATAACTCGAGAACGGTTATAGTTAGGTACATAGTACCCCATATGAAATCATATTATTTTTTCCTGACCTATCCAAAAAGATAACGAAATACAGGGTGTTCCATTTAAAGAAACACAACTTTGATATGTCACACTTTTTTGAGCCACCCTGTAGACAAAATGATTTCTTTTTGTAGCCTCAATCAATAAACATATGATAAAATGGAGAAATTCCCGAAAAAATTTATGATTTGGTTTACAGGGACCGTGTCGTATGGGGTGCCCTACCCTGTATATTACATTGTTGTCAATTTGGATTGATATCTAAAGACAATAAATAAGAGATTACGCTCAAATGGTTAATGTTTTTTTTGTACATAATAAAAAAAATATTAAAAGAAAATATTAAAAAAAACATTAACCATTTGAGCGAAATCTCTTATTTATTGTCTTTAGATATCAATCAAAATTGACAACAATGTAATATAAAATAATGGTTATTTTTAACATAACCGCCACCTGGTAACATCAGTTGGTACTAATCTTACAGTTGGCACCACTGTAAACACCCCTCAGGTGTCTTTGGCTTAAATATAATTGCGAGATTCATTCCTAACCTTTCAGTTTCACTTGTGACACCACATAGAGTACACATTTATATTTATATAATTTTAAACAACGCTAATGTGGTTGTAGTAACTTTGAACTTCGTTTTATTCCTTGATCTACGTTTTTTTCCCGTTTGTATCACTATGTTAGATGAATATGTTCAACATCATTGAAACCAACCTCAACAAAGTTGTAAGTAGCATATTGTTTCGCACTTGAATATGTATTATATTTTTTTTTATATTAAAATTTAAATTGATAAACTAAAGAGTTTTCTTTTTCATTGCTGCCTACCCCAATATCCCTAGTTTTGTATATATATAATATATATATATATATATATATATATATATATATATATTTAACAGGAGATTAGCTAACCACGTGACATTTACTCAAATTTAGATGTAGTCTATTTTCCACACACCAATTATAAAGTGAATGTAGATCACTTTGCAATAGATTATAATCTGACTGATTGGGTGATTATCTGCATATATATATATATATATATATATATATATACAGGGTGTAACTGAATAAGTGTAAAACATTTAAGGAGGTGATTCCTCATCGAAAAAAAGATAGGATCTTTCATATAAAGAAACTTCATTGGAGCATCCCTTGTTAAGATACAGCCCCTTAAAGGGGGTACATAAAATTTGTATAACAATTTTTTTCACAAGCACTGAAAAGTTACGATATTGAAATTAACCTGACGTTTTGTACTACCAAAAAGACACTTAGCCAGTAATTTATTTGGTTTACCCCATGGTTGTAAGGGTGAAAACGCAACCCCTAAAATTTATTTCCAATGTAACTTTTTGTCTTATTATTTGTTATTCATTTCCGATAGCATGTTTCATTCTAAACAAAAAATGTCTCTTGGGTTTTTTGCCCAAAATAAACCAGTAAGCAGCAAAACATTATTTTACGAACAACTACAGAGATACATCGTCATAAATGCGAAAATACGAAACTAATCTATCTAGTAGGTCGCTATTAGCGATAGTGACAATTAAATTGGTATGACGCTGTCAGTTTGGGAATTTTCGAAATTGAATTATTACTAATTGTGTGTTGTTGTTCTGTTCTTCATTTGTTACTTTAATAATTCACTTGTTAATAAAATGGCATACACAAATGAGGAAATGGCTGATATGCATTACGTTTACGGTCTGTCGCAGGGGAATGGGTTAGAAGCTTCTAGAAGATATGCTGAAATGTATCCTCAACGGCAGCATCCTTCACATAGAATATTTGCTCGACTTCATCAACGATTACGAGAATATGGTTCATTCGACAAAAGAACGCAGGATTGTGGTCGCCATCGAGAAAGCTATCATATGACGGTATTTCGAATTTTAAAGGAACAACTCTTATACCCTTAGCTTAGGAACAGTACTTAATTTGATTGAAGAACAACCTACTACCAGTACTAGAAAGATTGCTTTCCAGCTAAATGTTGATCATATGACGGTATTTCGAATTTTAAAGGAACAACTCTTATACCCTTACCATCTGCAACGAGTACAGGCACTGTTACCGCGAGACTTTCCGAACCGTCTTGAATTTTGCAATTGGATGCTGGAAATGATTAGAAGAAATTGTGACTTTCTGAAGACGATAGAATTCACAGACGAATGTAGTTTTTCTCGGGACAAGATTATTAATTTTCATAATTACCACATATGGGCTGATGAAAACCCTCACGCTATTGTCGAAACTAGCCATCAAGAACAGTTTTCTCTTAACGTGTGGCTCGGAGTTATTGGGGATGATTTAATTGGGCCTCATTTTCTACCTCCTCGATTAAATGGTGAGGCATACGTTCAATTTTTAAGAGAAGTGCATCCAGTACTGCTGGAGGAAGTTCCTTTGGGCGTCAGAAGGATATGTTTTTATGCATGATGGGGCTCCCGCCCATTTTAGTCAAGTAGCACGTCAGCATTTAACTGAAACATATGCAAATCAGTGGATAGGTCGAGGAGGACCACATAAATGGCCCGCTCGATCCCCGGATCTCAATCCTCTCGATTTCTCTATTTGGGGCCATTCACAGCATTTGGTATATCGTACTCCTGTTCGCGATGTAGAGGACTTAAGAAACCGCATCATCGATGCGTGCAGGGTAATCAGAGAGACTCCAGGAATATTTGAGCGAATACGTGGCTCAATGCGCCGACGTCTAGACGCATGCGTAATGTTTGAAGGTAGACATATTGAACATTCACTATGATTTCTACATGTTGTGTGTTTTGTTATTAATAACTTAGTTTTGTTTATTACCCTTTAATCGTTTAATGCAGGTACTAACTACAAAATAACAATAAATCCAGTTCGCATTTATGACGATGTATCTCTGTAGTTGTTCGTAAAATAATGTTTTGCTGCTTACTGGTTTATTTTGGGCAAAAACCCAAGAGACATTTTTTGTTTAGAATGAAACAGGCTATCGGAAATGAATTAAATGGTAACTTTTTCAGTGCTTGTGAAAAAAATTGTTATACAAAAGGGGTAAACCAAATAAATTCTGGTAATTTTTTTGGTATACAAAACGTCGTTAATTTCAATATTTTGTAACTTTTTCAGTGCTTGTGAAAAAAATGGTTATACAAATTTTGCTCCAATGAAGTTTCTTTATATGAAAGATCCTATCTTTTTTTCGATGAGGAATCACCTCCTTAATGTTTTACACTTATTCAGTTACACCCTGTATATATATATATATATATATATATATATATATATATATATATATATATATATATATTTTTTCATTGCTGCTTACCCCAATATCCCTAGCTTTGTACCTAACTAGTCAGCAAATACTTCCCACATACTTATATATATATATATATATATATATATATATATATATATAATATATATATATATATATATATATATATATATATATATATATATATATATATAAATATATATATATATATATAATATATATATAAATATATATATATATAAATAAATTTAATAGACATAGCCCTCAAAAAGAAGTATTAACCGTAGACACGTACCCTCATCATTTTGTTTACCAATCCCCTCGATATTCTTCCCATTCATATCTATATATATATATATATATATATAAATGCCCTTGTATATACTCTATTCAGGTGAAATATCTGGACAGTCTGCAAATATCTTTGTGTCATGCATTCTTGTGGGTTCAACAGTTCATTCGTTATTATATATTGTTGAATTACCATTTTTGTTTCATCCTGGATTTAGCTTATAATGTAAATTGGCATTTTCGGTTTTTAACGATATTGATGTTGACATACATAGCTCATTCGCATATTATGATCGACGTGAATAATGGTACTTTTTTCTGAAATACGTCAATGAATCCAATAAACTAGATATGTAGTCAAAGCATCGATATAAACAGGCAATCCTTCGGAAATAAACCAATCTACTTCAATAAATATATATTTCAGAGTTGATCACAGCGTGCTCAGATAAATGGTACGCTTTGGACTCGAAAATCAGTTGGAATAAAACACATGCAAATTGGAGGATTGTTGATTCGGTAGCATATATAACACTGGTACAGAGTTCAATCTCAGTAGATCAAAATGAACTGAAATCATCAACTAAGAATTACAGGAAATAAAATTAATTTCTTTAATCAAATTTCAACAGTTTTGGGAAATTATGAATAAATGAAGATTGTAACGATACATATTTTTATGTACTCTTGATGTTTGCTTTGTCGTGCTTTCGGTAGTTTCGAAGTTTGACCTATGTAAAATAAATGAGGTATATTCGTATGTATGTATGTTTCAGTACCTGCCTTATTGTATTAGTAGTCGATCTGAATGTTTGTTGTTTCAACTTCATACCTATTGATAATACGTTTGATAATGGTTATCAATCACGTCAGTTGTAAAATATGCGTACGTATGTGTGTTTGTTGCATTTCTGTTTGTTATATCGTAGGAATTGATGATAATAATAAAGCAACTAGTTGGCAATAGGTATCATGTTGGAACAATATCCACAACAATCAATATATTCGGATGCACTGCCACAAATCAAACCAGAAAACGAATTACATGAACTTTGTTTGCGTAGTAAGACTCACGCACAGACTAAACTTCAAGACCATTAGAAGTGAACAAAAACATAAAAACCGACAGATTACTGGATTGAGGTTATCAAAATGTATTATCCATATACGATCACTGGGATATATTGGAGAAAACATGAATCATTATAGGAGGGATTTTTTTTCTCCGTTTCGTCCTACTTTCTGGTAGGAACTGCATACCAACAAATTCTTTACAACGGATCCCACATAAATACCCATACTGATATGTTTATTATATGACCAATTATGTGAGTCAAAAATATGCGAAGAAATCTGAAAAAGATGCTAATAAATTTTTTTATAACTTACTCAGGATTTGAAGATAGGAACGGATATAGTTCTCTCAACGTTAATATTCGCGTAGGATTTTACCTCGATAATATTTTGAATATATTTATTGCTGGGAAAATTCCAACCATGGAAAATTACTAATCAATTGAATATTCATTATATTTGGTGAATGCAATAATCTACGTAATATTTTTTCCAGGATACATACCCAGAAAAAGGTCAAGAGAGAACACATTATTGAGCAGTATTTCACTCAGAATGAGATTTCTGATGGAATCCTGAATAATTCTCAAATTTGAAATTTAGACAAGATCAAAACTATTCATTTTTCAATATATGCTTGCAGAATAGGTGCTCCTGGCATATACTCGAATATACATCCAATTTCCAAGAGAGCAGCTATATTATTTTCGGTATAATTGGAATATTCCATTTTGATTTCCCGGAAAGCAATAATGAAAATCTCTGCATTGTTGATATTTTGTTACATTCTGAAATAATGTTCCGTCAGATTTGTTGGCTTTCAATTGACACAAATTGGTACTGTTCTTTTTATATACAGGGTGTTCTCAGAGTCGGGGCTTTTTAACAGGATTTGTATCTCGAGAAATTAGGTGAGTTTACAAAACCCACTTATCTAAAAAAACTGTTGAATAAAAGAAAATCCAGGTCCTGACAACCAACCACTTTGCTTTATTTCATTTTATTTTTCATTTAACGTCGGCCTATTTCTGATACCAGTGCTCATCAGACAATTATAAATTTTGCCGATTCATCTAGTGTTTCCAACCAGAGGTATCGGTATCGAAATCTTAGCGTCCTCTGGCATATCTCTCGCTATATCTCGTGCTCATTGATATAGCGCATGTAGCTGTGATTATACTGCTAAGTTATTTTTTGGCTGGCGATCAGATTTAGATAGACTCTCGTCAACCTTACAGCCAGGTCATGCTCTTTATTTTATAGTGGGAATATGTTCTGATGTGAATCGGCTCTTGCAGTCATCGATTGTATTATCTGTTTTTGCCACTTAAATTGTTGATGATTTGTATGAAACAATTACTTCCGATAGATCAGTTCCAACTGACGACAAACTGGATAAACTCCAAAAGTATTCTGATTCGAATTGTTCAAAGGAGCAACGGAAAAGCTCATATCAATTTCTTCACGCATAGTATGCAAAAAATAACAATTTCATCGAAGAGTATTACCTCAAGATCGTCCTGTAAGAGTCGAAGAATCTACGACAATAATTATGTTATTTAAACAACTACTTCCACATCTGATTCTATGAACATCCTTTCCATATTATCAAGCAAAACAATTGTCAGTGGTTTCTACATAAACATCATGACAACCACAAACACATAAGAAATTAAGTGATTAATTTTCATAATACACTTGTTTATGTAGCAGAAAATCCTAATGCTGCACATTTTCAGTAAATAAAGTGAAGAAGCGCGTTTGAAATTTTTCGTGGACGAATATTTCATTTTCACCGTAGTATAGTGCCCAGGACCGTTATAGGACCAATTCTATCGGTGAGTTTTGTACATTAGTTACAAGTTTATATATTTTTTGGTAATTTTTGGTGAAATGATCTATTTTTACGAGAATTACACTCTGTTGAAGATTTGCATAAACTTGGTTTATTCTAGGGGAATCGATTCATATACAAATTCCATTAGAAGAAATGGAAACAATGAGTTTTCTTTATAATAGGCTTAGCACCCCCTTTTCAACTCTTCCCTTTGGAGCTTTCAGTATGAAATTTGGTCGCTATCATGGATTTCTAGAAAAAAAAGTGAAATTCTTATAGCCTCATCTCTAGCGAATTATACCCCACTCAACCTATTGCAAAATATGTGTACCAAACTTTTCCCTACCTGGGTTGAATTGAGGGATCAACAAGCTTCAACATCATGCCAACATCATGAGAAAAATTACTGTGAAGACAAACGGACGGTCGCACATATAGTGCGCACATAAGAAAACTCAACATTGAAATAGTTAATTTTCTCTTCCGATTGAATAGAGGAATATTTCCATGGATGATTAGCTGGAAATTACATTCTGTGGATGATAGTTTAACCTTTCACGGCCACCCAAAAAATTTGAGAGTCATTGAATACTTTTATGTTATAATCTGCATTGAAAGAGATGAACCCAATGAAAATAATTCATTTTCTGAAGGGGCTATGCTACCGAACCAATGGAGAAATTATACACAAGCAACATTCACAGATGATAGTTGTGGATCAATTGATCTTAAAATTATCCATGCTGAATAAAAAACATGCATAATTGGTTCTCGTGAAACATACATAGTCGATTCTGGTGACACATGCAGAAGTATCTTTTTGTATCATAAAGGGCGCATAGGATATAAAAAATTCGCCATTTATGAAAAACTATTTTGGTCTTAATTCAAAACCACTTGGCTTCTGCTGAACGTGAAGTTGAATTTTCCAATAAAATGAACTCATTTTCCAAATTATGCCTCATGCGACTTCCTGGCACTTATGAATGGGGATCTATAGCTTGAAATTGGTTTGGTTATGGGATGTGCTTCGAAGTAGTCATCCCAACACCAAATTCTTGAAACTACATCTCAAAACCGCACTGTTTGAAATTATATGACTGACTTCTGTTTCTCCATTTCCTTAACTTCTAACTACCCCTTAATCATTCCCAAGTATCGCTTTTATACAGGAATATATCGCTTTAAAAATGGTCGGAGGTCAGGTTCAGAAAAACAACTTGTTTTTCATCTACATATTACTTTTAACACATTATAGGGTGGGTGCCTTGTGAATGAAGAGCACCATTGTTCCTTATCAATCAATTAATTTTTATTCCGTTAACGATTTTCTTGTGCCTGGTGACTATCTGACTGTAGGCTTATCCGTTATCGAATTCATTAGTAATCCATATTCCGGTAAACCTGACATTATGAGTTTTTTCACTTCTCTCAATATTCTTTAAAATATCAAAGCCGCCTTTGTTACTGGTATTTCAATCAATCAATCTTATTTATAAATAACCGGTCGGTTGACCCGTGTGACCTTGAGCTCTCACTTTTTGACAATGACATGACTGACTTTCTTTATGGAATGACTGAGTGAACTGATTTTCGAGTTAACTTTCTTAGTGATACTGATTCTAATTGATTATTACATCTTGTACCATCTTGAACCACTTTGATTCGATGCACTGAGTCGAATCATCCAATCAGAATTGATTATACGACTGATTTACACTATTTCTCATACTTTTCATTTCAATGCTGAATAATAATCTGAACTCATTTATTCGACTGAACTGGACTAACTATTAAAACTCTATATGCACTGATCAACTGATCTTAACTAATTATTGAAACTTAACATCTTATAGACTGTCCTGTTTCCTCTAAATCTTTCGCTTTCATACATGAAGATAAGAGATAACACAACGTGTTGAAATGGCCGCGGACGGAATTCACTCTGATTACATTCATCATTACGACTGGTTTGTGACCCCGTGAATGAATACCAGCGTTATTCCTTAGCACTTCATTATTGCTTATTGTACCGGCTGTTCCCTAAAGACCTCTCGATAGGTTGAAGTTACGTATATGTTTGTTTATGAGGTAGTAGTGATTATCAAATCACATGCATGACTGTCGGCATGTATTCATTCTGATTATATATATATATATATATATATATATATATATATATATATATATATATATATATATATATATATATATATATATATATATATATATATATATATATATATATATTTATATACTAGCTGACCCGACAGACGTTGTCCTGTCCACATTTCTATGTTCCCTAAAATGTTTTTCCCGAAAACTCTCGTCCGCGTAGAATTTCTTTTTTTCTATGTTTTCCTTTATGTTGTTCCATCTAGACTATGCTTTTGACTCCTTCCGCTTCCTGTTGTCCCGTTATCCCGTTTTCCTGTTATCCTGTTATTTCTTTATCCCGTTATCCCCTTATCCTATCATCCCATTATACCGTTTTTTTGTTATCCCGTTATTCCCGTTATCCCGTTATCCCATTTTCCTGTTATCCCGTTTTTTCTTCATCCCGTTATCCCGTTTTCCCGTTATCCCCTTATCCTGTCATCCCGTTTTTTCGTTATCCCGTTATTCCCGTTATCCAGTTTTCCTGATATCCCATTTTTTATTTATCCCGTTATTCCGTTTTCCCGTTATTCCCTTTCCTGTCATCCGTTTCCCGTTTTTTCGTTATCCCGTTATCCGATGTGTTATCCCGTTCTCAATTTATCGTACTATAACTATTATATTCGGTTGCCATCTTGCAGCCCTATTGCGGATCTGTGGATAAAGAAAAAAAATAAATCGCGATGGAAAAATAGAGGTTGATCGTAGAAGGGTGAAAATTTAGGGTTGTATGTATTTTTGAATGCTGTATCATAAAAAAATAAAAAAAAAAAATTATCTAAAAAATAAAAAATAAAATTAAGGGGTGGACCACCCTTAAAATTTATGGGGATGAAAAATAGATGTTGTCCGATCCGCAGATCTAACCGATATCCACACAAAATTTCATGAGAATCGGTAGAGCCATTTCGGAGGAGTTCAATTACAAACACCGTTTCACGAGAATTTTATATATATATATATAAAATGGAAGGAATTCAATGGACATAGCCCTCAAAGAAGTGTTAACCATAGACACGTGTTTCGGGCTCTCGGCCCTCATCAGTACGGTGAAGAAGTGCAAGGATGAACAACACTTGGTAGAAAACGTCAAATCAACGGAGTCAACAAACAGAAGCCAGCCGCACATTCGGTTAGCAGACCCTGCATTCCAGGGCAACAACCAACGTCACCACGGCGGCAGCTATAGCTACCTGCGTGACATCCGAGTCCAGGATTATAGAGATGAAAGAGAGCAATATCGAGGGGACCGTTGAACAAAATGGAAGGAATTTAATGGACATAGCCCTCAAAGAGAAGTGTTAACCGTGGAAACGTGTTTCGGGCTCTCGGCCCTCATCAGTACGGTGAAGAATGCAAGGATGAACAACACTTGGTAGCTATAGCTGCCTCCGTGGTGACGTTGGTTGTTGCCCTGGAATGCAAGGTCTGCTAACCGAAACCACAAATGTGCGGCTGGCTTCTGTTTGTTGACTCCGTTGACTTGCCGTTTTTTGCACATCTTCACCGTACTGAGGAGGGCCGAGAGCCCGAAACACTTCTCTTTGAGGGCTATGTCCATTAAATTCCTTCCATTTTGTTCAACAGTCCCCTCGATATTCCTCTCTTTCATATATATATATATATATATATATATATATATATATATATATATATATATATATATAGTTTTGAGTTTCTTGAACCAGGAATATACAATGGAGTTTGAGTTTCTTGGGGTTTCGGTTCTTTTTGTAAATGACAAGTCTTCTTTTAGGAGACAAACATTTATTTCGTCGACGTTTCGACCGTGTCCACGGTCTTCTTCAGGAACTAACAATAATTAGCTGGACCAATATTTCGAAAAAAGGAAAGTGTAAAGGCAGCAAATCATCTGCTGCCTTTAAACTTCATATATATATATATATATATATATATATAAATTATGTGATAATCGATGCGTGTTGAAGTTATTACCATTATTTTGCATTTTTCACAAGAATGCTTAGGAAATGAATTTGACGTTTAAGTAAGTAGTTTTGGTATTTTGTAGGGGGCGCCACCTATTCAATTTATTTTTACTCGTTGAAATAGTTATTTTTGTATCAAGGGTGCAAAATCTGTATTTGTTTTGATAAAATTTGCAAGAAATATCAACATTTTATTTCAAGAAATTTTGAATATGTAGAAGAAAATAAATTAAAGGAAACTAAATTGTATTCAAATAAATTGTTCGAAGTGTCCACCTTCAGCGAAGATACAGGCATTCAGTCTTCTAGTCATTGAATCTCGTATCCGCTCATCATTGGTGTGTTTCTTATTGTTTCACAGGCGTCTACTATTCAGTTTCTTAGATCTTTCTCGTTCACTACTGGAGTTTTATAAACTAGTGACTTCAAATGTCCCCTAAAATAAAAATCTAGCGGGTTTAAATCTCTTGGTACCCACGCATGGTTAGGTTCTTCTACACCCCTACCGGTCCATCGATTTGGATAGACAGTGTTAAGGAATTCCCTGGCTACAACGCTAAAATGGGCCGGAGCCCCATCATGCATAAACCACATGCGGATACGAATTTCTAATGGTACATTCTGAAGTAGTCCCGGCAATTCATTTTCATGAAAGTTTGTGATAGCATTTCGGCAGAAGTTTGCCTCGTTCGTGAAGAGTACATATCTTAAAAATTGAGGCTTTCCAGCCAATTTTCTCAAAAACCACTTACACATAGTAATGCGTTGGGAAAAGTCTCGTGGCAGAAGAGCTTATACCCTTTGAATATGGATAAAATTGTTGATCGTGGATAATTATCTGAACTGTGGACTGAGTAGAATTGAGAGCTTCAGCAATTATTCTTGTACTTGATTCTGGATTCTCCTCGAGGTCGTTCAAAACAGCTTCTTCCAGTTCTGGGGTTCGGACTGCTCGTGGTCTTCCAATAATATCAGCTGCCCACTTAAAGCTACCTGTTTTTGCCAAACAACGGTGGAGACTGGTAAATGTTGGAGCTGAAGGAAGTACTCGATTAGGAAATCGCTCCTGGTAAATACGTCTAAATACGGTAAATACGTCCTGGTAAATACGTCATAGCGACATGTAACAGGGGTAGCTTTTTTACGTAGATATGATAGAGGAATTGATTTTTTTTACTGAAAAATGTATTAGAAGTACGCTCAAAAAAGTTATGAATCTTCAAAAAAGAAAAAGACGTATAGGTGGCGCCCCCTACGAGTAGGAACAATAATAACATCAGGTTCGAATTTTCAACACCTCAAAAAACCTCTCAATAACAATTTTCGTTTGATTAAGGTCAGTATTTCGAAAGATATTTAAAAAAAAATTTAAAATATAAATAAAACTCCAACACCCTGTATCTTGGAAACGAAGCGTTTCCGGACATATATTTATTTGAACAATTCATATTAGAATATTGTGTGGAATCACCTCCTGGAGTTTGTCAAAGTACTTCTGACTCACCCTGTATAAATGTGAAATACACAAAATTATAGATGCGACATCTATAATTTGCGGAAAATGCTTTTTTCATCAGATTTAGAATCAGTATCCCCAGAAACCCCTTGATTCATATTTTCAAAATCTCAAGAGTTGATTTTAGCACAAAAAAAAATTTAAATCACTTGTTTCTCTCTGTTATAAATTATGCGATTTTCTTGAAATCCTGGTGGTGATCGTATGTTAGGAAATGAAGTGTTTGGCATAGTGAACATTTTTATTTACCATTGGCGTGCGGTGTTGGGAGGGGGCTTTTTTTGGGAAAAGGGTATTAGGACTTATTTTAGATAACTTTTTCCATCAGATTAAGAATCAGCATCCCCAAAAACCCCTCAATTCATATTTTCAAAATCTCAAGAGCTGATTTTATAAGAAAAAAAATTTAAGTCTTTTTTCAATACGTATTTTATTTGTAGCCGTGGTAACAAAATTACGAATTACATTATTTCAGATTCTTGTTTTTTCAACATAACTACCTTCTGAATCAATACACTTTTCAACAATTCGTCTTAAACGTACATTCACTTTTATTAAAGTTTGGGGAGTAATTTCCTGATACTCTTGCCTAATCCTAATACAAAGTTCCTCTCTATCACGCGGCCGCGTAGCATACACTTCATTTCACAAGTGCCCTCACAGAAAAGTCACAAGGGGTAATATCCGGCGATGGTTCTGAAGGATAATTTCTACCTATCTAGTTGATAGGGAAAGTTGCATTTAAAAACCATCTAATTGAAAGATTAAGTTTTGTCTCTGTGCTGAAGGCAATTCCATGAAAAAATCATGAAAATCATTTTGCAAACATTTTGTCAGTTCAGGTTATCCAGGAAAAAAAGGCCAACAATTCGTTCGTTAAATATGCCAAACATCACGTTAACTTTTCCACTGTATTGGTTTTTACAAGTAATTATCCAATTCGGAGTTTCGACTGCTCTGAACCTACAATTGTAACTAGATACCACACCGTTTGTCGTGAACGTTGCCTCGTCAATAAACATCATGTTCCTTAGAAAAAGTCTGTCTCTACCTTGCAACCATAAGCAAAATTCAAACCGCCGTTAAAAATCACCATTTAACAGAGTATGTAGAAATTTTGATTTGATTTTGATTTATTGCGTTTCAAACACCTCCATATTTGTTTTTCGTTAAATTCAGTACCTTCGCAACTGCCCTTATACTACCATTTGGGTTGATTGGAAATTCTGCTTAGATACGTTCGTCGTCTGGATAATGTCTTTGATTTAAATTGTACCTCCTTGGTCTTGTCTTGAAAATAGCTCCAGTCTTTGCGAACAATCTGTTGATTTTGGCAACGGTATCGTGAAAAATTGGTGCTCGATCATGATGCCTTTCATTGAATATTCTAGCAACCTGACGCGTATATCTTTCATTATTACCAAATAAGCGGAAAATTTCTACTTTTTCTCCAATTGTAAGAACTTCTAAGAACGAAACGGTATGGAGGTGTTTGAAATGCAATAGGATCAGGGCATTTAAACTAAAAAGTTAGAAATGAACAATCTATTAGAAAAAGTGATTTTAAAATAAAAAAAATTCTGCAAAACTCAGCTTTTGATATTTTGAAAATATGAATCAAGAGGTTTTTGGGGATGCTCATTCTAGATCTGATAGAAAAAGTTATCTAAAATAAGCTCTAATATCTTTTTCCCAAAAAAGCCCCCCCTTCCCAACACCGCACGCCAATGGTAAATACGAATGTTCGTTATGTCAAATACTTCATTTTTTATTCTAACATACAATCACCACTAACATTTCAAGAAAATCGCATTATTAATAACTGAGATATTAGGGTGTATTCAAGAAAAGCGGGACACACTGTATATATATATATATATATATATATATATATATATATATATATATATATATATGTATATTGTTCGTATTGCTGTAACAACTCCATAATTTTTTTAAAAAATAAAAAAATTTTTCTGTGAATTGAAAAACCCATAAAATTATTCCGATATTCTTTTGAATATCTAACAGAAAACAACTACTTTCCGGGCTATAGTCACGGTAAACATTGAACTACATCTGATATTTCGAAATGATCCTAACTAAAAAAAAAATCTGGAGGTATTTTTTTTTCCAGTCTTAATTAAGAATTCAAATAAATGAATGAGATAAAGATAAACGTTTCTGGTGAGTGCTCCTTCTGGGAAGGCATGTTTTTTTTATCTCATTCATCTATAGGAGTTCTCAATTACAACTGGAATAGAAAATCAAATTTTTACTTCCAGATTTTTCTTTTGAGTTAGGGTCCTTTCAAAATATCTATCAGATGTAGTTCAATGTCCAGCGAGGCTTTAGCCGGGGAAGTAGTTGTTTTCTGTTTAATAACTTCATTTCCATCGTGAATTTTCCAATTTACAGAAAAATCTTTATATTCAATTGAAAATATTTCCCTTTTCAACATGAATACTCCACAAGAGGTTATCTAGTGACTAAAGATTATCATTGAGTGGCAAATGATTCTAAATCTGATTTTATGAACACTCTGTTCATATTTTCAAAAAAACAATTTTACTATCTCCTAGATATGAACAAATGTCATGCCACAATAATAGTACAGCTGACCGTATTGGTTATGAATGAATATTTTGAAGCTCATATGTGGGATAGAAAATCAACCAAAATGGATGTTCATATTCTCGAAGATTCAGTGTATATATAATTCAGTCCCCATGATTGGGCATCAGACTTTCCAATCGTAACCAATTTGACAATGTTGAAATATCGGTGAAAATAAATTGAAAAAAGCCTGCTTCAATATATTAGTCCATCTGCATCTTATATCAAAACTGATACAGACTCTTACACCACCCTTTCTCTGGTTTATCAATCACCAGGGTACAACTGTATTCACACATACTTGGTTTATCGCGAATTCGTTCTAATGATGTTGACAAAAGTGGTGATTTCAGAGGAAGCCAGAATAATAGTCATGGTGATCCGTCGAATGACTAGTTTTTTCAAATTATTCGAAGAATCTTTTGCATTCCTATGCGAACTTTCTCATTTAATTCGAAGACTTTCGATATAACATGAGTAAAAAAAATCTTCCATCAATCGGAGTCTCTCGTCAAATAAATATAAAATCCATTCATATTCTCAAACCAACGATTGAAGTAATATGAATAAGTATTATTGAATAATGTTTTCACCATCTTGAATCGTTTTTGAACGTAATCAGTATTTGCGGTAATTATGGAACCACTTTGTTTTAATCCAATTCTGAGATTATAATTTCAACCCTCTACTTCTTGATTCAAGCCGACAGGTAAGGAAATGCTTACTCAAACATGAAACAACCGTGCTCTAGTCTAATTGCTTTTGCACTATAACGACTAAACGCTCTGCATTGGCACTAATTAGTATTTCTCAAATTACTGACTTCTACTATGCAGACAAACTTTCTTTTATGTCAGGATTATCGAAAAATTGCCTCTCACCAAAGGAGGTCGATAAGCTTTACGGATCAGTTATGATGGTTTTCATCGAACATATTGGAGAGTTTCGAATATAATTCGAAAGTGTAATGCTTTCATCATATTTATAGCAATTCTATTGTTGAGTATGAGTTCATTCTGACTTTCGTTGTTATTGCTTATTTATAGTCGGATTCGTGTAACACAGAATTATATTCCGGTCTTTGCTCAATTTTGGCCCAAAGTTGTCGGTAACACATTTTAATTTGCCTTTTTGTACCATATTTATATCATTTAGAAATATCCATTATTAAATATAGTTGGATTTAACAAAAATCAAGACTAGGGAGTAAAAGAAATTGTTTATAGCTAACGTTTCGGAATTATTTTATTCCTTTTTCAAAACTGAAATGGCAATATTCACGTATGGTACATGAAAATAGAGAACATATCTATGACCCACCTTCGAAACTAAGTTTTTCCTGTTCATGAATTCAACTTTCTTCTGCTCACTAGACCGGACCGTAACCTGACCATACCCTGACCGTAACCTGGCCAACACAAACTAGATTTCAGGTGCATGTTGGTGGCGAAACGGTGTAGTGAGCGTTGTCCCATTATAAATAACCCGAACAACAATAATTTTTTGCATGTATCCGAAGAAAAACACATTATATTTATATATATATATATAAATATATATACAGGGTGTAAACTAACCTCTTGCACACCCGTGAATGACGAGTGCATGATGCCATTTTATAACCAATTACAGTGGTTAAAAATTTGAAAACATGTTCTTTTCTTTGTAAAATTCAACAAAATTTCACTTGCTTTCACTATGACAATTTCCGAATGCAATAAACATTTAACTCGACATTGGAAAAATGTAGAATGTTGAACTGATTGTGTGTGTGGTAAATGTACACATTGTAGGCTGCCTGAGATAGATATTCAATTTCAAAGTGATGAAAAAAACTAACCTTCAATATCCTAACTGATGATAAAATTGGAACTAGTTGACTTCATACTCTGCTTTGTGGAATTTATCATAATTATCACAGTCACTTGTAAGAAACAAACGATAAAACAGTATTGAAAAGGGAAACATTCGCAATTGAATATTTTTATATCGCGACCATTGTATGTAGTGATTCGAACAACACCTGAACTGAACACAGAACACTTCTCAAGCAAAATTCTCGCATGCACGGTTTACAAAGCTGTCTACGAATGAAAGTTAGATTGTACAAGTGTTTTCCGATTGGCTGGTGAATGAAAGATCCCAATAGCAAACAATCAAAAAACAGTAGGCGGTATGCAGAAGAATTAATTTGAACATTATTGTCTTTGTCTTTTAAAAAATTTGCCATTTTACCAAAAAATAATTTATATTATATTAATTAATATTTCTAGTACGAAGTACGAAAACGCCCGAAGCGTTTCCTCATTTTAGATATGCACAGTGATTGGCGACTCCAGAATCCAACCAGAATTGGAATTTACTACTTCATTCATAAATGCGACGAGTGATTTGTCTTGTCTCCTACTCTTCAAAATACGCACAGAACAGCTCGGTGTTTAGTTTTAAGAACCAGCAAAAGACAAAGATTATAATGTTCAAATTGATTCTCATGCACATCGCTTACCGATTGGTTGCTAATTAGGATCTTTCATTCACCAGCCAATCAGAAAACACTACTACAATCTAATACACTTTCGTTCGTAGACAGCTTTGTAAACCGTGCATGCGAGAATCTTGCGTGACAAGTGTTCTGTGTTCGGTTCACGTGTTGTTCCGAATCACTACATACAATAGTCGCGATATAAAAATATTAAATTGCGAATGTTTCCCTTTTCAATGCTGTTTTATCGTTTGCCAACTAGTTCCAATTTCATCACCAGTTTGGATATAACAAGGTTAGTTTTGTTCTCCACTTTGAAATTGAATATCTATCTCAGGCAGCCTGCAATGTGTACATTTACCACAGACACAATCAGTTCAACATTCTACATTTTCCAAATGTCAAGTTGAATGTTTATTACAATCGAAAATTGTCAAAGTGAAAGCAGGTGAAATAAGGCAGGTAGCGCTATCCAAAAGTTTGTCGACTTATACAAAGAACAAAACAGGTTTCAATTTTTTTTCAGATTTTCAACTACTGTAATTTGTTTTAAAAAGGCATCATACACTAGTCATTCACGGGTGTGCAAGAGGTCAGATTTCACCCTGTATATATTATATATGGTCAATGAACAACTGATCATCTTACCTGAAATATTCGAGCGCTAAATAGATATAGAAAAACCAAAACAAATCTTTTATCTATTATTATTCAGAAATCTGTTTTCTTTAGAACTTTTTCAGAATATGCGTGTATACTTTTGTCAGGTATTTTGTATCACTTTTTTGGTTCATGGAAATTGATTTGAATAATTTTCCCCACCAATCTCTTTGAAAAAGTCATGTCTTTACACGCTTTATATTAGCTTCACTTCTATGTTTGTTTGTTTGTAACCGACTCCTTTGGGCGCGATTTTGACCCCCTTCCAGACGTCCGAATGATTTGAAATTTGGCAGGTGTACATAATTCCGGTGACAATGCATTAAAAAATGTTTGTGTGAAAAAAAAAAACAAAATGGCGGCTCCAATATGGCGTACGAGTTTTGTGATTATGGTCTCATTCGCTTCAAAATTGGTATCTGAGAATTTTCGTGGTCGTAGATTATGATTTTTTTGTCAAAATTGAAAAATTCAAGATGGCGGCTCCAAAATGGTGGACGAGTTTCGTGACTATGGTCTGATTCTATTCAAAATGGGTAAGTGGGGGTTTTTGGGGTCGAATATGATGATTATTTTGTAGAAATTTGAAAATTCAAGATGGCGGCCGAGTTTTGTGATTATGGTCTGATTCTATTCAAAATTGGTATGTGGGGGTTTTTGGGGTCGGGGATTATGATTATTTTATCAAAATTGAAAAATTCAAGATGGGGCTCAAAAAATGGCCGCAGTTTTGTGATTTGTATGGTCCGATTCTATTCAATATTGGAGAATAATAGTTAAAAAAATTCAATAATAATAATAATAATAGTTTGAAAAACTGAAAACACGCGTTAATAGAAAACTAAACTGAAAAGTTGAAAATAAATAATAGTTTAAAAAAACTGAAAAACACGCTTCCATAGAGAACCAGACTGAAAAAATAGAAAATAAGAAAAAATTAATTTTATTTAAAAAAAAGCGTGGGGTGCATGGTATCAATAATTATATAGTACATTACACACCTAGGGCAGTAAAGTAAGAAATGTCTCAGATCATAGGTAATTGTTGGCCAAGGCGATACCATGCACCCCACGCTTTTTTTAAATAAAATTTTTTCTTTCTTATTTTTCATTTTTTTAGTCTAGTTTTCTATAATAGCGTGTTTTTTAGTTTTTTTAAACTATTATTTATTTTCCAAACTATTTACAGAATCGAAATAAACATTGCAAGATGATTCGAAATGAAAGGCAGTTTATTCTTTTTCGTGACGTTGCTGTAGTTCCTCGTTTATATGGATTGAGAAAAACTCACAAACAGCCTTGGAAAGGTCGTCAATTGTATAAATTCACGTCATATAACTATAATGTTTTATTCCCAAAAGTCTTGATTTGATAATTCAACTTTCCACCATTGTATTGAAAATTCAAAAAAAATTCCTAGGATATTGTTTCAGCCCAAAATAATATTTTGGGAAAAGAATGGAAAATAATTTCTGCTCATGTACATTTTTCAAATTTAATCGACGTTATTTTTGACTGAAACATTTCACAAACAGAAAGAAGGTACATCCATAGAAATTCCATAGAAATAACACCGATATTACCTTTTGATATAACTTCATAGAATATTATGTAGATGATTGAATTCCTGACATTACAGCTGACAAATCTGAGGAAGTATTAAATATTTTCAATAGTTTCAACCCAAATATTCAGTTCACGTTAGAAATAGAAGAAGAAAGCAAACTGCTGTTTCTGGAACTACAGCAACTGGTTAATGAAACCCACCAATTCGGAAAGAATTTCGATTTACTCATCAGAACACTATTTCTGCCAAAAGGTTAATGCCCTTAACCTAATTTCGAGGGCAATTATTCTTAGTGGCAATCATTTCCTTTCGGAAAATTTAGTTAAGGCGAAGAAGTCATTGAAAATTAACAACTAACCCACAAAATTGATATACAGAATCATTAATGAACGTCGAAGAACGGATAGGCAAGAAATGTTTCCCAAAGAAATGTGTGACAATTTTGAATTTCCATATCTAGATGAAAATATAAGGTACCAGCTGAATCAGATTCATGTTTAATGTATAATGAATGTGGACAATGTTATATGGGGCAAACTGAATGGTATTTAAAAACCAGAATATATCAACACAAATATGACTGTTATGAAAAAAATAGAAATAAAAAAAAACTGCACTTGCACATAATTTCGAATCATCTTTCAATTTTCATTTCGATTTTGTAAAAAATTTGGAGAAGGAAATGATTTATTCAAATATTATTTCTAAATAATAATAGAATCAAGATTTGTTTTGTGTTTTCTATATCTATGTAGCGCTCGAATAGTTCGGATGAGATGATCATCAGTTGTTCACACGGTTGTATATATATAGTTTCTTGCCCACATATATATTTTCTTCAATTTCTCGGAATAAAGGTCTGATTCAGTCAATTCATATAATTTCTCTTAACCAGACCTTTATTCCGAGAAATTGAAGAAAAAATATATATATATACATATATATATATATATATGTATATATAAATGTTTTGAGATATTTTCTCGGGTTTCTGGTCCGCGTTCTGTGTTCTTGGTCGTCAAAAGGGCCGATTTCACGACGTTTCGGCAAATTCACATTTGCCATCTTCAGGTGATGTCTAGAAATTCGATTGTTTCGAACTCGACTGATGTTTTCGTGTTGTGCTCCTCAATTTGTAATATGAGTGTACTCATACATGCACACTCTCATGGATTCAAGGCTGCTGAAGAAGAACCGCGAAGCACTCAACTGAAAGGGGCCACCACAAACCCCATCAGATCCAGCGGGAACCTAGCGGGAAAAAATTTCACTACCCAAAAAATCAAATGGGCTATTGAGAGCTTTGAACCTTTTGAAGAAGCTGGTGCGTAAGGGACGGTCTGAATGTGAATCCTAGCATCCTGGCGAAAGTATGAACTGAAATCCACGATCCCGAATGAAACTCAGTTTACCTTTTCCAAGGAAGGCAAATATTTGGGCGTTATAATCTACCAAAGACTAATATGGAACAGTCACATTAATAGTCGGAGAGCTGGTGACCCCTTTTTGGGTACGTGTTTGATTCACTTGGGAATTTTTCGTGGATGGTACCTTGGGGATAGGTAAATAAGAAATTGGAAGTTCGCCTGACTTTTTTGGTACAGGAGGTACTGCGCTTACAGCAAATTTGCAAAAAACATGTACCAAAAAACATTTTGAACATAAAAATAAGCAAGGCAGACAGTTTTTCAAGTGTAAACATAGAACTAAACTGCCCCAAAGTAGTATTTTCAAATATTGAAAAATATGTGTTTGATTCACGCTTTAATAAACTCACTGGAATAGGGTTCCAGGGCAAAGACAAGCGAAAAGGCTCCTGAAGCCATTGCCAAAGAAAGCTGAATAGCTTCTCGAGTTGAAGAAAAAAGATTTGAAAGGGGTAACGAGACTACTCACCGGACATTGTACTCTGAGGTATCACCTCTAAAAAATGGATAGATCAGACAGTCAGAACACCTGCTTTGCGACTGCCAAGCGCTGTTATGCAAAACGCTCAAGTTTCTCGAAGGGGTTTCGAGGTATGGAGGGACTGAAGAGCCATCCCCTACAATCCTCAAACTCCAATTGATCAAAGAAATAACTCATCAAAGAAATAACTATCTCTTTATCGTATGCGATGCACTTATATTGTTGTCCGCCACACACGGTAAAACATTCCAGAAAGATTGGTATATTTTCGAGAATAGCCTGCTTCAGGTTTGTTTGTATGGAACATTCCCATAACTTGTCAGCAGCATGTGATTACGACAGTGGCGTAGTGTATTCATAACAATATTTCAATTGAATGGAGATGTGATGAGGAATACAGCGGTGGATGCCGTCCTATTATTCTTGAATATTTTTTCTTAGGTAATTAAAGGCTTGAAATTAGCTTCGAGGAGGATGTTTTGTGTAGAACAAATCTACCCCATCATAATTCACCTAAGTATCTGAAAAGTGTATTTCTAGAGGACGCAGCGAGGTCGCTTGAAAAGACATAATATTGTTGACAAGATATCCGTTTGCATGTTGGTCTATCCAGTTCCGTCAGTTAATGTGATATTTTTATTTTTTATTTCTGCGTTATTTGTCGATTTGTCAGTTGATTTTTCTTCATCATTCAGGTGTCAAAAGTTGAATGGAAAATTTCGAGAATGATTCTTCTACTTCAGGATATTGATCGTATCTATGTTTTCTCCATGAGATTTGCTTGAAAAAAAGAAATTTATTTCAACGAATTAAAAACGAAACCTCAGATTGTTTAATGTATCAATTTCATTCACTATATTGATTTTATTGATATTCTATCACGTTGAAAGAACAAATTGAATAGATTCAGAAAGTGATTCTTCGAATCTAAATTATTCTCACGATCAAAACATGTTGAACTTGTGATGGAAAACTAGAGTCGATTTGAAATATGAATTCAGTATTTCGCAAAAAAGGTCATGTTTCAGTTCACAGTTGATTGCAGGAACATTGAAAAATCTTAAATGAATCTGTAAGTCATGCAGTGTCAGTGAAAGCAGTTTGTTCGGCGATTGAAAATATCTTAGGCATAAGTGGTACTGTTTCAACAAGAAATCACTAATGGCAACTATTTCAACGTGCATAATGAGTTGTGAGCTATCTACGATAGGGATGCATATCTATAAATACTTACTGGATATCAAATCGGGCAAATTGGGGGGCCAAAAACATAACTAACCTGAGAAAGAACAGATTCGTTAATATTATGCTATGCATTATTGACTGATTTCAACAAAATGTGACGATGATGTTATACTCTACTATCATGAAAATGAGGAACCATTATTATTTTTTTTGTTATGATGGATGACCAATGATAGTTTGAAAATAACTCAGATAATTTCATGATCTAGATCTGAGCCAATTGATTTCCCATAAAATAGACGTATTTCTCATCAACGGAACTTTCATTGATGAATCGCGTGTTAGCTCAGATTATTCAGCATTTCATTTAGGTAAAACATGTTTTTATCATCACACTGGACAAGGAATATTCTTTACAAACAATTTCAAGTGGCCTAGACTCAATTTGAGACAATCATTCAACATATTCCTTTGGTTTTTTCTCCCGCACGTATAGTTTATCAGCATTGTCGTGATATTTAATATCATACAAATGATATATGGGCACCTGCTTCGGAGTAATGGGAGCATGTCAGTCTTGTGTCTCGCTGAATTCATCTACAGTAAAGACAGAATTTTTGTCATTTTGAGTATTCCGACAACAAAACTGAAAGTGAACTAGGATTTATTTGTTTCTTGATGGCAAGTGTAATGCTACAAAATTAGTTTTTTTTCATCAGAGGATGAATTAAGTAATATAAACACATTATATGACATCACTAGTGGGGGAAAATCGGTGTTGCAATAGGCTCATTACTCAACAATCGTTGGTGAATGGACAAATAATCCATAATCTATGAGCGAGAAGTTAATACCCCTCCATTTCATTATATATATATATATATATAGGATGTAATCTAACCTCTTGCACAACCGCTAACAGTTGATAGTCCATCAAAAAATCTTCAATATTTTGAGATCATCGAGTACAAGTGTACCTACAACAACATATTCATAATATCTGATATATTGATCCATGGAAGCTTATTGAATTATTGATTGTTATCAATTACAAAATGAATCGAAAAAAAACTAGGATTTTTTTTTCATTCTTCTAGGAGATAGATGTGCTGTTTAGAGTTTTTTCCAGTTGTTAAAATGTAGTTATTCGGTTTCTTGGACTGTGGTGTTATTATACGATTCGGGTTATCTTTTGTTATATCTTCCACATTATCCTGTACATTTGATGTGTTTTACCGGAATGATGATGGTGTTGTATGGTTTTTGGTTTTTTTTTTCTGTTTCACGGTTTTCGATTTTTGTTTCCTTGATCAATCAGCGATATACTGCTCTCCGTTCACTATCATTTAATCACCTTGTATTATTGCTGTAATATTTCTGGATCTAGCGTCTTTCAAATGATTAATAGGGATTATATTGTCGACCCGATCTTATGAACACATATCATCTATAATTGATATTTTTGTTCCTTTCAGAATGAGTGGGGCAAGAACTCAATTTTGATTGGAGGTTTGGATCTATTTTTTTGGGGGAATATGTTATGTAGGGCACTTCCAAATAAATTGATTTCCAATGATATTGAAAATAGTCACTTTCATGAAGAATGATATACTTTTTATTAGGGGACAGTGGTGAAAAGAAGGGGAAACACTCCGAACAAATGTTTATTACATAAACCATCATACATTACACATTTATAAAAAAATATACCCGAGCCATACAATATGAAAACTGTTTATTTTGATTGAAATAATAATCTGCTCTTGACCCTAGGATTATTCGAATTGAAAGAAAAATCTAATACATTTTATAACACCCACATATATTGAACAGACTGAAACCCCAGCGATATTAATAATTCAGGCAGATTTAATGTGAACTGACATGCCATTCGAGGGGTACTGAATAACTGAAATGTCAACAAGGGTTGAAACTAGAGGGAATCTTCCATTATTCATCATAATGGGAACTTGACAGAGTTTCTTGAAAATATGAGTATGTTGTGTGGCTGATAAATTTCCATCACCGACTTGCGTTTCGATATCTGCTCAGAGAACAGTATGTTAATCATGGTCAAGAGCAAGCATAAGGTGGAGTGATATGAGTATACTGGAATTTCATGAAATATTGATGATTTTCTCCTACTGAAGTTGGAACCTGGTCATGAATCGGCTGTGTTTCTGTTCCTCCCAATATCGTAATATAATCAAATGGAATGTTTACCATGGAAAGAAGTCAGATGACACTTGAACGAGTCGACTTAGCATAAGTACCTTTCATATCTTTATCAACCATTTTCTGGATTCTATAGGGTTGAGAGAGACTCCAACAATTGTGAGATCATAATTCCGAATTGATTTGTATGTGATTATTAACAAACTATACAAACTATTTTCAAAATAGCAATTGAACATTGACATGACAATATGTAAATGTTTAAGTGAATCAATTCAGTTTATGTCATGAACATTTATACCTAAAAGGAAATTCAACTGGAACGTTTATTTCATCAGTTTGAATTATCATACAAATCACAAATATATCGATTGGCAATATCGCGTATGGAATATGAAAATTTAAATTCGAAAATATTGTTAAACGTATTTTTCACACATCATTTCAATATTTTTTCCGGTATTTATATATAGTGAATTTATGCGATTTCTATAACATGTGACAATATCGCTATCGCTATGTTGCGTCTTTTCTTGTCTCGTTCAAGACAAGAGAGGGTTTTTCTCTAGAGAAACTCAAAAGAACTCAAAAGAGATTAACAGGAAAATTCAAGGGAATAACGTCACATTGAGAAAACAAAAAGAACTCGTTTAAGCTTCTTTATTGGAAAAATAGTCATTGATAACCAACACTATTCTGATCAATACGGGATAGATCTGGAAGAGTAAATAGGAGAGATAGACGCAAGAATGGAATAACACCATTTGACTATCAAATATGTGAAGGGGCGCCAACTATTATAAGTAAGTACTCAAGTAGTCAGGCAGCAGGTACTTCTCCCCAGAAAACTTCTGACAGTATGTCCTGTGAATTGTGGGCCACTGATTTCCACTGGATACATCCTGGAACAACATTTCCTTCTAATAGCGTTATTAGAGACATGGTTACCAATCGATTCTCCTTGGAACTTATTCATTTGCCAGGTTATGATTTATCAAGCAGTGATCAAAACTCCGGGTGCGAAAGTGTGGGCGGTTGAAAAAACTGGAATCATCTATCAGCTTACACACAAAACAGAAACGATGGTTTTCTATTGAACTAAATAATGACGATTTCTGCTGGAGTTGTGTATGAGCCACCAAAAGCTACTCCTCTCACCATATCTGAGAACTGGAGAAAATTATTTCTAATTCGATTATGAATACTGACCGAATAATATAATACAAGTATTCAACCTTCAATAATTCGTAGAAAAAATAGCTTGTCGGATATCGTTTGTGTTTCAGGGAGATTGAAAGTAAATAGCAGTAGAGCGATCGATTAGACTCACCTACTGTGAAATTGATCAATCAACTGATGGAACGGAAAGCTGCTGCACCAAAAAGCCTCCCTGATTTTTCTTGTTATTTTAATATTAGTCATATCGTTATTCATGCTTTTATTGATATGATTTCGATTCAGTTGTGGATCAACTCATTATGTACATATTATTTTTCAATTTGTATTCCATCATTATCAATATTATTATCAAAATACTATTACAAATTTTTTCTTGTCATTTATGTGCCGGTCTGAAGAATAGATGATGCTAGCGTACTGCCTTTTGAGGAATTGCATGGAATATATCATAACTATTATGTAAATTATGAAACTAAAATGAACATTATTATGATTTTTATTATAATCACATTGGCTTACTGCTATTAGGTTGGTTATTTTGACCAGATAGCCTCGAGAGATTGTGCTTGGTGCAAAGGAGTGAGGTCTGTGCAATTTCGTACCCGGTCGGTCCCACGGCGTGTATAATTAGATCGACTTGTCGTCTACCAGTAGCTAGAAGTTGATACACGAGCCTAGGAAAGAATATATTTTCCAGTGCAGTAGTTATAGTTAGTGACGATGAGAGGATATCATGTGAAGCAGTATTATTATATATATTGTATATAGATATTTTTTGTCATGTTCGTGTGTTGGGTCCCAAATGTGTCTGAATTCCACTCGATGTTATTACACAATTATGAAAATAACACTTAACTATTTTCCGGCATCACCAAACTCTCTCTTTGAAGTGCCCGTTCTTCCGTTGTAACCGACACTCTCAACAGGCATCCTCGCGCCGTGGTACCGCTCAACAAGCGATACAGCATAAGCCAGCTAGTCGAGCCTAGCGCCTTTGATGTTTGGATAATATACCGACATTCCATGGTATGTGAAGAAGATAATTTTCGCATCTCTTTCACTTTCCGGCCACTTCCGGTTTCGCCGGAAATGGCTCCGGTTTTGAATTTTTAAATGAAACACCCTGTATATTATAACATTTTTGGATTTCTGAGACAATTCTGGATCAGGATGTGACATTTTGAGGAGTTTTTACGCCCACATAATTTTTTTAGATTCACTTTAAATATTGCATCTAGGTGGCCATGATCGGACGTAAACTAATCTGAGGACCTCAGGTCATGTCAGAAAATTACAATCGTTTCAGTGACGAGTATGATATGTAGGAATGAGACAAGTTGACAAAATTACATTTTTGTGTCTAACTATTATTTTTCAAATGGCGACCATTTTTTAACAAGCACTTTCCGAAAGAAGGATTTTTTGACGAATCTAATGATACTAATTTATTTCCGATTGGATTAAAAATAAGAACAAATTGAATATTACTAAGGAAAATACTGGATAATAATTTATTTACTTTTGGATAGCCATGATGCATTATATTTTGCAGTCATTTTCATCTCTTCTTTGGAAAACAAAACTCTCATTTAGGTATGACAGTGACATAAGCTTTATGAGCAGACAGTAAAAGTTTCTTAATTTTCGTAAAATTTCAGTTTAATTTATCTTCAAAATAATGTACACTCAAAGTGAATATGTTATTAATTTTTGGAGAATGTCATAGAAATTCAAGGAATGCTGCTGAGTTGTATGCTCAGAGATTGGGATCAATCGGCAAATAATGGTATGTTCAATAAGCAAAATACTCTGTACTGGGCCCAACAAAATCAACATGCAATGAGAGAGGGCAATTTTCAAGGAGGGTTTGGCGTCAATGGCTGGTTGGTATCGTTGGAAACCGAAGAATTGGGCCAATATTGTTTCAAGGTCAATTAACTGGTGTTAGGTACTTAGGTTTTCTTCAAAATGTAATCGAGAATCATCTTAATAATCTACCTTCAGCAGTTTTACAGCGAATTTACTTACTTCCAACAAGATGGAACACCTCCTTATAATACCAGAGAAGTTCCTAATTACTTAATAATGCATTTTAATGATAAAGTTATTGCAACCAATGGTCCAGTACAGTGGCCTGCTCGCTCACCGGATCTCACTGTGCTCGATTTCTTCATTTGGGGATATGTTAAAGAAATGGTTCACCACGCAACAGCCCCAGCCTCTCTTGAAATCTTAGAAGAAAGAATTCTACGGCCATTTACATGTATAACGCCTCAAATGTTACGAAATGTGTTGAGAGAAACAATTGAACGAGCTGAAATGTGTCTTAAACGGGGGAATATGCACTTTGAAAATTTACTACAGTGACAGTTAATAAATTATTATCCATGGCACACTTGACAAAAGTGAATAAATTATTATCCAGTATTTTCCTTAGTAATATTTAATTTATGTTCTTATTTTTAATCCAATCGCAAATGAAATAGTATCGCATTCTGAAAAATGATAGTTAGACACGAAAATGTAATTCTGCCAACTTGTCTTATTCCTATCTATCATACTAGTCACTAAAACCTTGTAATTGTAATTTTCTGACATCACCTGAGGTCCTCAGAATAGTTTACGTCCGATCATGGCCACCTAGATGCAATATTAGAAGTCTCTAAAAAAATTAACTTTTTCAAAATGTCACATTCTGATCCAGAATTGTCTCAGAGATCGAAAAATATTCAAGTCGATCAATTGGATAAGCACTGTTTGATGGTGCTGGAAATTGACATAGAAAGTAATATTGAACCAGTAGCGCTTCCCTCAATTCTGAAAATGTATTTCGATGAATTAAAAACAAGGTTGGAATATACGACGCATGTAAAAGAGGGTTGGATTTTATGACAACATAACTTCTGCTAAATGTATGGTTTATGAACACATCTTGTTTGTTTAAACAGTAACATAAAGATGGGAATATGGCAAGACCCCAGTAACCAAACAAGTTTATCGATTTTCCAGTGGACTGCATTCTAATAACACGGAGCGACCAACAGAATTGAAATAACATTTGATGGAGTAATCGAAAGAATATTTTTATAGCGGTATATATTTTCGTTATTCGTTGAATTCGTGGAATCCGGCAACACTTTTATACTCATTACTTTTCGAGGGAAATATGGGCAGATATTTATGAAATTGCCTGCAATACCTCACACAATATTTCACTTGTGGTTCACATATATTCCCCTCTGATCTTTGGGAATCGAGCTTGCACTTTTTCATAATCGAATTTCTTCGTTAAGGATAAGTGAAAATGATTGTGTATGCCAATTCATTTTCGCGACAACGTTTCACCAGTGAAATACTCATACTTGGAAAGTTTTGGTTTTCCAAGGAACGTGTTCTCCGATTTCCATATTTACGTCAGTCCTGAAACATCTTCTTAGATGTAGTGGAATTTTTGCTACTACAAAACCGGGCATTGCAGCAATTTTGTTTATTTCTTGTCCATTCTAAATATTATATGAATTCCAGTTTGAATCCTGCTAAGGACGACCTCCTCCAGTCAATTCCAGTATCGCTGAATCGGTGAGAATAGTTTTATACAGACCATGATTTGGCATGAATCATTTGAAAAACGATTAGGTAATTCGCGTTGACCGAGAAAATGACAAAATAAGTGATCTCAATCATTCGGCACAGCCAAATCTTCACTGCTGTATAGGACGTTGTGATGCCTCTGATTCTCATTGGAATACAATGCCTAACGATTTGTTTTGCAGCATGTATTATATATGCAGCAATGAACTATAGTTTGAGTTCCTCAACATAACTTTCTTTGTGATAGGACGAGTACCGAAAAAATACTCTCAGGTACCATACTGTGTAGGTTTTATGCTTTGAATGATCCTATTCTCTGATCTCCATATTTACCTCGTCTTGAAACATCTTCTTAGTTGTCCTGGAATTATCGTCGAGCGGCTCTCGAAAAATCGAGACCATGGCGTCATCAGAATTCTTAGACGGATGTTTGGAGAATGTAGGTCAACGATTTCGCTCATGACAAACAAGGAAGGGGAGTATCCTACATCTGCCGCCCCCTCTAATTTTGATCGTCCCGATCAAAAATCATTGGCTCACCATGAAAGGGGTTAAGTCTTTCAAGCTGAACTGCCTTCATCTTAGTGGCCTGCGATGGATTCTGTAAACCACGTCGTTGATCCTCTTCTTCACTTCGTACGGTCATTCCCAAAACAGCGTTAGTTTGGGGGTTACACTTCCCTTCCGCCATAGGTTCTACAGCCAAACCTGGTTACCTTCTTTGAGTCCCCTCGAATTAACTTTCAAATCATAACGAGCTGTCATCCTGATACTTGCCGGTGTCAACCTCTTCCGAGCTGTTCCGTGGATTTTACGCAGGCTGTCCCTCAGTGTAACTGCATAGTCGTGTTTTTCTACCTCTTGAGTGCTTGGTGATCCGAACGTCACAGGGCTTTCGGAGTTTCCTTCCGAAGATAATGCTAAGCTTGGTTGAATTTCAGTCCTTCTGATGTTTTTCCACTACCTTGGAAGAATGCTCTTCCATAGTTCAGTTGAATCATTCAACAATGCAATCTGAGGGTGAAGCACCGTGGTTTTAGTCTTGTTAATACTCATCAATTCACAAATTTTCTTGAATAACTTCGAAATTCCTTCCTTGGTTGGACTGTAGCTCCATCGGTACTACGAATCTTGAAAAAATGTTGTCCACCAATGACCTGGCAATTGGGGATGCTTACTGGTCTGGAATGGCATAGGCTTTCACCCATTTACTGAAATAGTCCATGGCAACGAGGATGTATTTGTTGCCATCGTCCGTCACAGGAAAGGATCCGGCAACACAAATGGCAATTCGTTTGAATGGTGCGCCAGCGTTGTATTTCTTCATGTCACCCTGGAGCTTGTTTTGGGACTTTCAGCAGCCGCACTCTGGACACCTTCTGCACCAGTTCTCCACATCGTCTAGACATTGAACCCAGTAGAACTTCTGCCTGATCTTGTACAAAGTTCTATTGACTCCAAGATGTCTTCCTGATTTTCCTCCGTGAATTGCCTTCGAAACTTCACTCATTCTCTTCCTGGGCAAAACAAATTGGGAAATTGATGACCTTCCATCAGCTGACTTCCTTACCCGTTGAAAAAGTTCATTTTCCACAACCAGGGAATCTCCATTGTGCCCACATTGCCTTGAAGATGGGATCTCCGTCCGAAATATCTCTCCTTCTTCTCTCCAATGTAAAAAGTACATAATCTTGGATGAGAGAGAAAGTCGTTTCAACATCATGTTCCAATCCATACCAGTTCCCACCTTTATAAAAACGGCGTTATCATCTGCAAAACTGATGATTTTACCTTTACTCTGGATTGAGATTAGGTCGTTCAGATAAATTGAGAAGAATTAATACAGTACCTTGAGGTACTCTATTGTAGTTCTCTTATGTGACCTCATGCAAAAATGTTTGATTGATATTGGGGCTGAAATTGTAATTGTTAACTTTCAGGTGATGGCCAAAGATGTCAAACATAACTTCAGCACCAACACCAATTCAAAAATTTTGCATGTGGTTTTATCAATAAATTACAATAGATATTTTGAGGACTTACACTAACATTCAATTTGTTGGCCAGGTTCCGACCGAAAATGGATTTTCAGCCGAAAACGAAAATGATTTTGACATTAATAAAAATATCAATATTTCCGCTGTACACTGAAATCCTGTTCGTTTTTTTACACCTAGATAGAGAAAGAGCAAATATAGGCTTCAAAATGAGTAAAAAAACGATAATTCCATTCTACAAACAAGTGTAGGAAATTAACTAACTTGATCGATCTACAGATTTCACAAATCTTTGTCAATTTGAGTGAAAAAAGTTCAATACCTACATATCTAATGCCTTTATAATCTTTATATGCATGTCGGAAATAAAAACAAAAGTCAAGAACAAATAAAAGTGATCACTTACCCACTTATTTATACGCGTGAAGAAAAAATACAACATAACCTCGCTTTACAACTTCGAAACAAAATTGCGTCCGTTCAAGTCAGCTGAGTGGAACCACGAGCGGACTCGATCCACCCCGAAGTTAACCGAACGTCACCTCTGATAATGCCGAGCTTTACGAAGTAGGCCGAATGACGCGCGACAATTCACGAACTTCCGAGTTTCGGCTTGGCCGAAGCTTTGGCTGGTTTATGGTCGAAAACGAAAATATGGCCGAATCTTGATTTTTTGGCCGAAAACGAAGCTTCGGTCGGTTACTTGTTACTGTTTGCTCCAAGCTTGACCTTGGGATACAACCTCTACAATTTAATGTCACGTCTTGCCTACTAGCATTCCACAGCTTACCTGATCTGTGTCAATTTTCAGATCGACACACTGGAAAAGGGTTGTAGGTAAATAAAGATGCTTCATTTTCAAATGTATTTCCATTTTAAAGTGTTTGTTATTCTACATTCACATGGGACTTCACAAATACAGCTCTTGCTGATTTTGGTTCTGTTATCAGGTTTGGTTTCATTGAGAGAACTTCGTACTGCCGGATTAGAAGCAGCTCTTGATGTTATACTTGTTTCCGATCATCAAGAACTGCTCCCAATGCAAAGTATCCATGAAATTCCATGTGAATGTCGAGATTCCTACATCGGAATTATCAGAAGGCCATTGTCTGTGAGATTAAATGAGGACAAAAATGGATTCCACGTGGGGAGACATCGAAATCGAGAATCGCTAACCACGTTTGGACTGAGCACCATCGAATTCTGCGAGGAATGTGAGCATTCACATAGAGGAGGCATTGGTCGAAGGAAAATTCCAGGAGGTCACCTAAATCAAAGCCAATGACATCTTTAGTCAACCAAGCGTTGAGATCAGGAACGTATGGAAACCGCTCATTGCTCGTTCTAGCGAACTGCAGAGGCGCGAAACTACACGCACCACCGCACCGCGCGAAATCACTTGCATCACACGTGGCAAAATTATATGCACTACTGCTCGGAAAGATCGAGTAGCACCCAAGCTTGTCAGTGTTCACCTAGATATGATTGAAGATAGCGATCGAAATGTCGTGGAACGAGAGTAATAAAAACTTGTTTGTATTTACTTCCTTTGATTTCCAATTTCCAAATATAAACCTATACGAAATGAAATATTTCATTCTATTCAGGATGTATAGATCCCTCCAAATATTCTCCCTCTCGAACTTAAGGATGATTGACTTCATCATGAATTAACTTCAGAGTACGATATTCAGAAAACATGTAATCAAGATATTCTGATGGGAAAGCTAATGGCTTTATAATATAAGCTATTTAGTCTAGGGAATGGCGTTATGAAAGGTTTGTTAATTCACTTTGGTGGAAATTGCCATCCGTTTCGAACAATCGTTAATGAAAGTTGCGTTCAACATCTTTCATTGTCAAACGAGTTATGAGTTGGGCCAGGCCAGTCCTAGGCAGGATTTGACCTCCGTTGACTCTGTTCAGAGAAAAAAGATATTGAATAATGATTGGACAATGAACCTAATAACCGGTTATATTATTTTTCTTTATTCACAATTTCTCAAAAATATCCTATGCTTCAGGGAATCTTCGAAATGGTGGACGGGGAACAGAGTATAGAGTGGAATGGAAATCATTTCAGTTCCGTGCCCAGAAACCAAATCAAAGTTTCTCAGGAGGCCTTCCAAATAATCGAATACACGAACTCCAAGCTGAAGGATAATATTCTTCAGCGTCAATATGTAGGTCAACCAAAATGTAAGGCCTCCATTTAACTTTGAGGAAGGATTTTTCTGAATCCCTCTTCACCAGGGATGCGTTATTCTCCCAGTCCTATTCCCTGTGAACACACTGACAACTACGCTATTTTTCCAGTAGACTGTGTGAGAAATCAATAATAATAAATATTTTATTCATTCTCTTCAGTGAAGAGAACAGTCGACCAAGATGACATAAAAACTGAAGAGGCATTAGTGGGGTACAAGAAGGACGTCATAATGATGGTAAAGTATATTTCAATGAGCTACATACGGAAACCTGCCCCTCGAATTTCAGGATATAGGCTTTCATAAGTTTTAGATATGTTCTTCGGATGGCCTTCCAAATGATCGAATATACGAACTTCAAGTTGGAGGAGATTATTCTTCAGCGTTGATATGAAAATCAACCAAAACGGAAGCCTCCATTCAACTTTGAGGAATAATTCTTGTGAGTCCCTTTTCACCAGGGATACGTTATTTTCCTTGTCCTATTCTTAGTGAACACACTGAACTATGGCTATTTTTCCAATTGACTGAATGAGAAATCAATAATAATAAATATTTTATTCATTCTCTTCAGTGAAGAATGGAAAGATAAGCTCAGAGGTTATTCTAACAGTCGACCAAGGTGGCACAAGAACTGGTGAGTCATTAGTGGAGGATAAGGAGGAGGTAAAGTAAAGTTTATTTCAATGAGCTACATGTTGAAATCTGCTCCTCAAATGCCAGTAATTTGGCTTTTGAGAGTTTTTGATTCTCCGGATGAATGGTGATATCTGATAAGGAGTGCGTTGTGAATTTTGACAGTTTTATGGGGGAATTATTTCTGAAACATGTCAAGGTACTTTTGATTGATTCCTATTTTCCCTTTCCATAGATTGTAGGGCGGTCGATATGGGTCTTCAGCCTCTCCCTACCTCGTCCTATAATGTCTTTTGTACATTACCCTTCATCTATTCAAAACCTGGGATTCCGAGATTCTTTGCGAAGTGTATCAGTTTCCTGGGAGCGGAATTCCTGATGTCTGATATCGAGGAACTAAAGCCTTTTGTAAGGCGCTTGGCAGTCGCCAAACATGTGTTCTGCAGTTTAGCGAAATTCTTGCAAAAACGGCACAGTTCACTGTCTGATCTATAATTTTTTTTAATAGGTGATACCTAAGAGTACAATGTCTGGTGAGCAGTCCCGTTACCAGCTTCGAGTCTATCTTGTCAGACTCGAGTAGCTGTTTAGCTTTCTTTGGCGATGGTTCCGGAAGACATTTTGTTTGTCTTTGCCCTGTAACCTTGTGGGTTTTAATTTGGTCAACTTCCCAGCGCCGAAACTCCGCCTCGATTTGGGTTTTGGACATACCACATAAGGGTTCTGGGCCAGAAACTCGAGTTTTTGTCCCATCCTTGGCAAGGTTGTCTGCTTCTTCATTGCTTCGATTCCTTTTTGACCTGGCCCCCACAACAGGGGGCCTGATTGTTCGTAGCCAGTTGTCTTAGGGAGAATTTGCAGTCCCAAGTCAGTCTAGACTTAAGTGCTACTTGGCTGTCTGATATGACATAGATCTGTAGTTTTTCAGGGCATTCTTGGGCGAAACTCTATATAGCATGGATTGCTGCTTGAAAAATGTGGCATCACCCTCAAATTAGCACCCATTACTCCCACTCCAGCCGTTTGGTACATCTTGGGTCCATGAGCATATCAAACTGATGCGCCTCTCTCTAGTTGAGGCTTGTTCGTTGTGCATATTTCGCAGTTGTCCAGTCAGATTTCCAGCTTTCAAGTTTGAATTCTGGTGCAGTCTGAAGACTCGTGAATATTGCTGCTGTGATTCTCAGATAGGCTAACTGCTGCAATTTCCATAAGTGGACACATGATCTAAAAATTAATACAGTTAGGAGTGCTTAAGGAATTTGATACTTATTATCATATTACATTTTGAACGTTTTCGCCATTGAGAGCCACTTCGGTTATTCTATTTGAGACATGGTCGTATATTCTGTATGAGAAAATGAAACGTCAGCGAATTCCTGAAGTTTATAAATACCTATCCGGTAAAATATTGTACATTGCGGTGAACAATATCACCAGAATTGATTTCAGGAAAAACTGTAGAGTCACTGAGTGACTACGTATATATTGATTGAAGTGATGTGAGTAAGGGTAAATATAGAGTACTTTTTCATTATCATCGTAAGTATGAAAAGTACATTTCAAAGAACAAAATCATATTAAGATTTTTCGTGGATTTTACTTTGGGTAAAATGGTACTACCAATTCCAATAAAAATATATTGTGGGGGAGCATTTTCTGATTTTATGAATAATAAGACATGACACCAATTCTTTTTCGGATTCAAATGATGTTTATCAGCTAGATAACGTGTTATACTCAGATCACTGTTGATATGATTCTGAACCTAGTGAAAATTCATCTCATTTAGATTTACAATATTCAGTTGATGAAATATTAGATGTACATGAGCTGAATTCCTGAATGTGACTTGACAGATAGTTGATGGAGATATGGATTATATAACTTGATTTAATATTGAATCGAGTTATGTGTGATTGGTCGAATAAAAAAACGAAAATAAAAAATGCTGGTGAAACTTATTTATTAGTGATTCTCTAATATATATTATATGTACGGAAACGTATTGCCAGCTTGAAAATTAGCTTACTAACCTCCACCTGTAGATAATTAGTAGGAAATATTTTCTTACATGAGAGACATAGCTTTGGAGGAAATGATGAGAATAATAGAGTAACAAAAAACAAAAAAGAACAATACCTTATAGATCACCAGATATCACTCATGAATTGGAACGAAACGAGACTGACTAGAACAGAAACAAAAAACTAGTAGAAGAAGGGAAGGTGTCATTGAAATATGATGACAATGGAAAAAATGATTTGAATAGTGAAGAAGGCAGGAACAAAAAATGGAGAATTAATAAAAATAAAACCAGAAATGGGACATGGATAGTAAGAAGGATGCTAGAAGCTGGGAAGTTGGAAGGAATAACACTAGAATTGGATTCATTTGGCGACGTTACTGGAGATCCGCTGCGAAGGCAATGGAATAATGAATCAAATGAACTATACAGAATACTATTCAGGAAAGGAAAAGCAGGAGCAGTAGGAGATATCTTTTATGCCAGAATGTGCGAAATATGTAAAAAGATCATTTTCAAGGATAGCTGAATATTGAAAAATACAAAAAAAGGATACAATCTTTGTGTCAGAACGAATTCAGTAGCTCGAAGTAAATTCATTCTTCCTCATATAAATTTACCTGGATGGCACCAGACCAAATTGACCATGTATTGTTATCAAAACAAGAAAGATCAAGGACATCAGGACAAACAGAGGAACATGTGCGAATACCAACAATTCCCTTGTAGTGGTAACGTAGTGGCGAGAAAAAAAAACACAAAGAAAACAAGTTGGACTTACGACTTCACAGTCGCTTCAAGAATTATTTAAAAGTCGCAAACTAGTCCATTATGGTTCTGAATTTTCAAAATGACCTTCTCCTCGATCACGGCAAAGTTCAACTTTTTCAATTATTGCGCGCACCACATTGATTAGCTGTTCCGCAGTGATGTTCTGGAATGCCACCCTTACGAGTAGCCGATGCTAGCCGATCTAGCGGAGTGAGATCTGGTGATCTAGAATATGAGAAAGAAATAATACATTATGAAAAAATATGACAACTAAAGAATGTACCTCCCAGGCCACTGAATAGGTTCATAAGTGCCAATCAACTTTTCTGAAAAGGTGTCATTCAGATGTTCTCTTACGACTTGAGAATTGTTAGGTGGCGCTCCCTCTTGTTGAAAATAGATATCAACTTGGTTAGCCACTGGCAAATCTGCAATGAAATCATGAATTTGATTTCTAAGGAACTGTAGATATATTTCCGCAGTAAGTTGTCGGACGAAAATTATTGGCTCCAAAAGTTTTCCTCCGATAATAACCATCCAGCAATTGAAACCAAATCGCTCTTGAAAATTTCCTTCTTGCGTCAGATGTAAATTTGTTTGAGACCAGTACCTCTTATTATTCCAATTGAACAGACCCAAATTGGTGAATCAAGTTTCATCTGAATAAATAATTTCAAATGGAAAACGTACATCTTCTGTATTTAGTCAAAAACCAGTTGCAATAAGTTGATCTTCGCTTGTGGTCGTTATCGTAAAGATGTTGGTGTAGTTGGTACTTGAATGATCGATAATTATATTTGTGAAGAATTCTCCAAACGGACGAATAACTTATATCACACTCAGAAGCAATTTGTTGAATTGACGCCGTACAATTCACTTCAACATAGGCCAGCACGTCTACTTTTTTTTCTCCACTAACGATGAAGTTATTGGCATTTTCTTCTGGTTCATTTCGCATTTTCCTTTCCAGTTTTGGAAAATAATGCCGAATGGGATGCATCAGTTGCATTCTTTTTTGCTTCTCCGTAAATTAGCAACATGTAAATTTTCTCGTTTCTAGTATAATTTTCCATATCAAATTATAAACTACGCAACAAATAAAGTTTTGAAAGTACACATATTCATTACCTATTTGTTTAGGTAGTACCCCTTCAATTGTTTGTCACCTAAAACTAGAATAACAGGACTTAGTGCATAAGTATACATACGTATTATTTGTTATTAGGTATCATCGCTTCTTGCAATTATTCAGAAAAATTATGAAAATAAAGTGAAAGTGTGTGGTATCAAATTATTCGTAGAAAAATGATCTTTCACAAAAATTCGACGACTACCCCCTCTCCATTTGAAAAAATTAAGTTAACTGGAAAAATTCATATTTGCGACTTTTGAATAATTCTTAAAACGACTGTGAAGCCATAAGCCTCAAAGTCGTATTTTTCCCATGTTACTTGATCAACAATGAGGCAATTCACACGATCCATGGCATTCTAGATCAAAAAATAAAAATTGGAATAATAATGACTTTATTTGTCAATTATTGACAAGTGGAGGGGTTGTTGGATTAGGAATGTCATTCTCGATCGAAATAAGTAAAAATATATAGGATGTCCCATTTAAAAATCGAAATTTGGGGTCATTTCCGGTCAAACCGGAATTACGGCAAAACAAGTAAATATGTTAAAAAATGTAAATTGAACTATTATACACAACCCCCAAATTTCGTTTTTCTATCTTCAATAATAAAAAAGTTATAGGGGTGAGCCACCTTAGAGAATCACCCGGTATATATATATATATATATATATATATATATATATATATATATATATATATATATATGTCAATTTGGATTGATATCTAAAGACAATAAATAAGAGATTTCGCTCCAAGGGTTAATGTTTTTTTTGGATATAATAAAAAAAAAATTAAAAGAAAATATAAAAAAAAACATGAACCATTTGAGCGAAATCTCTTATTTATTGTCTTTAGATATCAATCGAGATTGACAACAATGTAATAAAAAATAATGGTTCTTTTTAACATTACCGCCACCTGGTAACATCAGTTGGTACTAACTTACAGTTGGCACCACTGTAACTAATTCCAAGTGACACCCCTCAGGTGTCGTTGGCTCGAATATAATTGCGAGATTCATTCCTAACCTTTCAGATTCACTTGTGACACCACATAGAGTACACTTTTATATTTATATAATTTTAAACAACGCCAATGTGGTTGTAGTAACTCTGAACTTCGTTTTATTCTTTGATCTACGTTTCTTTTCCGTTTGTATCACTATGTTAGATGAATATGTTTAACATAATTGAAACCAACCTCAACAAAGTTGTAAGTAGCATATTGTTTCGCACTTGAATATGTATTACTATTGGTTTTTTCATCTATTGTAGTCTCCCTGATGATGGAAATAAACATTTCCGAAAGCGTGGATAAATCTTAAAGAGTTTTCTTTTTCATTGCTGCTTACCCCAATATCCCTAGCTTTGTACCTAACTAGTCAGCAAATACTTCCATACTTATATATATATATATATATATATATATATATATATATATATATAAAACGGAAGAAATTTAATGGACATAGCTCTAAAAAAAAAGTGTTAACCGTAGACACGTGTTTCGGGCTCTCGGCCCTCATCATTTTGTTTACCATCCCCTCGATATTTTTCCCATTCATATATATATATAAAAAGCAATGTGTTTCGGGCTCTCGGCCCTCATCAGTCCCCTCGATATTACTATCTTTGATATATATATATATATATATAAATATATATATATATATATATATCTATATATATGTATATATATATATATATATATATATATATATATATATATATATATATATATATATAAAGAAAAATTCTAGGAATAACGAAAAGTAGTAGTGAATTATGATTCACTGAAGAAATCACAGAGGAAGCTAGACGCTAGACTAAAATGGATAAAAAGTTTTAAAAAACGAAAAAACATATGAGGAGATGAAAAAAAACTAAAGAGTAGTAATGAGAGCAGTCTTGAGAATGAATTGGGAGGAAAAGAAGGAAAGAGCCACAATCAAAAAACAAAATTATTCTATAAAAAGGTACGTGAACAAAATAGGAGCTATAAAGGAAAACAATAGGAATAGGGATCAAAAAAAGAAAAAATAGCAGAAGACGAAAAATAATATAATGAATACAACGATATAAAAATGGCTGCAGGGGCAGTTTAAATTACCTGAACAGAAATAGGAGACGCAGGTGGGATCCCACTAAGAGAGATAAAAGAAATCATTAACAGAAGATGAACATAGCAATAGAGTTTATGAAATATGGAGGAGAACTACTACAAGAAAAATATACAGGGTATTTACTTCATTGAACACCAATACCAATATGAATTCATGATGGGCCGATCAACAGACGCAATACTTGTACTTAAGCAAATAATGACACATGAGTATGAAAAAAAGGAACTCTTGGAAGCACTACAGAAAATGGGAATACATACAAACTAGGGAAAGTAATACAGATGGCAATGAAGAATACAATAATCAACGTAAAAATAAAAATAAAACACGAAAGAGTTCTAAATGAATAAGGGAGTTAGAGAATATGACTCACAATCGACAACATTGTTCAATATACCATGGGAATATGTGTTCAAAAAATTAAATAACTGAACATTGAGAAAAAATGGAGGACAAATTATAGCACAATGAAAATAGTAAAAGTTCTCAAAAACCGTGTAAATTTTCTAGAAGATATTGAAATAGAAGGTGAGAAAATGGGACTGAAAATAAACCAAGAAAAAACTGAAATCATGGAAATGGACAATATATTAGATGGTGAAAATAGCAACATCAAAATATGCACGCGCACAATCAAAGGAGTAAATACAT
This sequence comes from Gonioctena quinquepunctata, assembly GCA_018342105.1. Classification (NCBI taxonomy): domain Eukaryota; kingdom Metazoa; phylum Arthropoda; class Insecta; order Coleoptera; family Chrysomelidae; genus Gonioctena; species Gonioctena quinquepunctata. The sequence goes on from JAFIRS010001016.1 coordinate 92,850, forward strand.
TTAGATTCCTAGGAGTAATTATGACAAATAATGGAAGCAATGGTGCAGAATTGATGGAAATAATAATGAATACAAACAGAGTATTCCAAGTAAATAATATAGTGATCACAAGGTCAATACTGAAAAAAAACGAGAATAGGAGTACACAAAACAATGATATGAGTAACAATGAAGTGGATGGCTGACACGATAACAATGATTGAAAAACAAGCGGAAGAATTGAGAGTACAAGAGAGGAAAAATACTGGGACCTATAAAAACAGAGAATAATGAATACAGACGCAAAACTACCAGAGAAATACTAGAGAAATTGAAGGTAGAGGATGTGATTAAGAAACTACAAAGACTAATAATTAGATGACTTGGACATGTGTAGAGGCAGATCTACAATTTACAATATGGTAGAACCTATAGGAAGATTAAGAAAAGGCGGCCAGGATTTAGTTGGATGCGAGAAGTGGAAGCGGACTCGGGCAGAGCTGGAGTAAGCAATTGGCAGGAAAAAACCAGGGATATGGAGGAGAGTAGATGTAGAAGAATAGGGACTGATGTATCATGTCATAGCTAGAACTAGAAAGCGTTAGGGACAATTTCCCAGAAAGGACGCCAGAAATCTGATTATCTGGCAGATGTTTACGGACAAATAGCCTCCTCAAAATATTTCGAAGTGAAAGATCTGAAAAATTCCGAAAAATGCCTGCTGCGAACATTCTGGTAGCTTTAACAACATGTCTAACGATTATATGAACTGCTACGTGTAGTGCAACAAAATTAGTAGCAAGCCAGTCGATAGAGTCCAGAATGAACAGTTAATTTAACGATAATTCATAAAAAAATCCCGATTGTGCTGTAATTTCCTGGAGCTGAAGGAGAATTAGTGGTTTAGTGTTTTTGTAGCCACGAATCACAGATTCTTGATAATGTCACTTGATAATTCATGCCCAAAACACGATTGCAGTTGTTGTCCTGTAGCTCCAGTATCACTACTAAGGTGATATCCCCAGAATAAACCCGCCATTGTGATTTACTTTTTTGCGGGACATATGGATCCTATATTTTTTTCGCCATCTCCATCGGTAGCTCTTTCGCAAGGAATGAGATTTGTGCTCCAGTTCGATGGTGAAGGCCCTACCACAAGAGGAAATACTATTAGGATTTGGTGTCTTCTTCACAGTCATTGTTGTTTGTATCATGGTAAATTCCTTATAGGTTCCAGTAAAATTTCAATCTTCTGGCCCGACGTGAACCAAATTCACTTCACTGACAAGGAAGTATCCATCCACTTGCCGCATTATGGCAATCAACGATTTAGAAACTTGGAAAATCACCGTGATAATTTTGAACATTTGTATATTCTCTTATCGATTTTGGAAGAGAGAGAGCGACGAACAGCATCGTCTCTTCTACAAACCATTCGTTCAACTTGAATCAGGAATTCCTCGAAGAGGAAATCAAATTGAACAATTCCTGAGGCCGATATTTTGAATGGAAATGCCGTTGGAGTGAATCAAAGTTGCTGTAATGAAAAACACCATTCTGCAAGGAGTCATCATAAAGAAGGACCTTGGCATGGAAAAGTCCTTCAGGAGAATGAATCATTCCCTCAATCTCTGGAAGATATCATAATATCAATGAAAATACTGCTGGAGCTTTATCTTGTATTTAGAAGTGTTTTGTCGTTGTAAGCTGAAACCATCGAAATAATAAATATAAAACGATTGAAAAGCGTGAGAGAGAAAAAATATCATTCCAGTAAGCCCAATTACATTCTGAAACAAGTTCATAGACTGCAAAAAATATAGTGGAGATTTTGAGAAAAAATAGAGATCGCAAGAATGCTGCTCGGCTGCTTTTGATAAAACTGGGCGATTTCTATTATTTCCACCTTCATTTAAATCCAAGGATGAATGTCGGGAATTAGAAGAATCATGAACTGACGTGTTGAGTTTTCATTAACATATTATGTCAATGAAACTCTGAATGGAAAAGTGACGCAAGACCTGACCATGTTCTGAAACTACGATCACAAACCGACCTGAATACGCTGAAAGGACGTTTGAAGGGTTTCCTCTTGATATCGATCCGAAGGGAGGAGGTGGGATTCTGGAATTTCCGCCTTGCTTATGGATTATAAGTGAAGTTGGTCGTAAGCAGTATTTATGTAGGTTATATAAATACGAAGCTTCTTTGAACTTTAAATTCGTTGGAATTTCATTGAACAGTGCTTGCATATGTAAACAACTTTGAGTAATTGTTTACATTTGGAAGGTTTCTTGAAAATATGGTTGTTTTGGATTTATCAGATCTAATATCCTGGCGAAGTGGAAAATTGCATTATTTTGAGAAAGTTATTTCATTCTGGGACAAAGGGAAATCAGAAAGTACATACTTGAAAAGTTACAATAACTTGTGTTAAGAAAATGAAAAAACTTAATATTATATATACAGGTAAGTACGTGGCCAAATTCGAAGGGGTGATTCATTGAGTGATTCGAAGACGAAAAGTTTTCATAACCAAAGGTTCGGTAATGCTTTGTTTTCAAGATACAGTGTGCCAACATTTAAAAAAAAGTTTTTTCCTAAATATCTTAGTGTTATTTAGGATAGTAAGAGGGGCTAATTTAGCCAAAACTATATTGAAATCATCATGTCCAGTGGCGTCCCGGAAGGCACCTTAACCAATATTTTTGACCAAAAAAATGTGCGTCAGTGATTTTTTGCAATTTTTGTATTTTTTTCGCATTGAGCAACTGAAACTACATCTTTTTTATATCTAGCATTTTTTTCGTATCTTGCTCTGATTTTGAGAAAAAAACATAGAAATCACTTTATTGCATGTCCCTGGGACAATATAATGAAAAATTTTAACTATCAAACCATCAAAAACTGGGGTGTACTTGTTATTTTTTTCCATATCTATAGTCTATTCTAGTCTTAGAAATTTTTATCAAAAGTAATGCAAGCAATGAAAAAAATTATTAATTATTAAAAAATATTTTTATTGTTGTCCATGGATATGTAAATAATAATATTTTTATTTATGATTAAACAATTTCAATTACACGAAAGTCATCTTTTGAATTTTCAAATTAACTGTTTTCGATTAAACAAAGAACGTTAATTATCACTGCCGTGTTTTGAAAGTAAAGTTAGAGTGCCATGGAAGGAAAAACAATTTTTCAAACAAATTTGACTTTGACATAACTTGAAACAGTGCATACGTAAATATTTGGAGTGTTTTTAGGAGTTTTAGGCTATAAAATTCGTTACTGATATCAGAAAATAGTTCGGTTTACAAACTCAAAAATGGCTGATATGCATTTTGTCTATGGAATGGTCCAAGGCAATTCCAGAACGCCTAGACGCATTTATCAAGAAAGATATCCTCATCGCATTGTACCAAATATACAAACATTTGTAAGAATACACGGAAGGCTGTGCGAATTAGGCACCTTCCAAAGGTCGGCTGCTCTTATTGGGAGACCTGCAACGGTAAGAACAGTGGAGCTGGAGGAAGCAGTTTTAAGTTGAGCGTAGCCCCGATAGAAGTACACGCAAAATTGCACAACAATTAAACATTTTTCACTTTACTGTATGGAAGATTTTAGAAGACTATCAAATGTATCCTCACCACATACAGCGTGTGCAAGCGTTATTACCTGCGAATTTTTCCTAGCGAGTTGTTTATTCCACTTGGCTTTTGCAACAACAGGCAGCATCTCCGACATTTCTATCCTGTATATTGTTTACCGATGAAACATGTTTTTCCCGAAATTCAATTATGAACTTTTATAACAATCATATCTGGGCAGAAGAAAATTCCCATGCGGTTATAGAACATCATTATCAACAACAGTTTTCCGTGAATGTTTGGGTTGGTATAGTGGGTGATTATCTCATTGGACCTCATTTTTTACCCCCGAGATTAAATAGTCAACAGTATCGTAATTTTTTGGAATTTGTGTTACCTGTACTATTAGAATATGTCCCACTGGCAGTAAGAGGAGGGAGCAATGTGGTTTATGCACGATAAGGCCCCACTTCACTTTAGCATAGTAGCACGTCAATTTCTGGATGCAACTTATGGAGAAAACTGGATCGGTCGCGCAGGTCCACAGTCATGGCCACCCATGTCAGCGGATTTAAATCCCTTACATTTCTTCCTTTGGGGACATTTAGAGTCCCTCGTTTATAAAACTCCAGTCAACACTGAGGGAGAATCAATCCAACGGATACGGGATTCATGTGATCAGATAAGACATACGCCGGAAATATTTCAACGTGTTCGGCAATCGAAGTTAAGACGAGATAATGCTTGCATTGAAGTTGAAGGAGGACATTTTGATCAACTATCGTAAGTTTTCTGTTACTTATTGTTAAATATTTTCTTACTGAAAAAAATTGCATACCATTTGTTTGAGTGTGGTTTTAATGAAGGGTTCTTCTTGTTTCATGTTTTTTTTATTTTCCGGCGTTACCACATAACAATAAAGTGATTTTTTTTCTCAAAAACAAAGCAAGATACGAAAAAATGGTAAGAAAAAAAGTTATAGTTTTAGTAGCTCAATGCGAAAACGATACAAAAATTGTAAAGAATCAGTGACGCACATTTTTTGTTGTCAAAAATGTTGGTTAACGTGCCTTCCGGGACCCCACTGGACATATTTTCAATCTAGTAAGGGCTAAATTAGCCCCTTGCTACCTCAAATAACACTGCCAAATTATAACGAAATCGGCTGAAGGATTATTAAGATATTTAGGAAAAAACATTTTTTTTTAAATGTGACACCTTGTATCTTGAAAACGAAGCATTACCGGACCTAAGTTTATATGAATTTTTCGTCTTAGAATGACTCAAAAAATCACCCCTTCAAGTTTGGCTACGTACTCACATAACACCCTGTATATATTATAATATTAACATCTGTAGAGATAAGTGGTCGAGTAACAATTCTCTCAGATTGTATAGGGTTGAGATAAAGATCAATTTAATGTTAATGAAAAACAATTAATTTCTTGTCAATGTTTAGAATTTCATTAAATTCTTCATCGAGGCTCTGTAACACTGAATTTTTGAATTGAATATTATTCAAATCACAAGAAAACATTTATTCGTCAGAATAGCTCTTTCAACCACCGGAAATAGTTTTTTTTCTCGCCAAAAAATAAAACCTTCGTCGGAAATTCAATATATATGGTATGCAAAATCAAATGTGCACGTTTTTTTTTTAATTGAACATGTAAGATATATTAAAATAATAATAATAGTTTGAAAAACTAAAAAACACGCTTTGATAGAAAACAAAACTAAAAAGTTGCAAATAAATGATAGTTTAAAAACTAAAGAACACGCTTTAATAGAAAACTAAACTAAAAAGTAGAAAATAATTTTAAATGAGTTTGAAATAAGAATACAGTGATTAACAACAAATTTATTTCATCGTAAAAAAGCTTGGGGTGCTTGATGTCAATTGTTGTTAATATTTCATGGACAGATATTGGTAAAAGTAGAATCATTATGAAAATATCTTGAAAAGCACCCCACGCTTTTTTACGATGAAATAAATTTGTTGTTAATCACTGTATTCTTATTTCAAACTCATTTAAAATTATTTTCTTTTTTAGTTTATTTTCTATCAAAGCGTGTTCTTTAGTTTTTAAACTATCATTTATTTTCAACTTTTCAGTTTTGTTTTCTATTAAAGCGTGTTTTTTAGTTTTTCGAACTATTAGTATTATTATTTAATTTTTTCAACTATTATCCTCCAATTTTGAATAGAATCGGACCATAATCACAAAACTCGTCCGCCATTTTAGAGCCGCCATCTTGTATCCTTCAATTCTGACAAAATAATCATAATCTCCGACCCCAAAAACCCCCACATACCAATTTTGAATAGAATTGGACCATAATCACAAAACTCGTCCACCATTTTGGAGCCGCCATCTGGAATTTTTCAATTTTTACAAAAGAATCATAATATTGGATCCCAGAAACCCCCACATACCAATTTTGAATAGAATCGGACCATAATCACAAAACTCGTCCACCATTTTGGAGCCGCCGTCTTGAATTTTTCAATTTTGACAAAAGAATCATGATCTCCGACCACGAAAACCCTCAGATACCAATTTTGAAGCGAAGCGGATCATAATCACAAAACTCGTACGCCATATTGGAGCCGCCATTTTGTTTTTTTTTTCTAACAAAAATTTATCAATGCATTGTCACCGGAATTATGTATACCTGCCAAATTTCAAATCATTCGTACGTCTGGAAGAGGGTCAAAATCGCGCCCAAAGGAGTCGGTTACAAACATACAAGTGAAGCTAATTAAAGCGTGTAAAAATGATACTATCAATCCCACTGCTCTAGTTGAACAATTTTGATTTTTCCACTCCTGTGATTCTAGACGTTCAACCACTTCTGTCAAAAATACTTCGCAGTGAAATAATCCAAATTTTCAAACAAGACAGTGTTAACACTTTTTGAATCCTTTTTGATCTAATCCCACAGATACCCGAATTATTCATCAAACTTTATTGGCCACCGTTTTTCCTATTCGATGTAACTATAAATATTCTTCGAATTCGATCTCACTATACGTTTGCCTACGGTTTTTTAAATATCTGGTTGTCCCGTATTTTGGTTTTGTTTATCTATGATGTCTGATTTTTATTCCACAATTTCATGTTTTTTAACTCGGAAAAACTATTATTGGTGAGTACCTTATAATATTCTAATTAAACTCCTCCTATCGAATGTTTGATACATCGTGGCAGGTACAAAACTATTTTTTCATTTGTAACTCATAATTATTCAGAAAAATTCATTGTTACAGAGATCTGATGAAATATTCTCAATAAAATTCGGAAGGTTGACAAGAAAACAATAGTTTTTCTTAACATCAAATCATTTATAAATTTTCAGAGTATTAATAATATTTTTAATTCCATTTTGTCATAATGATAATACTTTGAGTAAATGTATCAATGGAAATAAGCGAGTAAATGAAATGAATGAGTTTTTCACATTGGATAAATATGAATAATAACTGAAGTAATAAAATATTGATGAAAAACGAATATGGACATAAATAAAAGGCACCCTCTTGGGTCTCATATGAAACCAATATTGAACGCATGATTTTTTCTAGGGGTTTCACTCTCTCTTGGTTGGAGTTTCGAAAAATTTCATCAAAACTGATTTTGTTTATATCTCCATTGATTAGAAAAATATTTCGACATTATCTGTAGGAGTTGTACCCTTTTAGGTTATTCCACGAGAAATTCAGCTAATCAATTCGCGTAAAATATCAAAGTTAGGATAACCTATTCAGGTGTTACATAGGGATGGATTTGGTAATAATAGATTTTCAGAGCTTTTGCTCAAAGACATGCTGCGATTTTATATCAACGAGGGCGTTTCAACCACCAGATACTAGTTGAAAAAAACAACCAATCCTATACACCTTCCCAGTGTTTTTCTTTCAGAGGAAAAAAACAACAACCTTCTTGAGATATTGAATAAAATCTTTGAGGATGTGATTTACCCTCTCAGAGATGGCGTTATGGAAAATCCCATTTCAGTTCGCGCCTAGAGTCTCCCCATCAAATCAAATCATATACAGTAGTCACCGTTTGGGAAATATGCTGATGAGTCAGTCAATCAACTGCTCTACCACAAAACTGCATTCAGAAAAAATGTTAATTAATACCTTCTAACTCTCTCATTTCCAAAACTTATAAACTCCGATTTTACGAATACTTTCACAATCAATATAGGTACTTTTTATTCCTATTCATTCGGCATTGATGATATTTTGCATAAACTTATTGGAGCTTATGCTGCTCATTTCTTCTCCTGCCCTCTTTGAGTTCCTTCAATAACCCGAGGGGACAAACCTTTCCCACGTTTCTATAGCTTCCATATTGTTTTCACGAACAGTACATGGCAACCATCCGCGAAGCCAAAACGAAAAAATCGAAATCCAACATGGTATTAATGCTGCATGTATTCATTCTCTTATATTTAATCACTGCTGAAAACTGACCTCTGCAATGAGTTCATCGTCCATTGTAGGCATACATTCACGTATAATAAATGAAAAATATATATTCAATGGTTTGTTGCCTAAGCCATTACACTAATATCGAACCAAATTTCCAATTATTTTGAAACTTAGGAATATGTTTCAGAGGAACTTTTGGGGTTTATCAAAATTCTGAAAATTTAGGCTGTTTCATATAAATATTTCATACAGATTTCTTATGATATATTTGTAATGGATTCTCTTGGAAGAATATAACAACTGCAGCGGATTCTGTTCGGTAGATCTGGGAAAATATTTCAAAATCCATTTCATAGTATTTCCATGCGAAAGGAGGGTGCTGTTCCTTGAATATTGATATTTGCTAGATTGTTCAAGTACAGCAGAAACAATATAGGCCCCAGAAAAGTTTCTTATGGAACTCTGTCAATAATCTCTTGTATATCAGATGTATTGAAAATATGAACAGGATGTTCATAAAATCAGATGTGGAATCAATTCACAGAAAAATCTTTTATCAATATCCAGTTGAGAATGTTTCCCTTTTCATCAGATGTATGTTCATTAACTTTTACTACCTCATTTTGTGAGGTATGAATCAAACCATTTGAACCCATATAAAATAAATTTTTGCAGCGGTGTTCTGTGGTATACACAATCAAAAGAGAGAGGTTCAAAGCAAAAGTCTTAATTTATGTTGATGCATTTGAGGTTTTATATTCGATCTTTTTGGGGGGTTTAGGTTTGATGTTACATTTTGAGAGACTGAGCAAAAAAAGTAATTCATACAATTTGCCTCAATGTTCACTTCAGTTGTCATATATTTAACTTTGCCATTTACAATAGCCCAACTCTCTGGAATCATTGAGATGTCATAAGAAGGAGAATCAGTTCTCGGAGATTCTACAAAATTACTGGGTTCATAAAGAACATTTCACAAAAAAATGAAGTCAAATGGAATACTGTGGCAACTTACAGTAGCCCATTCGTTATTTCATGGGAGGATAAATGAATACCAGTGCTAGCAATAGTGTAGCTTTCATCACCAGCAAAAAAGAAGCAGTGTATTCCGAAATTTGTTTAACGTGAAGAAACTGATATACTGATACTGGATCTATCATTGATAGTGTGAAAATGGTGAACTGGTATGACTCCGAAAATTGAACATACTTTTATTTTTTTTGAATCGATGCGGCCGATACTTGACAATGTATATTAAAGTAAACAATAGACACTCACTTCACTCAATGATTTTCACTAAACTGGGTTTAAAAAACAACGACTCTTGTTTCGTTATACAATAGCTTTTTCAAGTGGAGATAATACTAACTCAACAATCACGATATATCATGTTGAAAAGTCAGGTAGTAGCAGGTATATGTATCTAATTGAGAATATTGAGGATATTAGCCATTTATAAGGAATGAGAACAATTAGAAAGAAGATTATATACATTACCTGTTTAATCTCCAGTAAAACAAATTCAATAAAGGAGAATTATTTTAGTTGATCTGGTCATTAGGCAAAAATTGCAACATTTTGTATTTATTAATTACTAGCCTTTCTAGAAGGTCGAGTTTATAACCTTTCTTTTCTGTATGTAATAATTCGAAATCGTTTACAGAACAATGTTTTTCAGTCAAGAGGTGAGTAGCAAAGGTTGAATTTGTTTTTCCATGTTCTGATAATAGTTTTTTTTTAATGTTCTACTTGTTTGGCCTTGTAAAAACTTGCACAAGAGCCACAAGTTAATTTATATTCTCCAGATTCATCAGATTTCGAGTTTCTTCTTTATTGTTCTCAGTAAATTTGTTTGAATTATTATCTGTTTTATATGCGATATTGATGTTATTTTTACGCAAAAAAGTAATTTATTTTCGGTAGGATGGACTAAATATGTAATAACTTTCGCATTATGTTTTTTCGAAACACTTCTATTAAAGCTTTTTTATAAAGTTTTCTTGAAAGAATATTATCTATAAGGTTTGGACTGTAACCATTATTAATGGCAATTTCTTTCCAGCCTTGACAACCTTATTTATTCTCTAAATAATATTTTCTCAAAATCTGCCAGCATACCAATTATATTTGGAATCCTTTTTTTTCTTGTAGACATGCTCAATATTGATCTATGTAAGCACCTGTACTTTAAACTGTTTGTTTTTGAAGCAATAAATGTATTATATTCTACTGGTATGGATGCGTTGATGTACTGTGTATTGTGATGTCGGTATATGAAGGTTTATGGAAAATTGAAAAGTTATGTTTATAACTAATTTTTGTTATAGTCAGGTCCAAAAAGTTTAAAGAATTATCTCTTTCTATTCCTTTTGGTAATTCAATTGAAGGATGAATTGCATTGATAAAGTCGAAAAACAATTCTTATTGTCTTTCAGTTCCCACGAAGCACACTAAAATGTCGTCCACATACTTACTACTACTAATATAAGAAATTTTTAATTAAAGGATTATTGTGAATTATTTGTTCCAAATTGTCCATAAATATTTCAGCTAATAAAGGTCTGATTATTAGTCCTTTATCAGAAGAATAGAAACTATTGTTAAATTGGAAATAATTTTGAGATAAACAAACTCTGAGCAAATCTAATATATCTTGTTTAATCATTCCTAACCAGAACATTCTCTAGCAAAGTGATAGTTTCTTCTGTTCTTTTGGACCTCGAAGGAGATGAGTTCCGAGTTGCCTGGAAGTTGTATATTCTTGATTTTAAAGTTTAGGCGTTTGTGGATTCATAATAGTGTGTTGAAATTTTTCTTTTTCATCCAAAATACTATGAATTGATTTCAGTGTTTCTTTCACTTCTTGTTGGATCATTGTTAAGTTTTACATATATATCTAAATTTAAGAAATCTGAATTCTTTTGATGTAATCGTCTTTATCAATTGCAATCACCGTTTTTCCTTTGTCCGCGCGTGTAAAATTCTTCTCTATTCATTTTGCGATTAATATTTCTTTTTTGTGCTTTACTTAAGATTTTGAGAGAACAGATTTCAATATATTAGCCAAAAATTTTTTATTAAAATTACAATCGGATGTTTCTTTTAACGCTATTTCCGTTTCAATTTCCAGAATTTCTTATTTTTGTTCGTTAATTTCTGGTTTTAGATTTATTTATAATTTATTTCCGAGTATTCCACCAGAAGAAACTATCACTTCGGTAGAGAATCTTCTGTTTGAGAATAATGTAAATCCATGTTGAAAAGGGAAACATTCTCAATTGAATATTGATAGAAAGATTTTTCTGTGAATTGAAAAATCCACGATTGAATTCAATTTAATTGAGAATGTTTCCTTTTTCAACATGAATACCCCACAAGAGGTTATCTTGACAATGGAAGATAGTGACTAAAGTTTATCTTTCAGTCGCAGATGATTCCACATCTGATTTCATGAACATCCTGTTTATATTTTCAACAAATCAATGTAAGTCCAATTATTAAACAAGAGATATTGTACTTGCTCACAGTTTGTTTATCTCTAAATTTTTATCAATTTAACAATAGTTTCCATTCTTCTGATAAAAGACTAATAATGGGTAATTTCTTTATTAGCCCTTTATTAGCTGAAATATTCTTGGACAATTTTGAACAAAGAATTCACAATAATCCTTTAATTGAAAATTTCTTATATTGCTACAGGTATGTGGACGACATTTCAGTGTGCTCAGTGTGCTCCGTGGAAAGTGTTTCACCCTCCAATTGAATTCATAAAAAATGGAAACAGAGAATTTTTTAAACTTTTTAGGCCTGACTATAACAAAAATCATTAATAAACATAACTTTTCAATTTTCCATAAACCTTCATATATCGACATCACAATACACAGAACATCAACGCATCCATACTATCATAAATTACCCGTGTATAACAATATGATACACAGATTAATTAATATTCCCCTTTCAGAAGAAAATTTCAATGAGGAATTAAATATAATCAAACAAATTGCTATTAATAACGGTTATAGTCCAAAACTTATGGGTAATATTCTGTCAAGAAAACTTTATAAAAAGCTATAATAGAAGTGTTTTCTACTCAAAACGAAAAACATAATTTGAAAGTTATTACATATTTGGGCCATCCTACTGAATAACATTCATATTGGATATAAAACAGAAAATAATTGAAGTAAATTTATTAAGAACAATAAAGATAAAACTCAGAAATCTGATGAACCTGGAGTATATAAATCAACTTGTGGCTCTTGTGTAAGTTTTTACATAGGCCAAACAGGCAGAACATTGAAAAAACGATTATCAGAACATAGGAACTCTTTCGTCAATGGAAAAACAAATCCAACTTTTGCTACTCACCTCTTGACTGAAAAACATTGTTTTGTTAACAATTTCGAAATACTACATACAGAAAACAAAGCTTATAAATTCGACCTTCTAGAATGTTTAGAAATTGATGAATGCAAAAAGGCGCAATTTTTGCAATGATCAGATCAACTTAAATTATTCTCCTATGTTGAATTTGTTTTACTGAAGATTAAACAGGTAAGGGATATAATTTCCGTTCTACTTGGTGTCATTCCTTCTAAATACCTAATGGATAATCCTTGATATCCTCAATGTTCTCAATTAAATTCATATACCTGTAACTACCTGCCTTGACTAGTTAACATGATACATCGTGATTGTTGAGTTGGTATTATCTCCATTTGAAACGGCTTTTGAATAGCGAAACACGTGTCGTGGTTTTGTAAACCCAGTTTAGTGAAAATCATTCAATGAAGAGAGTGTCTCTTGTTTACTTTAATTGAACATAAAATCTGCAGTGAAACAAAGAAATCACTGCCAAATATTCCTGAAAACGGTAACAGTGACATCGATTCTTCGTTCGAGTATATTCTTAGAATTCAAAATGAGAGATCTATCGAAAGAGCTATTTGACAAAATACTAAGGGTTACTCAGGGTGTGTGCAAACTCCATAATTTTTTTTCTATCCAAGCTATTGACTTGATTCTTTAACGATAGGTCCAACAATGAGGAACATTCTAAATAAAAATGGGCAACCCCCAATTTTTTTAACATTTTTGGATTCGCCACTGATTTGTCGTTATAACGCACCCGGGTTTCTAAGACTTATCTGCAACAGTTTTTGGGTCAAAATAGCATCGTGCAAAGGCCCACAAAAAAATCCATAACTTCAGAACAATTCAAGATAACTCAACCGACTTTTTTCCAGTCGATTTCTCAGACTTCAGCGCATTTTTTGAAATGCAAGCGATGTTCCATCGCCAACTACCATTTTGTATAATGACAAATTACAAATGGCAATAACTCAACTTCTTCAAATGCAACACCTTATATTATATTGCATTATTGCATGATATTTCATAAGAGCTTTCTGCCGAAATAGGGTTTGTGCGATATACTTTGTAGAAGTTGCGAGGTTTGTTGCAAAATAAGGAATGTTGACGATTTTTGAGAAAAAAAAGGAATCGAGTAGGCCGCTGTAGTAAAATTTGACACATCCATACAATTCTGAGAAGGATATGTTTCAACGAAATGAAATTGTTATAGAAACAGGAATACATCACGAAGGAAACAATTCTAGTACTATTTCAGATACCAACTAATGCCTAAGTCTTTTAGTTTCTTTATTATGAGTACCCATTTGGTTGTATTGTGGATCTAGAGAAGAATTTCGGGCAATAAGGTTGGCTTTTTCTTCAGGGGCGGTAGCAAGTGAAGTATATGTTTGTGGATATTTAAAAAAAAGGCCATTGTCGATTTCGCAATGACCACTTTACGCACTTGATACACAAGTAGCAATCACTTACACACATAAATCTCATCCATCCTGTTCGTTGTTAGTCAGTTATTCTTACGCAATGAATTGAATAAAGCATCATTAACTAATTAACTATTATCAGTTTGACCATGAAAATCATCGTGGAAATATTGCAAAGATTTGCGTATTGCCCTTGAACTAACTCGGCTTTATTTGTTTCACATGCCGGAAATTGCTGTGATAAGTTATCAAGAGAGAACAATGGTGTAACAGCAAAAATATATTTATTTACACTGATCATTCACTGTTATTGAACTTGAAATATATATATATATATATATATAATTTTTTCACTATGAAATAAATATTATTGCAGCAGGAACTGATTTTGACAAAAAAAAAGATCCACTGCTAGGAATCGAATCCGGGCCTTTCGCGTGAGAATCTGAAAAAGGTATGTTTAAAAGTGGTTCTCATTAATTATCGAAATATTGAATAGATACATTTTTTATCCATGATCATTAAAAAAAATGGCAAAAAGGCAACGACGGCACGCGGTGCTCCCAAACGGTACGAACCGCGCCCGACGTTGCTTGACTTCGCGTGACAGTCTGGTCACCTAACCACTACTCCACGACATTTCTTGATTGTCTGAGAATATAGGAATTGAACCATTCACTGCCTTACCTGACTCATTTAACAGGCTAAAAAAGGTAAATATATGAAATCCAATATAAAACTCCCTTAATCAATCAATTTTGCATTTTCTGTTCCTTTATAGGAATTGAATTATATATAATATCTCAATGGAAAGCTGATTTGGAAAAGTTGACACCTAGGGTTTGTATACAGTGCCCCAGTTGAATTTAGTGCTCTCGTAAAGTAGTGGATACATTCTTAAAAAATTAAAGGAATAATTTTTGGAAAGAACGCTGGAGGGGGTCAAATTTCATTTCCATTTGGACATTCTTTTAAATTCAATTAATACATACAGAGTGATTCGTGTAGGAGAAATGACGTCATCAGCATTTTTTCAATGGCAACTCCATTTTTCATTACGGTATGTGGAAAGGTGATTATGAGTATGGGTGAAATGGAAATAAAATAAGAAAAACTATTTTGAAATATGAAAATACTGAATTTAATGGCTATGATAGCTTCAAACAACGATCAAATTGAATGTTCAAATTGTGCACCGTTTGCTTTCTGACAGTAGCCAAGACGTTGAGTAAATTCTTTTTGAGCATTGTCAATAACGTCAGGAGGTATACATTGTATCTCGTGACGAATTCCTGGTTCTAAATCTTTTAAATTATCCGGCCTATCAACGAACACTTCACTCCTTAAGTATCCCCACAAGAAGAAACCAGGTGGTACAAATCTGGAGATCTAGCTGGCCACCCAATCGGTCCTCTTCTCCCTATCCAACGATTCGGAAACACCACATCTAAATAGTTGCGGACAGCTGCTGCATAATGGGGAGATGCACCATCTTGTTGGAATAATTATTCAGTTTTCGGAAGATTAGGTTCCTCTAGATCTGGATACAAAGCTATTAGTGCAGGAATAAGGTCGAATCGAAGAAAATCCAAATATATTGCACCAGTCAGGTTCACGTCAAAGAAATAGGGACCCAGAATTCTTCCGTCGACTATGCCACATCATACATTCACTTTCTGTGGATTTTGAGTGTGATATTCCATCATCCATCGGGGATTTTCGGTAGCCCAATAAAGGAAATTTTGCCTAGGGACGTGGCCGTTCAAAATAAACGTAGCCTCGTCACAAAAAATATATTTTTCACAAAATTATTATCATTATTGCATAGCTGTTGCAGTTGTTCGCAGAATTGATTTCGCCGATCAAAGTCGTCTTCATTGAGCTCATGGATGAAGCATACCTTATAAGGATGGTACTTTGCTTTTCTCAAAATTTTGTGGAGTGTAGACGCTGCCATATTGAAATCAGAAGCCAATTGGTTGAGTGTTGTGTGATGATTATCATGCACTGCCAACACAACATTAGGCTGATCGTCTTCTGGTGGTGAGGGTCGACCAGATTTATGAAGATCACGGACATACCCAAATCCACAGTATTTTGACTCAACTTTGCTCTCTATGCTTTGGTTAATATGTTGCCGATCAGGATGAGTAGCATTAAACAATTCAATTACTACTCTTTGTGTGCGCATTCTGTCTCCAAATCCTATCATGCAAATAATTTCAATTCTTTCTCGTTCATTTAATTCATTTATTTTCCATGAAATTACAGAGTTACTAGTCAATAATGTATAGACAAACGATAGGATATGTTACTCTATGAAGAAATAACTTCACGAAAACTATTCAGCAATAAAAACTAAATTCTGGTCGCTATGGCTACTGTCAAGTAATGGAAATAGTCAGATAGCAAACGGTGCATAATTAGAACATTTAATTCGATCTTTGTGTGAAGCTATCATTGCCATTAAATTTAGTATTTTCTCATTTTATTTTAATTTCACCCATACTCATGATCACATTGCGTAATGAAAAATGGAGTTGCCATTAAAAAAAATACTGATGACGTCATTTCTCCTACACGAACCATTCTGTATGTATTAATTGAATTTGAAAGAATGCCCAATTGAAACTAAAATTTGACGGCTTCGAGCGTTTTTTCCAAAAATTATTCCTTTAATTTTTTACGAATTTATCCACTACTTTACGAGAGCTCTGAATTTAACGGACGCAGTGTATAAAAACCATATGTGTGGTATATTGTTGAAATCAGCTATCCATGGAGATTCCAAAAATCTAATAATATATAGGGTGTTCCATTTTACAAAGTTGTTGCGGACGTCATTAGTCAAACGTGGATCACCCAGTATTTTTAATCTTCCCTTATAAATGTGGCAAATTGAGATAATAAATTGACCTGTTTCCGGAGATTCCTCAGAAATTGATAGTTTGGCTAAAAATGAATTTATTCAGTACTTTACGGAAGCACTGTATTTTCACCTGCCCTAGTCCATTCCAAAGCATATTGTTACTGATGCGTTCTCGCTAATCATAATTTGTGATGCAATTAGCCGTTTTATTCCAAAACATACGAACAAGCATGAATGACCTATTTTTAACAGAGGCATATCGAAATGTGAATTGCCGCGAATCTAGCATTGTTCTGTACATAGGCACAAAATTTCATTAGTGGACTGAATATTCATTTCTGTACAGTGCAAAAAAGGTTCACATTAGGTTATTTCCATCAACAGTAATCATCGATTTTTGATTGTTGAAATATATTGAAAATACAGGTGAGTGAAGTAGTCTAGTTATTATATAAACAATGTCCTGCTTGCTTTGTGCGGATTTAAATAAAAGCAATGCGTTTTTTGTTGACTATCTACATTTCAATGATTCGTTTTTCAAATGGGTATAATATTTCTAAACTTCAGTTAACCATAAGTATTGATTAAGAGAAGTAGCATCAGAAGCTAGATACGGTGAACCAATTTTGCAAGACTCACAACTATGTTATTCGTTTTTTCCTATCGGTAGCTTCGAATTAGTCCAAAAAGAAATAGTAGACCACACCCATCTGTCCCAGTTTCATCAGATATCAACCGTCTATCCCAATATTATATTTGTTTCGAATCATCGATCACGCTTTGTTGTTCTCCAAGGGAATGATCAAGCTTCAATTTTCGCAGAGATGCTAAAATATGACTAGTTGTATTGTCCACTGTGGACACCTATGTAAGATGGAGTGACCTGGCATCTTACTTGGCAAATGGGTTCTGAAGGAAAAAGGAGACAAAGTTGGAGAAACTCAGTAGTCAAACGGTCATTTATTCGATCGATTGAATCCGGAATAAATAATAAAAAAAAATCTATTGCAATTAAGGGTGGGAAAAATTCTTCATGGTCCCCCTTGTTGAAGTAGAAATCCCTGAGACCTTTTGTCCCAGATGTACCCACTGGGGTAAACAGTTCGCACTTCAGTAACTTCGTGCCTTGTACGAGTTTGTGCAAATCCTATAATGGGTGTGTGCTGACAAGTTTTGAGTCGCCAATTGGTTGCTATCTTCTGCGATCCAGAGCTCTACAGTTGTACATTATGTGTGACACTTTTTCTGGTTCCTTGCCGCATTGTCTGCAGCTCAGGTCGCCATTGTACAGTCCCAATCTATTGAAGTGCACTTTCACTGGCGCATGTCATGAGCCCAGTGATAATTTTCAATTACTCTTTGTTAACAGTCAACAAGTTTTCTGTTTTTTCTGACACTTACTTCGATATATTCTTGTTTCCGGGGATATTATGCCAGTAGTGTTCTTCCTGGATCCAGTCTTCCACAGATCTGTCCTGGATCTGGACCTATCTCATTTTTCCAAATTCGTCGGTTATTTCGTAACCTGCAATTCCCTGATGCCCTGGTACCGGAAAAATGTCACTGATATGAGCGAGCTAACAGCAATAAATGAACTTATCTCAGACCACGTACCGGTAACATTCTACTCCAAAAGAAATATAAAAACATCGAAAGAACGAGGTATGACTATTTCAATTGTAATTGAAACGACTATAGGAGAATACTAAACAGAATAACATTTATGAATCCAAACATCAGAAAAATGATATTGAATATGAAACTAGAAAATTAATAAAAATCATACAAATTGCACGTGACAGAACAACTAGAAAAATTATCATGAGGGGTGACAAGTTCACGATTCCGCAAAATATTAAAGAACTTATCAAGACCAGAAACAAAGAAAGGAAGAGATGACAAACCACGAGAAATCCGATATATAAAGAAAACTTCCTACGGCTAGCGGCCGAAATAACTTAAATGATAGAAGCAAACACCAACGAAATATGGAATCGTAAGCTTGAGAACCTCAACGTGAGGGATCATTCACTGTGGGGTATGACTAAGAGATTTAAGAGGAAAAGAGAACCCATACCGGCCATAGTGAATGGTTCTGAGCGTTTGGTGGCGAAATCGCAGGAGAAGGCCGATTTGTTCGGTGAGTATTTCAGCAAAGTACATGTCATAGAACCTGATAGCACGACGAAACACGCAATAGTAACAAACGTAGCGTTAAATATTGAAGGAACTCCTCCTATCAGGCTGATGCCCTCGGAACTTCAGAAGTTTTTAATTAACTTACTTTATGAAGAGGTTCTGAGGGTCATCAAGAGCCTGCCACGTGACAAGACGCCAGGCTTAGACGAATTGGACGCCGTTCTCCTCAGGATATTCCCAGGGAAGTCACTGGTCCAATTTATATATATTATCAACGCAATCATAAAGTGGCAACACTATCCAGACTACCTAAAGAAAGCGAAAGTAATCCCTCTGCACAAACCGGGGAAACATACAAATCGCATTGAGAGCAATCCACCATCTCACTTCTTAGTGTGGTGGCCAGGGTGGTGGACAAGATCCTCCCTAATCGTGTTATGGAATTCGAGGAAGAGCTTAAGATTATCCCGCCGGAGCAATTCGGGTTCAGGAAAGGTCATTCAATGACCTCCCAAGTACCCTGGGTTGTTCAAGGGGTGAAGGAAGCCTTCCATAGAGACCACAACACAGTTTGGACCTGTTAGATACACAAAGAGCATTTGATACGGTCTGGACAGAAGGGTTAATCACAAAAATGTCGGAGACACGCATGCCTTTTCACTTCGTGAAAATCTTAGAATAATACCTGACGGGCGGACTTTTAGGGTAAATGTAAATGGAACCAGTTCGCATGAACGCACAGTAGGAGCGAAAGTCCCACAGGGGTCTTCGCTGTCACCGATCCTGTATTCATTATCATTATATACATATGACTTTCCGACTTTCGCTCGAACGAGTACGACTATGTTCGCGGATGACACCGCGATCTATGCCCACTCGTTCTGCAGCGAAGTGGCTGCTGGGCAGATCCAGATTCATCTGGAGCGGTTGTTCATACCTTATCTGGAGAATGACAAGATCAAGCTCAATTCGAACAAAACAGAGGCCGTTAATTTCACGAGGAAACGAACTAACGTGAAGATCCTCGGGAAATTAAGGATTGAAAAAAGCCAAGTAATGGAGAAGTCCTCTGTAAGATACCTGGGGATGCAGTTGGACAGTCGTATGAATTTGCAAAAACTAAATTTGCTAGCGTTGCAGAGGGGGGCAGCCGCAATAAAGCGAACTTACCCCCTCATTGCACGCAACTCTAGCCTATCGCAGGATAATAAAATTCAAATCTATAAACAAATAATAAGACCGGCGATGACATAGGCCTGTCCAATATTCTGCAGTTCATCTGAAACTCAACTTTTGAGACTAGAGAGACTGCAGAATAAAGCACTTTGTATTGAAACTGATAGCAGCAAATACATTCGGCTGGATGATCTGCGCGGACTGACAGGTGTAGGAAATCTGACAGAATTCATAACGGAAATCTCTGTAAATTCTATAGGCATCACCCCTTAAAGTCCGCTCACGGCAGTTGAAACCAATGACAGGAAACATTTTTTTGAAAAGCTTGAGTTGTTGAATTTGTTTTCAATTCATTCAGTCCTGCTTTTATGTTCTGACCTGTCTCCAGACGGAATTTTCAGAAGAATAATATAGTTTTATTTATCAATCTTTCCAGTTTTTCTGAAGTTTGAATGTCTTATCGTGCAAGTATGGTAAGTGCATATAGTCGGCAGTCAGTTTTGGATCCTCTTTCATCATAACATCATAATTCATATGAAGAATCAATCATATCTAGAAAGTTACGATCACAGAAAACTCGAAATTAAATTCTACAATGATTAATCCCCTTCAAGAAGGATGGATAGGGTATATAGGTTTGGACTATATAGCTTCAATTTTCTATCATTCCTATGACCGATGATGGACCTATAGAGGACCGAAACATATACCTCCACTACATTGTAGAGTATGATCTCGAGTGTTCTTCGGAATTTTCCATCATATATTTGTCAAATGGGATGGATAACTTTCCTCGCCATTATGAAAATTAACAGTCACGTTTCGAAATACGATCTCGTATGAATGTCACATTGGCCCGACTATTGAGGATATTACGGTGTTCAAGGTTACTGTTTAACTCGATCCATCTAATAGAAATTTCCCATAATTCTGATTAAAAAACATCTATTGTGTTCCGTTATTAATTGTTGTTGATATAGAAAGAGCAATGGACATATAATAGTCGTGAATTTAATCGAATGTGGAAATCGCCTGGGACATTTTCTGTATTTAATGAAATTGCACTCGAAACTTCAGAGTTAGGTCTCGGATAATGATAATTCAGAGAAATGGATAGCATTGTTCCCAACTAACACTATCCTGTATTGAGAAAAAAGTCACGCGAGGGGCTTGGAAGTTCTGCAATGTTATCAGGTTTGGCGCTTTGTGAACTTTTATCAGCTAATTAGGGGCATAGGTAAAGTTTAAAAAATATTATGAATGCTGAAACATGTTCGGATGAATTTACGAAATATTGCATTCCAATACGTTGAGGCTTCATATTATTTCAAACGTAAATCAATGGTTGCTGACTGCAACCTATGCCGCAGGAAATTGCATTAATCAGTTATGTTGTTGACACAATTTGAACATAATGCATCATAAATCACATTATAATTATTGATAGGAGAGTGTAATGAATTGCGCGAAAATATTTTACTATCGATAGACTGATGATTTTTGGTGGTTTCGGGGTAAAGGTATATTTTGTCGGCTATTATTACAATTACTAATGCTGAGAGAAACCGCCCTTCTGCAGGCCCGTTCAACTGAGTGGTTCAAAACCCTTATTACACTAGGCTTTTTTCGTGCCTATTTCTATGTTGGCTAAATTTCCCCAAATAACTGGAACTATTACACCGTGCATTTGATGATTGTTTCAGGTAGTACTTTCAGAGCTGCAAACATAAGGAACATTGACATTTACCTTGAATGAATAAGTAATTTAGTATACCTGGATTATTTGTTTCAACTTTTTTCTTACCTTGTACTACTATTTTTTCTTCTTTTCTGTCATACTGAACAAAACGAAAACTATGTCATTAATTTCATTTATTTGTTGGTTATGTCAAGTCCCACGGATAATTACTGTGTTGGCAAACCTGACATTTCCATAAACGCCCTTGAAATCCCCTCGATTCAGAGGGAAAATTCGAACTAGTCCTATTTATTTTCATGCCTGAAACTATCAACAAAATAGTCTCGCGCGCATGCGTTTTTGTTCTAAAATTCAGCCATCGGCAGTCAGGCAGACAAATAGGCACGAAAAAAGGGTTCAATAAAACTTAAGCAACTGAATCTCGACAACACACAGGGAAACATTTTCTTCAGTCGCAGATAAATTTTCGTTCGTGAGTTCGGAATCATTCCATATTCATTGGAAGCCCGTGTCGTAAAACGAATATCCATAGAGTAATATTTCTTTCCACCAAATATTTTTCTGGAATGGAAATTTTCTATGCTATGTATGCACTGTAGATGTTGATATAATGTACAGTGTGATATCACACAAGGTGGTGAACATCTGCCAAGAAGTAAATAAATTCCTAGCAGTAGATGAAAATATAGCGATGGAACATACTCATTATGGAAGTTATATTAAGTGAGCAGTACTTCAGTTTTCGTTTCATTTGAGTAATTTGAATACATGCATTATTACTGAAGATATGACAGCGACTACTCTAACCCACTTGAACTGCTCTATTTCATATGCTGAGTCGCTGGCGTTACTTTGTAGCTCTCTTCTGGTTTCGCGTGAAGTATTGTTCAGCGTTTTTAATTTTATGTTGTTCTTTCCTAAGCTTCTGAAGAGGGCCTCCAGTTATATTATAGTGAACTCTACAGATTTACATTTTATGTTACTGAAGATGAAAGCGTGTGGCATTTATTGCCATGCTTTGTTGTGAATGAGGGTGCCAAGCTTTCATCTTCTACCACATAAAACTAAAGAAATGTGTGTGAAAAATAAAAATAACTTCCATCCGAATCAGAACCGCAAATGGGATATTTTCATAGGAATATTAATTGGCACCGTTTTCTCAAATTCTGAAATTTATAGTAGAATCTGAGAATGCTCTGGAGCCATTTTGATACGCCCAATCACTACTTTCTATTTCACATTTCTTGGCTTTGAGTACGAATAGTTAGATGTTGTCAGAAGCTCCCGCTCTGGTGGATCCCCGAATGTTGAAATTGAAGGCAATCTCCTGAAGTCTTTTGCGTTGTTCTCTGAAATATCACTAAGTTTCATAAAGGGACATTTATTATTCATTATTCATACATAAAACTTCTCTGGATGCATATCGTTCCCATCAATAAACCTCTATGTAGATGATACGCAAGTTAGGCATTTGTTTCATATCAAAACGTGGTATTTGGTCTCAACCAAATAAACAGAGATATTTATCGGATTGTTTGAGCCTTCAAGTAACACTCACTCACTTACTCAATCAGGCCAGGTTGTTTTCGATATATCTGTTATTCATATATATCATAAGAATATCTTAGTTCGCAGAAAATCTGTTATTGATTGTGGATAGTGATTTGCGGTATGGATGGCACATCTTCAAATGTATTAGGTCCAGTTTCGCGGAACTCAAATTATTGTATGGTAGCAGACATGCCTTGAACAGAAAGGTTAGGGCTATCCTTTGTGATTCTCTTATACTATCTAAGTATTATTTCTGTAAATATATATACAGTCAATGTATCCACTCCACAGACAAACAAACGAAACATATTTTAACCTTAAGCAAATCTTTGGAATACGTGGACGACAAAAGAATATCACATTAGAAAAAAGTTTGAAACACCACCTTACTGAAACGTAAATTACATATCCATCACAAACGCCTCACTCACTATGAAAATATTTAAGGCTTGTATAGCCATGCGATACACACCTACCAAGTGGCAGAAAGGGAGAATCATTCACATACCCAAGGTAGGGAGACTAAATGATATGACACCCACGTCATACCGCCCAATCAGTCTAGTGTCCTTCCTGCTGAAAACTCTGGAGAGACTAATAGACAGATATATAAGAGACGAGGTATTATTAACAAACCCTCTCAATGAACGCCAATTCGCGTATCAGCCAGGTGAGTCAACAGACTTGGCACTGGATAACAAAATCCCTCGAGGACAAGGAAATAGTCATCGGGACCTTCATCGATATCGAGGGTGCTTTAAACAATGCACCTACAGAGTAAATCACCGGAGCTCTAGAAAATAAAGGGGTTCCATCCCTACTGGTTCGATGGGTAAACACCAGTTTGGTGAAAAGGGCAAACCACAGTCACAGCTAGAGCAGGAACGGGGATGTCCACAATGTGGGGTACTATCACCTCTTCTGTGGGCTATCCTAGTAGACGAACTACTGGGAAGAAATGCTTTGCTCAGGATATGCCGATGATCTTGCAATTATTGCAAAAGGCAATTTTGCAGGAACCGTTTTGGAGCATAAGAAGACACTCTAAACTTAATAAATAAGTGATGTCAGGAGAAGGAACCAGCGGTAAACCCTCAAAAAACTACAATAGTTGCGTTTATAAAAAAGAGAGTACTGAGAGGACTCGAGCCACCAGAACAGGGTAGAAATTCCAATTGCACAAGAGGCACAATACTTGGGAGTCATCTTTGATTGTCAGTTCCTCTTCGCAGGTCCATACCAGTTGGGACGTCACTTTGAGGCTGCCACAGAGTCTTCAGTGCCACCTGGCTGTCCGTAAGAATGAGGATCTGCTTCTATAACGATTACTCTCCTGTTTGTTCATTTCGCACATTGGAAGATTGCGTAGACCTCTGCCAGAAACACAGATTACCCAGTGAGCAGCTGAACCCCATGAGTTTTTAGAAAACACATCAGTCTCCATCTTAGACCCATCGGCGTACTGTGTTTACTTAGGAAGACATCTAAGTGTGAAAAGGTACTGCTCTAGAGCGGCAAATTTGCATCTTATCGAAGGCTGAGGTGGTTGAGGGATGCCTGTTTTGACAGATTCATACAGCGTTCAAAGTTTTGAATCGATTGAATTATGGTATTTCCGAGAAAAAAATCTGGAATCACTTTTCTCAGAAGAAGCAAAGTTATTGGTTTTCATTACATCTCCCACCCGAGCGGAGCTGAGGCGGGATAATAATCCAGTTTTTGTTTACGTAGATTCGATTAACCATGTTTGTATGGTACCCAAAAAACATCGTTCGGTGTGTCTAAATCTATCCGTGAATGAACTGTCGACATGCCTCCGAACTCTGGGGGAATATCATCATTTTGAATTGTTTGTACGCTAGTTCTGTGGAAAACGTAATCATTATAAACCCTTCCACAGGTTCTCTTTCATTCATAATTCCATGAATCCATTCTATAATATGGAACTTGTTATTGATGGAACGAGTACAAATATTATCCCTAGAAATAAGTTATCTCAGTGCAGAATGTTAATTTTCATTTCACTATTCATTGCCATTATATTCCTACGCATATGTCCAATCTGTGTATATATAACGAACTCTGCCAGTCGCTTCCTTTCTATTCACTGTCTACTCCATTCAGAATGTGAAATAATGATTGAAATGGCAAAGTCATCTGAGACATAAATAATTTTCAAACCAGAAAGAAAAAAAATGGAATCCTGGCATTTGAAATTATAATGGACTCGAAAACGGTTGAAATCAACTCATTATAGAATCACCGTTTGCAAAAAAAGATGTCCACTTTGTTGCAAAATGAACGATATAATTTCTTTCGTTTCCTGTATTGAAATTCAACCACCAATTTCTCGAAATGAAGATAAAAAAAAGTGCTGGGGATATTATGACACATACTTTTTTGTAAACAGATTTTGCTTTCAACGTTCACTGTCATGATGTACATTCTACAACCAGAAGTTTATTTCTTCCAGTCCTATCGAAAGTTCTATATAATAAAATTTTTCATCGTTCATGGGTCTCTGATAAGCGGGTTTCTTACTTTGTTAATCGCTTCGGGAATAATTCAAATGATTGAAATCTGCTGCTGATTGAAAAACACGTTGATCGTTGCTTGTTATAAAGATAAACGAGGGTCCACACCAGTTTTGATGAAGATGATTTTAATTATTGGATCATCCTGTGATATATTTCAAGCGTATAAGCAGCACACAGAAATCAGTCAAGTTGAAAAGCACCCTTGAATTGAATCCATTTTCTTTTCTTTTTTGACTGAATGTCGTATGCTACCCATTCGTGGATGGATGAGGATTGATTATATTGGGAACACTATTATCACTTATGCCCGACGAATTTCGGAAATAGGGGAGAGCGGGGTAATACCGCGCACACGAAAAAAAAAAAGGATTTGTTAATTAGACCAAATTTATTTGGTAACTCTTATTGGCTTGACTCGACTGAATAAAATTAATCCCAAAACACAGGTGCATTCGATTGATGGCATCATTATATTGTAGTGACAAAATGGATTTCTCAATGCAATGCTAAGATTTCTTTGATTTGACTGTATATTCATCTATCGAAACAATCTCTAACTCATATTGATTGAACATTTGTTTCAACACAAATATAATATTTATTTGAATCAAACAATGGAAATGGATTGAAAAATAGTATATTGGTTGGATTATATGCGTTAGATGGCGAAGTTTTCGAATAGCAAAGCCAACTTATCATCGTTGTGACGTCCGGACTCAAATGACCGGTGTAGGCTCTTATTGCCATATTTGTTAATTCAGTGGATTAACAAAATTATAACTCATTTGAATAGATATTTTCAGTGAAGAAATCAGCTTATTTTGTTGAATTGACATTATATTTAATTCATCAATTCGACATAAATACTTGATTGAATGAATTTTTTGTTAAAGCAATCAGCAAATTTTGTAGATTTGATTTTTCGATTCAACAAAATAATTACATGGTTGAAACATTTCTGCCAAAATGAGTTATGAAAAGAGTTGGTCGAAGAAGATATTTGGTTCATGCAAATTAGTTTCAGTTGATTGAATCTATAAATTTGATCCGTAACCAAGAAATAATTTTACTCATTTTGAAATTATATTTTGTCGTGCACGACACTTTTATTTATTTGATTCAAGAAATTTAATTTGATTCAATAATTAATTTTTTTCTGTTTTGTCAATGGAAAAACAAATTCGACTTTGGCTACTCACCTCTTGACTGGAAAACATTGTTTTGTTAACGATTTCGAAATATTATATACAGAAAAAAAAAGATAAACTCGACCTTCTAGAAAGTTTAGAAATTAATAAATGCAAAAAGTCGCAATATTTGCTTAACCCTTTCACATGCGCTGGGAAGTATTTTAATTTATCTTTCGCCATCTCGTGTAGGGTAGCCAAACTTTGGAAAAAAATTCGCGCTGCTGTTGGTGAACTGTAATTTGTCGAAGAAGTCTATCAAATCAGTCCATTTCGCAAATTCTGTGGATTTGGCGCCTAGAACACGTGTTTTCTCAAATTTTATTTTGTAACTTCTCAAAAAGGTAAGAGCTAAGCCAATTTTTTTATGATATGATGAATTAGTGATGCATTCCTTCTCCCTGGATATATGATAGATAACATCACAGGGTGTAAACGAGATATTTTTCACCGGGAAGCATTCTTCCCATTGCCCACTGTGCATGGTAACTATGCTACATGTTTTGGAGAGTATGTCTAGTATTTCATTGAATTATTCGAATGGAAATGAATGTCTTTCGATAACCCAAATCAGGATATGATTCAATTGGAAACTTCTTATCCCGGAGAAAAAGGAATAAATCAGTGTCTTTCAGCGCATATAAGGGAAGTGAGACTGGCAGGAGTCGGGGATCATTTGCCTGATAAGTAAAATAGAGAGTTATCGAAGATGCAGATTATGTTCTGAAGGGTACATTGAGAAAAGAACACGAATTGTCTGCTCTAAATGCACTATACCCTTGTGTCTTCATCCTTCTATGGAAAATAATCACATTATAGATACAATTGGTACATGCGGTACATGCCATATTCGCAAACCATTTGGATGATACACGAAAAAAAAGGTTTGTTAATTCAACTAAAATTTTTGGTCACTCTTATTGGCTTGACTCGACTAAATGAAATTCATCCCAAAACACAGGTGTATTCCATTGATGAAATCATTGTATTGTGGTGACAAAATGGATTTCTCAATGCAATGCTGAGATGTCTTTGATTTGACTATATGTTCATCTATCGAAACAATCTCCATCTCATATTGATTGAACATTTGTTTCAACCCAAATATAATATTTTTTTTATTCAAACAACAGGAATGGATTGTAGGATATTATATTTAATTTATTTAATTTATTGTGTAATCTACAGAATTATAATTCCAATGATCGATTACAAACATTTAAATTCCCTTATATGGGTTGATTTATATGCGTTAGATGGCGAAACTTTCGCTTTAACTGACCCTGACTTAGATAATGTTATCGAATAGCAAAGCCAACTTATCATCGTTGCGACGTCCGGACTAAAATGTCTGGTGTAGGCTCTCATTGCCATATTTGTCAATTCAGTGGATTAACAAAATTATTACTCATTTGAATAAATATTTTCAATGAAGAGATCAGCTTATTTTGTTGAATTGACATTATATTGAATTCATCAATTCGACATAAATACTTGTTTGTTAAAGCAATCCGCAAATTTTATAGATCTGATTATTCGATTCAACAAAATAATTACATGGTTGAAACATTTCTGCCAGAACGAGTTATGAATAGAGTTGGTGGAAGAAGATATTTGGTTCATGCAAATTGGTTTCAGTTGATTGAATCTATAAATTTGATCCATAACCAAGAAATAATTTTACTCATTTTGAGATTATATTTTGTCGTGCATATACACTTTTATCTGTTTCATTCAAATACATTTTATTTGATTCAACAATTTTTTTTTCTGTGCAGTGGGGCAATACTGCGCATCCATATGAACAGGTGTTAATGCCCGAAAGATCAAGCCCGGCAAGGCGGAAGTTATTTCGTAGACGTGGCAACTACCCAAGCCACAAAGGTTATATCGCTAATCGGTGCATTCATTGCTACACAGTATTTCAAAGTGTGAGTTTCGTTGGTTTTCTTCTGATTTTGTGCTACCAGAAAATAAGAGAGGTAAGTTTCAATATTAAACAAATATAAAGTTGAGGTTAGAAAACCAGGTCAGGATCGATATGGGATGATACCGCGCAAGGTATATGGTGCTTGGTATTGCCCCATGTTGATGATTTCAATAGTAAAATATACTTACTTGCCTACTTTGTATGCGAAATGGTCAGAAATTACAAAAGGAAGTCGCAACGAAAAAGTTGGACGATTGAAAAACTTGATGATGCCACTCGTTCAGGTGCTAGAGTACGTGCCGCGGCTAGAAATTTCGGTATTCCGGAATCAACATTGCGAGATAATGTAACACAACAAGGCGACGGCAATGATGATGAAGCTACAGCTCAACCTGCTGAGACGCGTTGCTTGGGACGGAATCCACTTTTCACGAAGCAACAAGAGCAAGAGATAGCAGATCACTTAGTGGAGGAAAATATATTCTATGGAGTAAGTCCCCGGCACTTAAGGCGCATAGCTTTTGACTCTGCAGAAGCAAATGATCTAACTCATACATTCAACAAAGAAAACAATCAGCCGACGGGGTGAGATGTTTTTTGAAGAGGAATCTCCGCCAGCCAGAAGGTACACAAGTATTGACCGTATATCTTCATTCAACGCCGAAGCTGTTGGAATTTTTTTGAAAATCTTGGAACAGTATTAGGCAAGCATCAATTTACAGGATAGAGGATCTTCAATGTCGACGAGTCCGGTATAACAACTGTGCAGAAATCCATGCCAAAAAAGGACAGAAACAAGTAGGAATTGCTATTTTGAACCACTTTACTGTGTACAGCTGGTTTCTATGTCCCACCAATGATAATTCACCCGAGAAAACGTATGTCTCCACAATTAGAGAAGGACGGCCCAATTGGATCAATTTATTCATTTTCTGACAATGGGTGGTCAAATGATGTGTTATTTCTAAGATGGTTGAAACATTCTTAAAGTCGTGTAGAATCTACTGTGACTGAGCCGACTTTACTTATCTTAGATAATCACGAAAGTCACATTTCATTAGGAATTTTTGAGTTCTGCAAAAGTAACCATATCATACTTCTTACAATACCCCTCATACGTCAAATCAGCCTTTCGATTCAACGTTCTTTGGACCTCTTGAGAAAGCTCTCCATGCTATTTATGATTCTCATATGATTCCAACTGCACACGAGAAAATCACAATTTATGATTTGGCTCGTTTATTTAATCAAGCATACATAAAAGTTGCCACAATGGATAAAGGTAGTTCGGGATTCCGAGCTTCCGGGATATTCTCTTTCAACCCCAATAAGTTTACAGCTGCAGCTGAGAAATTTCGAGAACATATTTTGCATATTGATTCGGATGAGGGAAAGATGAACATTGTTCTGCCTGCTCCTCAGATACCCATACCCGAAGCTATTGCAGAACCGGCACCATCAATTTCCGCAACTGTTCTTGAAACTTCACTGTCATGTTCTTCGTTTGCCAAAGTATCTGATGTTGCTCCTATTCCCAAGAAAACAGTTGAGAAATCCACGAATAGAAAGACAGCAAAGAAGCAACAATCAGAAATTTGGACTTCCACACCGATGACAGCAAAACGAGATGAAAAAAATTATAAACAAAAAATAACAAATAAGCGAAAGCTGAATACACGTGGAAAAGAAAAACAGACGAAGGTTAACATAAAGAAACGGGCTGAAAAGGAAGAGAAAACGTCGGAGGAAGACTCTGAATCATCAGTAGAATTGTCTCTGTCTGATGATAGCAATTCAGATACCAGTAAATTCACCATTGCGCAGAGGCCTCATTCGACAGGCGAAATATGCATCATTTGTGGCGAATTTGGTGAAAATAGAGCATTCTGGTAGCGTTGCGTCAAATGTGGAAGATGGGCTCATTCCGAATGTTTCTGGTTGGGAGTTAGCCAATGAATATACATGCGATGAATGCGAAGAGAGCATTCCGAAAAGGGAAGAAGATAACGTCATTTATTCAAATAATCCCGAATGATAAGCATACCTAAAAGTTCCTGGAAGTCTTTTTTGTTTAAGAATTTGTATTTTAATATATTTAGTTCATTATATCATAGTTACTTCATTTCCTTTCACTAACTTTCACTCAGCCCCAAATACATGCGCAGTATTTGAGGCGCAATGGTTGAGCAATATTGCCCAACGGGTGGTGGTAATACCGTCAAATGCACTTTTACATTAATTCAAAGAGCTCTAGTATTTCATTTCAATAACCCATATACCATCATATACTTAAGATGTGTGAAAAATATTTCCCAAGTTACCAACGATTTATAATGAAAAATAAAAAAATTCCTAATGATTCCCCTTGGATGTGCGGTATTACCCCGCTCTCCCCTACTCGGGAAGTTTCTCCTTTTTGATTACCAACTAAATAAAAACGTGGGGAATAACGGGGAAAAAAAATCTTCAGTCAGCACAAGTGTTGAACTATGAAAAACTCTTTAATACGTTGGACCGAGCTTTCGTTTCAATTTTGAAACTTCTTCAGGGTCCTAAAATATGTAAATTACATTATTGAGAAAAAAAATACTTAAAATGAAGGAAGTACTTACAGTAATCTGAGTGGTTGATTAATGAACATTAACTTAAAAAAAACGTAAAATATGTAAATATTTGTCGGAATGGTGGTATATATTTGACGTTTCGAGTGACATTGAAGGATTTGAAGTGACAACCTATGATTAATCGTCAAAAAATATAAAATATGTAGTGGGTGTGTTAATTTTTTTATTATATTCTTTGAGAATCATCAGTTTTAATCCATTTGTAATATATATATTTATATAGTGGTATAGAAGCTGCCTCTCTAGTTTAGTTAAAAAAATTTGATATTATATTTCCATATATCATGAAGAAAAAGGGTGGAAGACTCTTGTCGATGGAGAACCATCAAAGAACCAACTGGTGGCTGTAGGATCAGCTATGTTGAGTGAAATTATAAACCTCCACATCTTTGGGGTGAAAACTCCCTAGCTCCACAAAGCCGTGAGATCCTTCAACTCCCTGTTTCCAGTGAGAGATAGAGAAAGAAAGAGAGAGAGAGGGAGAGAGAGAGAGATAAGAGATTGGTTGGGAGATAATATTTTCCTTACCAGGTGAGACTATGTTTTATATACCCATAACTCTGAGACCGATACGAGGGTGGAATCGGGAGTGTTCGGAAGGAGACCAAGAGTTAAAACATTGGTCTACATTTGCTCACCTCAATCTTCCAGGCAGAGATTCCCGTCATAGAAGTGAGGGCGGAGAAAGATACTGAAATGATATCCGATAGTCAAACACAAACAGGATAGGTCTACAACTGGTTTGAAACTGCAGACAAGCCTCAAACTGGGTAAACCAACAATGTTACTATGGGTATCAGAACATAGCAAGGTGGAGGTCAACGAAAAAGTCAACATACTTGCGGAGCAAGGTTTCGGCTTGAGTTCATTGGACCTTTGTTAAACGTGGTTGGGGGCATAATTTTCAACGGAATAGAGAGGATGATACTTTAACGCTAGAGGAATATTCCAGGTGTAACCCATTCGAAAGTGCGATTTCGGCGCAAATCTTGAAATCTGCGCATTCTTTAGAATGAGAAATAACACGCAGAAGATAGGGCTAGGTCAGTCATGAGACTGCCTGTTCTGCAGTGTGAAAGACTAAATAGCATAGTATAAATTAAGAACCTCTTTGGCCCGGATAGGACCAGGCTTTTGACATCTACCAACTAGAGCCTGTGAATTTCAAAGGAATCATAGCACAAACAATCTTGAACTCATTCAAAAAGATTAGATTGCATCGTGAACTATAACTATAAGAATACCCACATTACAGTCGTAGGAAACTCATTTTGAACCTAACCCAACCTAACATATATCAGTAGGTACTCGTTTTATCGATTGACCTGAAAACTGTTTTCATCCTATTCAATTCCATCTGCTTTTTTGTTCACGTATACAAAAGACAAAACGAGAAGACGTCAATCGAATGAGTCTCACGAGAAATATATCCCCTGAATTGAGTTATCATATACATAAACTACTCTTATTAGCCTATTCATTCACGAGGAATGATTTCATTTCATGAGGAATGATGGAGAGAAATTATGGAATCGTATATCAGACATTCATTGTAAAACTTAGGAATCTCAAGTTTTCGAAAATTATCGATTTTTTTCGACTATAATCTCGACACGAGAAACAAACCCTACAAGATCATTACTATGAATACAAATGAATGTACGTGCAGCTAGCTGGAAATTTTACTCTGTCGGTGCCAACATCTTGATATATGAGCAAGTTCCAAAACCAGTCAATAAATATAATTGACGAGCTTTTATTGATTATCTTCACTTTTCCGTCAATCGGTCGGTAATTCTCTATTTGTATATGACAAATTATTTTACTCTTACAATTCCAATTATTCAATTCGTTTGGAATTTTGCTTGAAAACATAGTTCACGTGGAAAAAATATCAAGGTTTTATAATTCAAATTCATGATGACGACTCCAAGATAGCTGAAATGTTGCGTGATTAATTGGCCGGTTCTATTCAAAAGTGGAATTTTTCAAGGTAATATCTATTCAACATCGGAACTGGGGTGTTTTGAAGATGCGCATTACACAGTTTTAGTCACGAATTGGAAAAATAGATTATGTAGTCGGAATTATGAATTTTTGGTTCAAGAATCAGCAGGCGAATTTTTGATCGAATTTACTGAATAGAGAATGAAAAAAATATGTTAGGTGTGAGACGTATGTTAATCTGTTCTTATATCATTGAATTACATATTCTAAAGCTCAATCGAATACTATGTGTTCAAACTGAATACATTACACTACAATATCTGTTTCACTGAGATGAGAATGTCACACCAAACAAAAACTAGTTTTCAGTCCAATACTGATGTGAAATGTCATGTGCAATCACTCGTATTTAAGTTATGGTGTTTTTTTTTCTCTATGTGAAACAAGTAAGCTTGTGAAATAAGCAAATCCCACATTTTCGGTCCGACAAAGCATAATTTTATCTTGCATAGTTCAGTAACTACGAGTGCCTGCGCGCAATCCTCAGAAAGCGAATCATCTTCAAATACTCTGAGAGCGCGCCAAATTTGTTGACAATTAAAATAAAATGAAGTCTTTAAAAAAAAAGCTGTATAATATGTGAGATATATCTGCTGAATTTCAAATTTTTTGACAATTTTGAGAATTTTTTACGTGAATTTAATTGTCGCATTTTATTTAAAGCATTGACATTGAATATTACCTGATCTATGGCAACGTGAAATATGTTACTTCCGGTACCTACATATATAGTTCGGGTTGCACATTCGACTTCCGGCCAGCATGGGAGGCGGATGTCCTCCACGTGGTTGGGAAGTCAGGTTAATGTGAGTGAATGTCCAGTAGTTCATAACGTACCTGCATAAAATTGATAAAGTGCCGTGAACCGTGCAGTAGAAGTATATAAGGGTGTAATATTGCCAAGAGCTAGGCTTTTACACCCCCCCGTTTACTTATTGGCTGAACGCGCCACAATAGGAAGCAAAATCCATCAACATATATAGAGAGTTTCGGTCGCTCTATATGCTGGTGGGCAGTCCCATTACTCGAGAAGCTGTACAGCTTTCTGGCGGTGAGCTCATAAGCCTTTTTGCTTATATTTATCCTGAAACTTATTCCAATGGGTTTTTATTTTATCACCTTTCCAGCACCGAAACCCTTTCTCAATGTGGGCTCTGAAGATACCACAGAAGGGTTCTGGCCAAGAAATTAAGTGTTTTTCTCTTCGTTGGCAAGGCTGTCTGCTTCCTCATTGCCTTCGATTCCCTTGTGATCTGCCACCCACAGCGGACACACAGACACACCTGATTATTCGCAGCCAGTCCCAGAGAAAGTTTACAGTTCCAAGTCAGTCTGGACTCACAAGTGTGTAACGTAGGAGCTTTTAGTGCTGCTTGAGTGTCTGATAAGATATAGATTTTTGCCTTCCTGGAGCCTCTGCTAGGCATTCTTGGAAACAAATTTCTAGGGTATTGACTTAGGTTTGGATAATTGTTGGGGCTCAGAACCCCTTTCGTTCATCTAAGATCCATCAGTATACCAAACTGATGCATTTCTCACTAGTTGAAGCCCGTTCGTTGTAAATATATGGTGGTTGTTTATAACCACTCCATAAATCACTTTAAAGTCGTGCCTATCTGGCATAATATCTGATTGTACCTGGATTCTAGAGGAAATTTCTCCAGAATTTACGCTTGGATATTGTGGGTGGAATCGTTTATTTTATTTTTTTCAAAGCTGGAAAGGGGTTAAGAAACATGATATGGTTGAATTTTACCTCTACATGAGTTGTGTCGTGGAAATAATCCTTACAGTTAGACATGGATTGTAAAAAAACGCTGAACAATATGAGAATAGTCATATCAATATGCAGGAAGGACAATAATCAAGTCGATTTGCATCCATAAGTCTAGAAACACACACGTTGGTTGGGTGAATGGCAGTTCTCAACTAGGCATATTTTTTTCATGGTTCGTTCAGCGAATTTCCAAATCTGTGATGACGTCATACTTGTCACATCAGATGAGCGCTTTCATATAAACGTTACATTGATGCTATTGACAACTAAACAATCAATACATGGGGGGTAATTCATCCTAAACTAGGAGGGGGAAAAATACTAGAAAGCAATCTTACATTTTCACAAGTACCTGATGATGTTATAGCATTGTCCTAATTTTTGTACATCAGTCCTAAAGTTAATGTGGTCTTGATTGTCATTAATGAATATAATTTCACTAATGTTACGTTTATAGTAGTTGGGTTCATAATCAAGAATTCTAATGTCCTCCAAGAATTCTTGATATGAATATTCTCATATTGTTTGTTTTTTTTAGAATCCATGTCTTACTGTATGTATTATTTCCAAGACACAACTCATGTAGTGAAATAACCAAAACCCACATTTTCGGTCTGACAAAGCATAATTTTATCTTGCATGGTTCAGTAACTACGAGTGCCCGCGCTCAATCCTCAAAAAGCGAATCCTCTTCAAATACTCTGAGAGCGCGCCAAATTTGTTGACAATTAAAATAAAATGAAGTGAGTCTTTCAAAAAAAGATGTATAATATGTTAGATATATCTGCTAAATTTCAAAATGTTAGTCAATTTTGAGAATTTTTTACGTAAATTTAATTGCCGCATTTTATTTAAAACTTTGATATTGAATATTATCTGATCTATGGCAACGTGAAATATGTTACTTACGGTACCTACATATATATTTTTGGTTGTACATTCGACTTCCGGCCAGAATGGGGGGCGGATGTCTTCCACGTAGTTCGGAAGTCAGGTTGATGTGAGTGAGGTCTTTGTCCTCGAAATTCATTCCAGTGGTGTTTGATTTGGCCAGTTTCCCAGCGCCGAAACTCTTCTTCAATGTGAGCTCTGGAGAGACCACATAAGGGTTCTGGGCTGGACAATTGAATGTTTTCCCCTTCTTTGGCAATGCTGTCTGCTTTTTCATTGCCGTTGAGTCCCTCATGACCTGGCACCCACATCAAGGTGACCTGATTGTTCATAGCCAGTTGTCCTAGGGAGAGCCTGCAGTCCCAAGTCAGTCTAGACTCACAAGTATGTGACAGAGCTTTCAATGCTGCTTGGCTATCTGATAGAATATAGATCTTTGCCTTCATGGAGCCTCTTGCAAGGCATTCTTTGGCGCGAATTTCTATAGAATGGATTTCTGCTTGAAAAATTCTTGGGGCTTTGCTTAGGGGTTTTGAGAGCCCAGAACTAGGACCCGTCACTTCCACTCCAGCCCTTTTGTCCATCTTGGAACCATCACTGTACCCTACTGATGCATTTCTTTCTAGTTGAGGCCAATTCGTTGTGAATATATGGTGGTTGTTCATAACCACTCCATAGTTCATTTCGAAGTCGTGCTTAGCTGGCATGATATCTGATGGCTTGTACCTTTCAGAGCTGTCTGCATGCGATTGGATATTATTCCGTCATGTCTGTCTTTAATAGTAGCGACCAGGTCATCGGCGTAACCTTGAGTCGTAGTTTCAGAGTCATGAAGCTTCACACCATATTATTCACGGTCAATGACCACAAAAAAGGTGATAAAATTTGATAAGATAACTTTGCTTCTATGTTTGTTACTTGAAGACAAATCTTACTACTCAAGTTTGACCATTTATTGTAAAATATAATATTCACTTATAATTGTATTGGAAAATATTTAGATGAACATGGTTGAAAGTACATTTGAACAGTTTTATATGATGAAACACTGAGATGGTGGTCGAGTTTTGTGGTTAACGTTCTGAATAAACTTCCAGCTATTTTCGTAAATAATAAGTAGTTGTTAATTCCGAAAGAGGTATTGTATATTTCCGTTGTCTTCAAGATATTTCTTCAAATTCAACAAAAGAAATAAATATCAGAAAACTTTTGTTAATTCAACAAATTTGTTAGTGGATTAGTTGCCGGAGTAGATAATTATAGTTTATGATCAATATTGAATCTGAAAGGATACTAGTTGCAGTAGCCCAACTATGAGTATGCAAATTCTTGTAATTCATAGGTGTGTTTTGTGTTTAACGTACCTGTCATTTTGAGCATTTTTTCCGAAACAAGAAATACTGGAATATCTTGATCTAATCGTAGTATTGTGAAGACAACATTTATGAGATATGGCCTAATGTGCATTGAAGCTTCTGAATGCCGACATAATGCCTATTTTCTGGAACTTTTGTAGTTTTATTGATGGAAGCACTACTAGCATTCTTGAGTTTCAGGGAATAGAATTACAAAGTGAGGTGGATGTGAATGTTTTCACGCCCACACTGATACATTCGACGTGTCAGACATGAAATGGAAATTTCACAGACATCCTACGTCTCAAACTCGTAGGGAAGTGGACGTCTCTCAAATGTCTTCTAGATGTCATATGAAGAATCTGTGAGTATTTACAAAACAAAATTATGTAGGTACTGTATAGGTATAGCACTTCAGTGCCAATTATTCAGTTGTCTCTGATGAATCTTGATTATTTTGTCAATAAACTGGAGTGGAAACAAAGCTAATACTTAACATCCCGAAATTCTCGGAATATTCATTTTCCAAAGTTACTTTTGAGTTTCGGCGTCTCCATTCCGTGTCCAATGTAATAAGAAAAATAATGGATTTCACTGGAATAATTCTATACGTGTGTGCATTGTAGTATGTCAGCATGATTTTATTGTCATCTGCAGATACCATGAACTTATTATCAGTAAGCGTTTATGTATAACCTTTCATCTGTGATTCAACAATCCCTCGAAGTTAATAGACATCGTAACATTGAATATTTACCCAACAGCAAAAAAAAAACTTTTTGCCTATACAGTAAGCTGAGCTGTAGTGCCAAATTTTATTTACATTCTAGGATGGTAAGAATACAAAGAGCAGGAAAGTCCATTTTCAAGTTAGTTTCATCCTGAAAAACTGAAGAGGCAAATTTTCTTAATATCTAGATGAAGTTTTAGTCAGGTTAGTATTAGACTTCAACTGGATATGGAACCATACCCCAAGATGTAAATAAGGCCCCATTTCTATTTCTTGAAATTCTGGGAAGAAGACTGAAGGTTTGGAAATCAGCCAATACTTAGGAATGTAGCGGGTTATTCCCTATAAATTACCCATCCCTTATGATCGTTATTATTGCCATAGGTGATGGCTGAATTTTAATAAAATGCTATCAAAAATAGAGTTACGTGCAGATTTGTTTAAATGGGATACCCTGTATATTATTGAATATTTGACACGATCTTTTTTTCCTTATTTCAAAAATATATCATGTTACCCATATCTCATACCGTTTTTGAGTTATTGAACGTCGAATCACTCAGACTAGTTGTTACTGTAAATACGTATCCTATGAAAGTTAACATTTTTAAAGTAAGCTATGAAAATTGTGACATTTCTTTAATGGAATAATCAAAATGGTTTACAGTGTGGAAGAAAAAATTCAAATATTTAAAATAGATAATAAAGATTTATTTAGGAAATTTGAATAACACGATAACTCATAGAAGATGTTCAATGTGCCCACTATTATTGTCAATGCATAATTGATAACGTCTTCTTATATTTATGCACTGGAAATTTCTTCATTATTGACATTCAGATTCTCTATTTCAAGACGAATCGTGTCTTTAACGAGTTGAATATTATTAGAAAAATGTATCCATAGGTGTCAAGTCCGGACTATTAGGTGGCCATTTGATACTTCCATTATTTCATATCCATTTCGGGAATACATTAATCAAATGTTCTTAAACGGGTAGGACACTATGCGGGGTTGCACCACCTTGCAACCAAATCATACTGGCAAGCTCGGCTTCTGTGAAAATTCTGTGGAAGAATATTTCCTACTTCTGAGATAAGTATTTTTTTTTAGGTAACTCCGGTCAATATATAATCATAAAATATAGAGCTAACAATTTTATTTCAAAAAATTCCGCACCAAATGTTTTTTTTCTTCCTGTTTTCTTTAGTTGTTTTACCAATCTTTGTCTGTTGTCGTTTGTTCCCTATTGAAAACTCCTGCCGTAGAAAAGAATGGC
Source organism: Gonioctena quinquepunctata (assembly GCA_018342105.1). NCBI lineage: Eukaryota > Metazoa > Arthropoda > Insecta > Coleoptera > Chrysomelidae > Gonioctena > Gonioctena quinquepunctata. Next base: position 132,415 of record JAFIRS010001016.1, read on the forward strand.
TCATCAGTCCATAATATTTTAGTTAAATAATCGGGATCTTCGTTCGAATTTTTATCATCTGTTGGCAAAATTTCAGCCTTTTCCTCTCATGAGTCTCTGCTAAAACTTGTACGGGTAAAATTTTATATGGTTTGTAGTTGTTCTTTTTCAAAGTACGTTGGATTTTGAAAAAACTTCCACCTAATTGATTGGCTATATTTTTTAAACTACATTCAGAATTTTCTAAAAAAAATAATAGAATGTTTCAAAAAAGTCTATTCGCGAATTAATATGGATAGGCACCAGTTTGAATTTGGCAGCCACTTTTCAGCAGCCGTTTTCTCACCAGCAGCCAAACGACCAGTGGCGGCGGTTATAAATAAAATACATTGTATATGGTAATGAACAATTGGAAATGAGTTTTTCGTCGATACCGCATGTCTTATATGTGATATTCATATACATTGCCTTAAAAGATATTTGAACCATTAATGAGCTTCCAGTTATACTCTGAAATATTTGAAATGAAATGAAATTTTCTGCGAAGGAAAAAAATTGCCGCGATCATAATTGGAAGAGAATGTTTTATATACCAGAAGAGTACACTATATGAACGATTTCGATTTGGAAGGCGTCCAAGGGGTGGTTCCACCCTCATGAAATCTTAAAAAATATATTTTTCTATGAAGGAAAAGAATAGCCGCGTTTATATTTCTCAGAGATTGTTGTATATATCGGAAGAGTACACTGTGTGAACGACTTCGATTTGGGAGGCGTCCAAGAGGTTTCCACCCTCATGAAATTTGAAAAAATCAATTTTTCTGTGAAGGAAAAAAATGGCCGCGTTTATATTTTTCGGAAATTGTTTTATATATCAGAATAGTACACTGTATGAAAGACTTCGATTTGGGAGGCGTCCAGGGTGATTCCACCCTCATGAAATTAAAAAAAAAAAGATTTTTCTGCGAAGGAAAACAATAGCGGCGTTTATATTTCTTAGAGAGAGTTTCATATACCAGAAGAGTACACTGTATGAACGACTTCGATTTGGGAGGCGTCCAAGGGGTGGTTCCATCCTCATGAAATCTTAAAAAATCGATTTTTCTGTGAAGGAAAAAAATTGCCGCGTCTATATTTCTTAGAGAGTGTTTTATATATCAGAAGAGTACACTGTATGAACGACTTCGATTTGAGAGGCGTCCAAGGGGTAGAAGGAAAAAAATTGCCGCGTTTATATTTCGTATACATTGTTTTGTGTATCAGAAGAGTACACTGTAGGAATGACTCCGATTTGAGAGGTGTCTAAGGAGCTGTTCCACCCTCTTGAAAACTTGATAGAAACCAGTGTTTATTTTTTAACTCAAAATATATTCAGTTACACGATAAAATAGACTTTTTTCCATGGTAATATCTCAATATTAGGTACTGCTGTTAACAAAAATGATTGCTATTTACATATAATACAAACCAGAGAAGAAGAATAATTTTGTATTCATCGACCCACCATATAATAAGACATTGTTGTGAAAAGGTTCACTGCTCAAATGAATTATATATGTATAGTTATTCAGATTTTTTTTAAATAACCTAGGAAATACACATTTGGAAAAACCCATACATTCTTCCAAAGATTGTTCATTATATAAATATTAATATAAATATATATATATATATTCATATTTATATATACCTATATCAATATATAAATCGAAAAAATGGGGCGGGACCGAGCCATTTCGAATGTTTTTGTTCGGCGGTATATTAGGTTTAACTGAAATGATATTTACTGAAATTTCGGTTGTAAAGAGAAATTTAAAAATAATCACAGCAATTTGAATCAATTCTGACGACAGAGTTCACAAATCGAGTTTTTAAGATTTCATAAGGGTGGAACCACCCCTTGGACGCCTTTCAAATCGACGTGGTTCATACAGTGTACTCTTCTGGTATATAAAACTCTCTCTAAATAATACAAACACTGGTATCTTTTTCCTTTGCAGAAAAATCGATTTTTGAAGATTTCATGAGGACGCCTCTCAAATCGAAGTCGTTCATACAGTCTAGTCTTCTGGTATATAAAACCCTCTCTGAGAAATATGAACGCGGTTGTTTTTTTTCTTACAAAAAATGTTGTTTGAACACCCCTTGGTCGCCTCCCAAATCGAAGTCGTTCATACAGTGTACTCTTCTAGTGTATAAAACACTCCCTTCCATTATAAACGCGGATATTTTTTTCCTTCACAGAAAAGAAAAATTCCCTGATATATAAAACACTCTATGAGAAATATTAACGCGGCTATTTTTTTCCTTCACAGAAAAATCGTTTTTTTAAGATTTTATGAGGATGGAACCACCCCTTGGACGCCTACCAAATTGAAGTCGTTCATACAGTGTATTCTTCTGTATATTAAACCTTCTAAGAAATATAAACGCAGCTATTTTTTTCCTTTACAGAAAAATCGATTTTTTAAAATTTCTTGAGGGTGGAACCACCCCTTGGACGCCTCCCAAATCGAAGTCATTCATACAGTGCACTCTCCTGTCATATGAAACACTCTCTAAGAAATATAAAGGCAGCTATTTTTTTCCTCCACAGAAAAATCGATTTTTTAAGATTTTATGGGGGTGGAACCACCCCTTGGACGCCTCCCAAATCGAAGTCGTACTCTTCTGTTGTAACAACACTCTCTAAGAAATATAAACGCGACTATTTTTTTCCTGCATAGAAAAATTTATTTTTTTATATTTCACGAGGGTGGAACCACCCCTTGGACGCCTCCCAGATCAAAGTCGTTCATACAGAGTACTCTTTCGATATATTGAACACTCTCTACGGAATATGAACGCGTCTATTTTTTTCCTTCATGGAAAAATATTTTTTTTAAGTTTTCATGAGGGTGGAACCACCCCTTGGACGCCTTCCAAATCGAAGTCGTTCATACAGTGTACTCTCCTAGTGTATAAAACACTCTCTTCCATTATGAACGCGGATGTTTTTTTCCTTCACAGAAAAAAACAGTTTTTCAATTTTAAATAATTGAGAGTATAACTGGAAGCTCATTAATGGTTCAAATATCTTTTAAGGCAATGTATATGAACATCACATATAAGACGACAAGGGGATAGTGATCAGGAACTCATTCCCAATTGTTCAATACTATATTCAATGTATTTCATTTATAGCCGCCGCCACTGGTAGGTTGGCTGCTGGGGAGTAAATGGCTGCTGGAAATTAGCTGCTAACTTCACACCGGTTGGATAGGCCTCACCTGAAATGAAATGAAGCAGTATATCTAGCTGTTCTCTTAGGTTTTCTTGAACTACACGCTTTTTTCTACTGAAACTGAAGGTACGAGTCCTTTTTTAGTAAATATTTTTTTCCTGAAATCTGCACGCTACTGTATTTTTGATAGCATTTTATCAAAATTCAGTCATAACCACACAACAATAGTGAATACCCAGGTACAATGTAGGAACATCGACGATTGTTATCAATCATCATAAACACATCATTCAAAAACTGTAGGAAGCTATCTCCATAAAAAAAAACAAGTTGTGAAAGTTGAAGATTCTCGCAGTGATCAGAAGCAGATTAATAATAGAGTCCCGCAAGGTACGGTTCTAGACCCTCTATTATTTGATTTATATTTAATTGATTCATTCAAGTCGCACAGTGGAAGGGCTATAATTGGATATGCTGCTGACACTGCATTATTTCAGGAGACAGAAACTAGGTTTGAGCTAAAGAATAGAGTAGGGACAGATTTCCATTCGCTGAAGGAATGGTTTGATAGTAGGCTCCTAACAATAAATCTGGAAACACTTTCCACCATTTTGGTGCAATATATTCGAAAACCACAGTGCTCACGAGCACAGAAGTGCTTCAAGTGCTTTTACGAGCACTTACCACAGTGCTTTGGAACAGCTCTGTTACATACCGAACGACTAAAGTAGTGAAATAATTTTTAATATATTGACTAGTCTGTTCGGATGATATCCAACCCACTAGGAAAATAACAACTCTTTGAATTGATAATGTATTCCGATAAATACAGGCGAAAAATCAAAGAAATTGGTAGGCTTGCACGGAAAATTTTATAAAGACGGAGAAAACGCTGTGAAACAATTGAAGCAGATGGAGAACGTAACACCAGATAACCGCTGTGACTATTTCAGTCTACACTATACGATAATTCTAAATGTCAGATAGATTTTTAGGATATCCTGAATGATTCCTTGATTGTTTTTGAAATTCTGGAAGGTTATTATACCTTGAATACATGCCAGGAAACAGTGTTCCTCCACAAAAATGAGCTCAGTAGAAGGGTTCCTTCTATATTATCATTTCTCATTTTCATTTTTTCCTGACCGGGGAGAGGATAGAGCCGACGAAACACGTCAGGAAATTTTTGAGTGGTTATCAAACGAATGCAAATTGACCAGGAATTATGATCCTGGCACTCAACGCCGTTCTGAAGTAGATATTACACTTTATTTGAATGGATGGTTGGGTCGGTGGAAATCGTTCGATGGACCTACTCCCCAGGTCATGGCACTTCCAGTGCTTTTCAGGAGAGAAAAGAAATGAACCCTAATTATAATTTTCACAGAGTAGGAAAAATGTATCCGATAAATTTCGATCATGAAGAATGGATATTTCAGGAACATTAATATGTTCGTGAGATACTTCAAAATTTGTTCCCTGATTATTGTGATGCACAATCACTGTTTTGGTCTCCTTCTCCAGCTCTAAGACGAATATCACGTTCTTCTGATTTGAATCATTCTTCGCTGGGAGAAATTAAAATCAACTATGATTCCTTCACGTTCATTTTTTGGCCTTCGAGATAATGCCCGTGAACCAAAAAATTCAAAAATGTTTATATGCGTAATGAAACAAAAAAAATCATCTTATAAATGAGCTAGAGGATTAAATTAGAATATTCGATACACAAACAGAATTGCTGAATAAAATAAATTATCCCAGCCATACTGATGAAGTTGTCTACAGTGCGGCTTTTCATAGTCCTCCCTCCGTGTTCGGTTTGACATAAAACAACGGAAACAACACGATTTTGAATGATATCACCGATACTCTTTGAAATAAAAGACATCGTGATTGCTCGATACATAGTTACGTTCCTGAGTCCGGCCTGCCACCCAGTTCCTGAGTCCGGCCCTGCCACCCAGTTACTGAGTCCGGCCCCGCCGCCTAGACCTCATGGCGACTACAGAAATTGCAGACTAAGCTCCTACCGAGATTTATCTTTGCTGATTAAGCTGCTACCGCGAATTATCTTGTAAACCGAAAATCAACGAAAGAACTATAATACCTTTATTATTTGTTGATTGTTATAAATTATGTGAGATATGTATTATCCCATTTTTGTCACTTGTGACCTGCATTTTCAATTTTCATTAAAAGCATCGAGTATAGTAAATCTTTAATTGTGCAAAAAGGTGAACGTTGAAAAATAGTTATTCAACACAAAATTGGTTTCAAACAACGAGTAGTGCTTTCCGAACCAAGGTGCGGAGGCACTATCGTAACTACATGGCGCGGGGGACATATCAACTCAAAAATTTCAAATAGCATAGGGGGTCAAGTAGCACAACGTTAAAAATAGAATTCAATTTTTTTTCAACCATATAACTTTTTTTGAATTTTGTCAATTCCTTTTTTTACAATACGCATTCTAAATTTTGTTATACTTGACATTTCAAATGCATATTATGAAAAAACGTATTTACCAAAATGAAAACAAAAAAGATGGTTGAAAAGAGAATTCAGTGATCTTTTCAACGATGTGCCACTTGACCCCCGTGATATTTAAAATTTTAAAGTTGATGTGCCCCTCCGCGCCATCTATTGAGCGAACACAATGTCTTCCATTTCAAGAAATATTATCGATGATATCATTCAGAATGGTTTTCGTCCCATTGTTCTACGTCAATCCGTTCAAAAGTTAACAATAAACGATTATGGCTGTTAACTGAGAAAAATAATTTTTCATTAATAAATTTTTTGCACATGTATACAAATATTCTGAATTTCGGTCCGTGAATTTCCACAAATTGCAATAAGCAATATTTCTCTGTATCATTCGTTTTGTTAGTTTTGGGAAACTAAAAGACATTTATTATAATTATCAGATATGGGTTCGAACACCTCACATTTGAAGATGCACCAGAAAACCTGTCTATTGCTTTTGATATCTTCAAGATAGAATTTTGAAACATTCATTTTTATTACTGAAGTAGTTACAAAATCTGTCCGGTCTGCAGAATTTTGAAAACATTTTTGGAACGAAGTTCCTTAACGCGACTTGCGGTAGGTGTTGACTGGTAGAAAATGTAACATAAGAAAAAAGCGTTATGCCCCCTCCATGCGACTTTACCTTTCTCTGTCTCTTTCTATTATATACGAGTAAGTGTGACAACTACACTTGGTCCTGTCAGAATTGCATGTCAACGCATTCAATTCCTATAAAGGGAAATAGGAAATGCAAAATTGATGGAATAAGCGATTTTGAACTCACTACATACAGTGATTTGATATTTGAATTCAAATATCCCATTTTCAGCATGTTGGGAAGCCTCAGTTTTTCAAGTAAGGTGATGAATAATTCAATTGTCATTTTGTAGTTGGCAGATCTTCAATGTGCTCCGCGACTTTCGTGAAATTCAGTAGTTCAAAGTTCCGTATAAACCCCAAAGAATTGAAAACGTGGATTATAAACTCTTTCGTTAACTTAAAAACAATAGAACAGTGGACTGAAAGTGATCCAAATGCCTAAAAAGAGTGAAAATATTGTTTCTAACACGATATCTGGATATTGGAAAACTGCAGGTGATTGTGACCCTTAATAACCGCCGAGTATGGAAATTTCGACCGTATTGGTTCGCCAGAGTGAAAAGGCGAGGCAAGGATTTCAAAACCCACGGAAGTGAAAACAATTTCGCTTATATAAAGTGAAAGCACACAAACAACCACAGCAGAATTGCTAAAAAAGTTCAATAAATGACCCTTAATGGAAGAATCCAGCGATGGAGGTGCAGATCGCAACGGAAGCATGGATAAATTGAAAACAAAAAGCCACAATGAATCACCCAGTGACAAAAACCGCGAAAAAGACATTATTTCAACAAACCACCGAAACTGATAAAAACAGTGTGTTGGCAAAACTCACATTGGTAAACAGCGAAATCGCCAGCTGTTCGGTACTAGAAGCCGAGGAACTCCGAAAAAGATGCGATATAGTGTATCATTTTCCCAAAAATGAAAGCCGAAAAAAGCAAAAACTCAATGATTACCTTCCTAAACATAGTAAAAGTGCAAAGAAGAGTAATATTAAGCCGAATAAAGACACTGCCCACTGCCCACTCTCCAAGCCAGGCACCGGGTTCGAGGCCGAAAAGACCGCTCGAGCCGAGGTTAGCGCAGAGGATGAAAAAACGAAAAAAGTCCAAAAACACTAAGTGAAACGGAAAACGAAAAGAAAGTGGTGAGTGTAACCCATCAAAATGTGGGGAATGGAAAGGTGGGCAAGGAAAAGACGCTAAAAAACCTCTGTCCAGAAGAAAAAATTTGTTCACCACACTTTCGGAACAACTTCGACGAAAGTGAAGAAAAATCCAAACATTTTGAGAGCAAGAAATTAATGCAGAAAAATGGTGAGTCCAACACATCAAAATATGGGGAGTGATATGGAGGATGAAAAAAGGAGTAAAGAAACTTCCTTCCTGAAGGGGGTCCCCCGACCGCACACGTTTCTTTTTTAATTTTTGCCCTTTTCATTGCGGTGGGTTGAACGATACGTGGTGTAACTGGATGATTTTTTCCAAATCTGTTGAAATGGGAATGAGAAGCAGTTTTCGGTTTGTAAAAAAAATGATTAATCCCATTGAATCCGGTAACTCATTGTAAAGTCGACGTGCCAAGTAATACGAGAACCGTTGCCCTATGGTTTGAATTTATGTTTTTTTCTGGTATCTGGATTATGAATTTTTTAAGAGAATCCGGTAACTCATTGTAAAATCGAGGTGCCAGGTGATCTGAACACCGTTGCCCTATGGTTTTTTTGGACCTTGGTAATTTATGTTTTTTTTTTGGTATCGTATTTATGGTACCTACTCAGCCGTTGTATGAATTTTATATTGTCAAGAACCGATCGAGAGTCGACCATTGGTTTGCAATACCTCATTAATAGAATCAAATGCCTTCGAAACATCGAGCAGTATACTTGGTTTTCATCAGTTCATTTTATTATATCATGGCAAAATCTGATTATCATCTAGGAAGGGACAAATTTGAATTTCCATGATTGAAATCCTTGATTGACTGACCCTAGATAACGCTAAAATATATTTTTCTAGCTGAGGATGGGAAATATGACTGCAAAATACATTTATTATATGTTATTAAAAAAGAAAAATAATTATAACTTGGCAGCATGAACGAATGATGGCTGAGTTGGTCCATACCGAAGGCTTCAGAGTTGATATTATGATATTTTTGAAAGCGAAAATGATTTCAATGTCATTTTTCAGATTACCAGCATGAAAATCAATCAATTCATCAGTGATAGTAGACGTATTTTTTTATATATTCACGAAAAATTTATTGAGACAATCAACATCAGTTAGATGTTCTGGTACTTTCATATTTTTGTGTTTGCATGTGTGAAGTTTTTTTGATGATTCCCTTTTCTCCTTAAATATAAATTCATGTGTTAAATGTGCTGTTTTTAATACTACCAGTTGTTTTGTCTGTTTGAATTTTTTTAGTGCCTCATCACTCAGCCGTTGCATGAATTTTATATTGTCAGTAATTGATCGAGAATATTTATAATTATTTCTTTGTCGTGAATTTCTGATAGGTACGTGTGACTTCATTATCAATATTATCAAATACTTGAATTGATTAATAGAATCAAATGCCTTCGAAACATCGAGCAGTATGAGAAGTTGCTTGGGTTTCATTAGTTCATTTTATTATATCATCATGGCCAAATCTGATTATCATCTAGAAAGGGACAAAGGACTAGGCACAGATATAAGGGGATTTATAGGCATTTATAGAATTTGCTAAAACTTCAGTATGTTGCACCTAAGGTATATTTAATTAATTTTGACCACGATAGCAATTGCATTAGTTGATATAGAGTGTAATAGACACTTTCTATTTCTTGTCATGTAATAAGCGATTTTAATGGGATTATCAATATGATGATGCAAAATTGACATCAATGAAGTAATGCATTCGTGTCACCATATTAAAAATTCCAATCCATCCCCTTTTAGGGGTAGTTTGCAGATATTTAATTGAAACACTGAAATGGAGATTGCACGAAACATATTTTTTGTGTCACCATTAGGATATACAAATCAGTCCCCTCATAAGGGTAGTTTATACCAGCGATTTTCCGAGAAACTTTGTTGATTAGCTCTTTTCTTTTGGGGTTGATGTTCTTTTCAAGATTCATAGCATTTATTCTATGGAAAACATTGACTCCTCGTGTAACATTGACCATTATTCCATTCAAACGGTACTATTTCAAAATACAGTATGCACTTCATTACTTTCATGTGATATTGACAGTCATCAAATGCATATAAAGTTAAAATTTTATCATGGCAATACTAGATGGGACAGTAGAAAATGAAACTTAATGGTAGTATTTTGTTATTTGAAAGTGGAACGGAAATCTATCAGAAAATGATAGTTAATATTAACAATTACTGAAAATTGAAATGTTTCGGCGCTTTATACAGGGTGATTTGAAAGTACTCTGACAAGCCACAGGAGGTGATTCCTCACAATATTCTAATAGGAATTGTACAAATAATATATGTCCGGAAACGCTTCGTTTCAAGGATACAGGGTTATTTTTATTTTCGGTTTTTTTCAATAACTGTCGAAATACTGACCTCAATAAAACGAAAATTGGTATTGAGAGGTTTTCTGAGGTGTTGAATTCGAACCTGATGTTACTATTGCTCTTACTCTTAGGAGGCGCCACCTACACGTCTTTTTCTTTTTTGAAGCTTCATAAGTTTTTTGAGCGTACTTCTAGCACATTTTTCAGTGAAAAAATCAATTCCTTTATCATATCTATGTAAGAAAGCTACTCCCGTTACAAGTCGCCATAAGCAACCGTTTTCTAGATATTTGGACTTGAAAATTTCAAGTCGATTATTTGATAATCGATGCGTTTTGAAGTTATTACCATTATTTTGCATTCTTCACAAGAATGCTTAGGAAATGAATTTGACGTTTAAGTTAGTAGTTTTGGTCATTAGATATTATGTGACAGTTAAACGTTTTGTTGTTTTGTTGAAGTTTCTGTAAGTTTTAAAACACTAATTTTGAAAAAATGGATTGTTTAAAAAATAATGGTCATTTCGCCGATATGCATTTCGTTAATGGCCTTGCGGATGGCAATGCGCGCGAAGCAAGACGTATTTACCAGGAGCGATTTCCTAATCGAGTACTGCTTTCAGCTCCAACATTTACCAGTCTCCACCGTTTGGCAGAAACAGCTAGCTTCAAGAGGGCAGCTGATATTATTGGAAGACCACTAGCAGTCCGAACCCCAGAATTGATAGAAGCTGTTTTGAACGCTCTCGAGGAGAATCCAGAAACAAGTACAAGAATTATTGCTGAAGCTCTCAATTCTACTCGGTCCACAGTTTGGAGAATTATCCACGATCAACAATTTCATCCATACCATATTCAAAGGGTACAAGCTCTTTTGCCACGAGATTTTCCCCAACGCATTACTATGTGTCAGTGGTTTTGGAGAAAATTGGCTGAAAATCCTCAATTTTTAAGATATGTACTCTTCACGGACGAGGCAAACTTCTCCCGAAATGCTATCACAAACTTTCATAACAACCATGTTTGGGCTCTGGAAAATCCGCACGCAGTTAGTGGAAGACATTATCAGTATCAATTTTCTGTAAATGTAATGGCGGCAACAATTGATAATTACTTGATAGGTCCTTTCTTTCTTCCGTTCCGACTGAATGCGCAACTTACAGAGACTTTTTAGAAAATGAATTGCCGGGACTACTTCAGAATGCACCATAAGAAATTCGTATCCGCATGTGGTTTATGCATGATGGGGCTCCGGCCCATTTTAGCGTTGTAGCCAGGGAATTCCTCAACACTGTCTATCCAAATCGATGGATCGGTAGGAGTGTAGAAGAACCTAACGAGGCGTGGGCACCAAGGTCCCCAGATCTAAACCTGCTAGATTTTTATTTTTGGGGACATTTCAAGTTACTAGTTTATAAAACTCCAGTAGCGAACGAAGAAGATCTAAGAAACCGAATAGTAGACGCCTGTGAAACAATAAGAAACACACCAATAATTCTTGGGCGAGTACGAGGTTCAATGACTGGAAGACTGAATGCCTGTATCATCGCTGAAGGTGGACACTTTGAACAATTTATTTGAATACAATTCAGTTTCCTTTATTTTATTTTATTCTACATATTCAAAATTTCTTGAAATAAAATGTTGATATTTCTTGCAAATTTTATTGAAACAAATACAGATTTTGCACCCTTGATACAAAAATAACTATTTCAAACGAGTAAAAATAAATAGAATTGGTAGCGCCCCCTACCAAAAACCAAAACTACTTACTTAAACGTCAAATTCATTTCCTAAGCATTCTTGTGAAAAATGCAAAATAATGGTAATAACTTCAACACGCATCGATTATCAAATAATCGACTTGAAATTTCCAAGTCCAAATATCTAGAAAACGGTTGCTTATAGCGACTTGTAACAAGAAAAGCTTTTTCACGTAGATATGATAGAAGAATTGATATTTTCACTGAAAAATGTGCTAGAAGTACGCTAAAAAAAGTGATGAATCTTCAAAAAAGAGAAAGACGTGTAGGTGGCACCCCCTACGAGTAAGAGCAATAATAATCAGGTTCGAATTCTACACCTCTAAAAACCTCTCGGTACCAATTTTCGTTCAATTAACGTCAGTATTTCGAAAGTTATTTGAAAAAAACGAAAATAAAAATAAAATTTTAACACCTTGTATCTTGGAAACGAAGCGTTTCCGGACATATATTTATTTGAATAATTCATATTAGAATATTGTGAGGAATCACCTCCTGAAGTTTGTCAAAGTACTTTTGAATCACCCTGTATAGATTGAAAAACACGAAGAAAATCCCGGTTGGTATCATTTCCAGTCGTACCGAAATAAATTAAAATGTTACAATTGATGTATTCAATGGTCCCTATAAGCCCTGAACAAGAAAAATATCGATTATATGCGGATTCTGTCAAAATTATTCAATTGGATGTATATATTGGAATTAAATTCTCATTTTATTTTTTAAGTATATTAATCATGAGAACGACTTGTTTATTATAAGGTTTATTTTCTAATATTTGTTCCCTTGGTCAGCAGTTTTTCGAGAAATGCAAACTATCCTTACAAGGTAGCTGATGTGAATTTTCCCTATAGCGTCACGAATGATATGTTTTGTGCCATCATATTCTGGCATTTCAATAAAATATATTCATTGGGTAGCAATGTTCCTGAAAAAATCTCAATTATAAACTACCCCCCTGAGGGGACTGATTTGAATATTTTAATGGAGGCACAATTTATGCAATAATTTTTTAGTGTTTCAGTGAAATATTTTCATCGGTCAATAAAGTTTTTGAAAAATCGCCATTAAACTCCCTTGGGAATTTTTTTTTTATGGTGACACAAAAAATATTTTTTCTGCAATCTACATTTCAACGTTTTAATGGAATATCCTAGCTGAAAATCGTGAGAGTTATTGGAAAAATCACAAGTACAAACTACCCCTAAATGGGGGTGGATTGGAATTTTCAATATGGTGGCACGAAGGCATTCCTTCATACATTTCAATTTTTCATTATGATCTTGATATTCGCATTACAAGTTATTATATTGAATTGGCTTGTTACATGACAAGAAATCGAAAGTTTCTATCACAGGGTGTGATATAGAAAAGAAAAGAAATAGAAATATTTATTTATCCTTTGTGACATTACAAAAATGTATAGGACAAGTCCATCATTCATAATAAGGAGTGTGTTTGAGATTATCTTAAAATTACGAAACTGTTCCAATCCCGTATAAATAACGACATTATATTTCACCAGTTTCCTAGGGACGAAATAATCAAAATAATTTGGCTGGAGACTTGTGACTTGAAGCCCTCAGTTATGAAGTGTTCATTTTGAGTCGGATGATTACGAAAGAGACCTTTCTTCTGAATTATTCAGTGTCAAGAGAGAGAGTACTTGCTTTTCCTCCAACATGTGTAACCGGAACTCTCGAAGAATTTACCAATACAAACTCGACTAAATATCTGGTTTCAACACGATGGGGCACCTCCGTATAATAATAGAATAATTACCCAATGAGAAAATGGATTGGAAATGAGGGTCCAACACCATGGCCAGCTCGAAGTCTAGATATGACTCCACTGGACTTCTTTTTGTTGGGATACATCAAAGACTCAGTTTATATGCGACGTCCACAAAATGTAGATGATTAAAAAATAGTATCACAAATGTTTGTGCTTCTATATCGCGAGCGATGCTTTTAGCTGTCACGAATCGAGAAATATTAAAAAAATACAATATGTGTATTCTACATGAAGGCAGGCAGTTCGAACACCTACTAAAATAATTCATGTTATCACTTTATTTTTTTCGTTATTACCATCATGTTGATAGAGTTTTGGTCAGAGTAAAATATTTTTTGGTAGTTTGAAACATTTACTTCAGTTTGTATTGTCTGCGATTTTACAGAAACACACAACTAGATGAAACTGAACAGCAAATGCAATTATAACTGATAGATCAATTTTATTAAATTCGTGTTATTGCTTTTTATTTTGATAATCACAAAACTCGTCTGCCATCTTGGAGCCGCCATCTTGAATTTATGATATTTGAAAAAAAAAACAATCTTTGACCCGGAGAACCCCCACATATACCAATTTTGAATCGAATCGGACCATAATCACAAAACTCTTCCGCATTCTTGAAGCCGCCATCTTGAATTTACGAATTTTGACAAAAAATTCATAAACTCCGACCCATAAAACCCATACATACCGATTTGGAGTCAAACCGGACCATAATTACAAATCTCGTCCGCCATCTTGGAGCCGCCATTTTGTTTTTTTCTCTAACAAAAATTCCATAATGCATTGTCACCGTAATTTCGAACACCTGCCAAATTTCAAATTAATCGGACGACTAGAAGTCGGTCAAAATTCACTTACCTACTAAACTAAATAAAAGCTTGTGAAAAGTATAAAATACGTTCTCCCAGCCGCATACAGATTTATAACCCCATACAGATTCCAAGCCCCATACAGATTGTTCTGAAAATTTGTGATTTGGAATTTTTAATAGATTTAGGAGGAAAAACATTTTTACCACTATTGCTAAATCAAAGTGGACCAAATCAACATTAAGAGAGATATCGAATTTCACCACTCTAATTGGCCACCCGGTATAAGAATCTATTATTCTGACTTGACTTTTTTCTGCAGAACTTCTATAACCGTATAGTTTAAAAGAAGCGCCAAAGCTGCACCCCGCTCTTTCATTATTTACTATTTTTTTGCTGCTCCCTGTAAATTATTGTTTGTTAGAATGTGGATACTGAATGAAGACGTATTATTATTAATAATGTCTAGGTATTTACTACACGTCACCGCAAGTACCTGATACACTCTGTACATAATCTTGAATACCAGTAAGTAACGAAAAAAAACTTCCGTACATAAAACATTGATTTTCAAGAAATGAGTACGAATTTACACTTTCCCGTATTCATACCTGGTATTAGAGATTTTTGAAAAGTGGGCTTTGAAACAAAACGACAACTCTATTGGTGACCTATTTAATTATATCGCCGAGGCCTCAGTTTTTTGCGTTTTCCAAACAATGAAGTAATGCATTGAGCACGGTTCGCGATTGAACTGAAATATCCGAAAGTCTTTGGAAATTAATGAATATTTCCGAGGTTTTTCGTCTAGTGCGTGAACATTTTAACGCGTGAGTGTGAGATAGTGATGGGACGGAGTTTGCGGACAAAATGGTGGAGAAACATGAAGATGCTGCTTTATGTGAACAAAAGGTGAGCGAGATAAATTATTTATTTACAGAAGTGAACGTTGAGTATCTGCGTGTGGATTTATGCAGCACCATTTAACATTTATCAATGGCGGCACAAATAAAAACAGTGAAGTTCCTACAAGCTATCATGAAGGTATTCTTTCAAAACTAATGCAGTTGCTATCGTTGTCGCGTAGAAATAATCGAATATATCTTAGGTATAACATACTAATATAATTTCAGCAAATTCTATCGATGCCTAAAAACTCTCTTATATCTTTGCCTAGTCCTTTGGAATTCCATAATTGGAATCCGTTGGTGGACTGACCTTAGATAACGTTATAATATTGTCTATTTTTCAAGCTGAGGAGAAATATGACTGCAAAATGCATTCATTCATCATATATTTTAAACATAAAAATAATTATAACTTGGCAGCATGCATGATATTATGACATTTCTGAAAGCGAAAGTGCTATCAATGCCATTTTTTAGAATACCAGCATAAGAATCAATCAATTCATCATTGATAGAATATATTTTTTTATACTTATATCAAGAAAAGACGTTCTGGTATTTTCATATTTTTGTGTTTGCATGTGTAAAGTATTTTCGATTCATCCCTCTTTTCCTCCTCAAATTAATGTTTCAAATATGCTGTTTTTAATACTACCAGTTCTGTGGTTGTTTCGTCTGTTTGAATTTTCTCAGTACCTCATCACTCAGGCCGTTGCATGCATTTTATATTGTCAGTAATCGATCGAGAGTATTTATAATTCTTTCTTTGTCGTGTGAATCGAATAGATGTTAGAAATTTGACTTCATCATCAATATTTTCAAATATTTGAATTGACTGCCAAGGTATTGCAAGTAATTCAATCATAAAATTGTCATGATCAATAGTGCGCAAATTTCTATAAGATAATTTTTTTCACCAATGAAATGTGTTCCATTTTTTATTATTGCTTATATCAGCAAATGGGTTGAAATACCCATTTACATCTAAATCTAATATTCTAATATTATTATTCACAAATTTAAGGTGAACGAATGAGATCGAGTTTTTCACTATTCTTGTTGATAGTTTGTTCAATGTATCGATATCCTCAGAATCAAACTTGAAATAATTATGGAATAAGTGAAATTATTTTTGACTGCAAAGGCTCATTCAATTACTTCAATATTTCCATCAATGTTCTGCAAATTCAATTAAGTGCATTTTTCCGTAGAACATCACTAGGCTGGCATTTGTAAATCCTCCAATGGAAAAAAATGAAAGATTCAAGCACGAAAGACACTTACAGAATGCCAATTTGTCACAATTCACTGCTGTTCACCACAAACATTCGGAATGAAACCCGAAAACGTTCGAATTCACCACATCCATAGTTCACTGTACTTGCACTTGCCTTGGAAAAATGTTCCGTGTTCTCGAGAACTGACATTTCTGTCGCATAATTGGAGCAGAAAGCGAACGTCGGTGTTTCACATGGTTTACAGCTCGAAGCCGAGGCTAAGGGGATGCAATGTGGAACTACGAGCTTTCAGGTATCTTTACAGCAAGGAAGGGTAGGCGCATGCGCTTTACCGCCTTCAGCGCATTTGTTGATATTTTATTTTATTTTTATCTTCGGCCATAACAGACTGTGTGGTAATACATTTTCCTAACGGCGAGTTATGGAAGATATATGTTGTTCAACTGTAAGTATTATTGGAAATGAACTCGGAGCTCTAAAAAATGGTCTTCGAATGATTCGCCAGAAGGGTGTGTCAGGTCCTCTCTGACATTATTTCGTTTTCGTTTCGTCGGGTAGTGGATTCGTACGCGATTGGGAAGTTTTTTGCTCAAAATTATTCTGCATGGGTGAGATTGAGAGGAAGATAGAAGTTGCTTCTAGATCTTTTTCGACATTTATAAGTTACCAGCTTATGCCGGCTTTTTCTCCGCTTTTTTGATCCCATGCAATACATTTTCATAATATAGTTTTGAGAAATATGGCGCCAAGCTAATATTCTTCTCTCCTCAACGTGAAATAATTGAGAATAATCCATATAAGTACAGATGGAATTTTCAGAAAATTTATTTTATTCTGTTATTCTTTATTACGCCTTTTTAATTTTTCATCTCTCCAACCTGTTGGGCAAAATGCCCTGATATTTCTTTTCGCGACTTTCCGATTACCTTAGCTTTTTCCAATACTGGTGGATCTGACGAAAATGTGACATAGAATTCACCTTTGCTATTTCGCCTATTCGAAGGTCAGATAAAAATAATACTAATAACGGACGATTTTGCCAACAATAATTTTCGTTGGGATAATATATACTTTATGTATTGACACACAACTTTTCTTGTTTTCGAATTGGAACTTTGCAAGGGAACAGTTCATTAAAAACTCAACGATTTCAAATATTCAAATTATTTGAATATTCGAGGTGTAGTTTCAACACACTGCGCAGTGATCCAAAATAATGAATTTTGGCAAAGTTTTCGTATACGCTCCCAACTTTGTGAGAGAGTTAGCAAAGTAGCAGATAACCTTTTCTCAGAATTGCGGGTAACTATTGCGAAACATTTGCGCTCTTCAGCTACTCAAAGACGACCATTATATCGTGTACGTTTCTCGTCGTCATACGTGTACTTTTCTTCCGAGTTCGATTAGCTCCAGAAAGAACATCTTGTGAAAAATTCCTGTGAAACTCAGATGAGAAGTCAATCAAGGTATGTAGTTTTTATTTCATGTTTGATATGGTGCATTTGTCGATTATTTACTAAGTTATTAATAGTTATTTTCTGTGCTGTTATTAGAATGAACGTGCGTACATTTTCAACTTTCGTTAGACTTACAAAAAATGTCCCACACTTCTCCGCTCTGAAAAAATATCTAATGGATAGCCTGAATTCTCTATTAAAACATATAAAAAAATTTAACTTTTTTTAAATATTTAATTCTCTGCAAGTGTGTATCAAAAACGCATCAAATATATTTTGACCCACAATGAATCAACACCTCAATATTTTATAAAAAAAATACTCTTTTGCTAGAATGTGACTGCCTATATTATAAACAATATTTCAAGAAGATGTTCCGTACTGATTTTGCTAATTGAAGTTAAAACATTCGATCTAACTCCAAAGTTACTCCTTTTGAAACCAACCCCTTCGCGACACATGTTCCAATGGTTCACGTGATCTTTGAAAACAATTCAGCAAAAAGAAGGCTTCAATCCGATTTTATTGTTTAACCACCCCTTCTAAATATCACCCCTTTGTGACACGTTTTTTAAAAATATTTCTTCCATGATTCTCGTCAGCCTTGAAAGTAATTCCACGCGCGAAAAAAAGGCTTGAATCGGGTTTTTTCCGAACCACCCCTTCTAAAAACTACCCCTTTGTGACGATTTTTTAAATATTTTTTCTATGATTCTCGTCAGTCTTAGAAGCAATTCTAAGAAAAAAAACGCAAATCTGATTTTATCTTCAAGCCACCCCTTCTAAAAACCACCCCTTTGTGACAAGTTTTTTTAAATATTTTTCCCGTGATTCTCGTCAGTCTTAGAAGCCATTCCGAGAAAAAAAACGCAAATCTGATTTTGTCATCAAGCAACCCCTTTTAAAAACCAGCCCTTTGTGGCATTTGATTTTGTTATTTTTACCATAATTCTCGTCAGCTTTCAGAGCAATTCCGCGAAAAAAAAACGCAAACTGTTTTTTTTTTCAACTACCCCTTTGTGACACATTTTTTTCCAATTTTTTCCATGATTTTTGACAGCCAAAGAATCGATTGAGCGAAAAAATTAATTAGTTCCGTTTTTTTCGTCATGGGGACCACTGGGATTTGAATTTTGGTAAATCCTCCTTTCAGTACATTCAGTACAAAATTCAAAAATCACTTTGGGCAAAAAATTGAATGAAATCGACGTGTTCTGATGTTTTTTCAATTGATAATTTCATAGATTAAAACAATTCAAATCAGGGGGTAGTTTTAACAACCACTTGGCATTCGAATAATGGAAAATCCCTCTTCAGTACGTACCTGGACTGTGAGCCTCGTACAAAATTTCATCCGTTACCGATATCCTCTGAAATATAACCTGTTTCATAATAGGGGTAGATTTTATCAGGTGGGGTGCAAAATTCAGACATTAAAAATATATTTTCAAGCAAAAATGAAAATGACGTGTTTTTTTCAATCAAAACTGCTATAGATAAAAATCATTCAAGGGGTAGTTTTAAGCCGAATTTTGGAAAATTCTCTTACAGTACGTACCTAATCCTGGAATGTAACCCCTGTACAAAATTTCATTATCCAATTACCGATACTCTTCGAGGTATAACATGTTTTATGATAAGGGTAGTTTTTACCGAGTGGGTGGCAAAATTCAGACATGAAAAAATACTCTCGAGTTTGAACCCCTTCGGATAGAAATTCTGGGAAATCATACAGCAGTAGGTACCTAACCCTGGAAGTAACCCTCGTGTAGAATTTAATTCTTCTATTACTCATGAGATACAATCTGTTTCATAATAGGGGTAGATTTGATCGGTAGGGGTGTAAAATTCAGACATAAAATAGAATGTATTCTCAAGCAAAAAAATATATTTTGTTTTTTTATAGATACAGATTCATAAAATATTCATGGGGTAGTTATAACCTAAGGAATCGAATTTTGGAAAATCCCTTCCTAGTGGTTCTCTAAATTTCATACTCATAGCTTCAGCAGATTAGACTCGGCGATGATCAAGTCAGAACGAGTTGACTTTATACTCTGCTTTGAGGCACTTGATTATCACAGTCACTTTTTAGAAACAAATGACACAAACAGTATTGAAAGGGAAACATTCGCAATTGAATATTGTTTTGAAAAATAATATCTCGACCATTGTAGTGATTCAGACATTCAGAATATGAGGACTGAACACTGTTGCCAAGCAAGATTCTCGTATGCACGGTTTACAAAGCTGTCTACGAACGAAAGTTTGTTAGATTCTACTAGATTCTGATTGGCTGGTGAATGAAAGATCCTGATTAGCAACCAATCAGAAAACAGTACAATGTGCAGAAGAATCAATTTGAACATTATTGTCTTCGTCTTTTGCTGGCTCCTAAAACTAAACACCGAGCTGTTTCGTGTGTATTTTGAATAGTGGAAGACATGATGAATCACTCGTCGCATTCATGAATGAAGTAGTAAATTTCAATTCTGGTTGGATTGTGAAGTCGCCAATCACTGTGCGGGCGTTTTCGTACTAGATATATTAATATAATATAAATAATTTTTTCATAAAATGGCAAATTTTGTAAAAGACAAGAACAATCATGTTTAAATTAACTCTCGTGCACATAGTGTACTATCTTCTGATTAGTTGTTAATTAAAAACTTAAGATCTTTCATTTACCACCCAATCAGAAAACACTAGTAGAATATAATAAACTTTCGTTCGTAGACTGCTTTGTAAACCGTACATGTGAGAATCTTGTTTGGCAACAGTATTCAGTTCACGTGTTCTGAATGTCTGAATCACTACAATGGTCGTGATATCATTTTTAAAAACAATATTCAAAAGCGAATGTTTCCCTTTTCGATACTGTTTGTGTTGTTTGTTTCTTACAAGTGACTGTGATAATTATGAAGAGAGTATGAAGTCAACTAGTTCTGACTTTATCATCAGTTTGGATATAACAAGGTTAGTTGTTTTCTCCATTTTGAAATTGATTATCTCTCTCAGGCAGCCTGGCAATGTGCACAATTACCACACAATCAGTTCAAAATTCTACCATATTCAAATGTCGAGTTAAATGTTTATTACATTCGGCAATTGCCAAAGTTTCCCACTGAGCAGGTCACCTGAAATCAGGCGGGAGGCGCAACCCAAAATTTTGTCGAATTTTACAAAGAACAAAACAGGTTTACATTATTTTTTTCAGATTGTTAACCACTATAATTTGTTATGAAATGATATTATACACTCGCCATTCACGGGTGTGCAAGAGGTTAGATTACACCCTGTATATGAATAGAGAAAATGATATTGTATAAACTAGGATGTTTGCCTTATACATATTCCGCCCCAAAATAAGCCCATTATTACATGAATACACACCTTATTTCAGTCATGGGAGATGACAGTTTCCTAGAATGCACTTCCGCCAACAGTTTTGAGTGGAGAAATTCATAAGATAAACTTCTCACAAGCTTTTATTTAACTTCACATTTGTATTCATGTTTAGTTTAAATCTTGCAAGTGAATTTCGATCCACTTCTAGTTGTCCGATTAACGTTTCATTTGGCAGGTGTTCATAATTTATGTGCCAATGCATTATGGAATTTTTGCTAGAGAAAAAACTAAATGGCGGCTCCAATATGGCGGACGAGTTTTGTGAGTATGATTCGATTCCATTCAAAATTGGTATGTGGGAGTTTTCGGGAACAGAAATCACGAATTACTTTGTAAACATCCACGAATTCAAGATGGCGACTCCAGGATGGCGACGAGTTCTGTGATGAGAGCCCGATTCCATCCAAAATTGGTATGTGGGTTTTTTGGGCTCGGAGATTATAAATTTTTATCAGAATGCGATAAGATATCGGATTTCATGAACGACAAAAAAAATTGAATACAAATTCTAAGACAAGCTTTCATACAAATGCACTTAAATGAAAAAATAATTTCTTCGTTGGTTTGACCTAGGTGTTAGGCAGATTCAAAAGCTTGCTGCGAATAAAGAATATTTGTTCGGCAAGATTTTGAATCTGCTACTCACAGAATAAACTAGGCCAAACAATTCAAGAGTTAATTTTTTATTTTTTAGTGCATTTGTATAAGCTTGTCTTTGAAATATTTTTCAATAATTTTTTTTTAGAATATGCTGAAAGATTTCCAGGTTTTACTCTTTTTTTGCTGTATTGAACAGTGTTTCTCAAACTATTTTTGATACCTTTTTGCAATAAATTTTTATGTCAAAAAGACAATCTCCAAATGATAATGTTGACTACAGACTGCCTTTATTTGATGCCAATGAGAGTGTCATCAGAGTGCGGAATCATTGAATACCAGCAATTTCTCTTTTATGAATTGAAATAATTTCACGGACAATTTTCATAGAGACGTTTTTCGTAAACATGCATGAGTTTTTGAAATAATCTTGTCATTCAATCGTGAGATAGGAAGCTATGATTTGCCCATGCGATTTTGTGAATTCTTTGAACTATATTCGTTGATTATTCATATTGATAATTTTCGGAAATAAAGTTAAATGAACTTCATCCGTTTATTCCACGAGGGTTGCAATGTATCACATTTATGGCTACTTTATGTCCGATCTGAGTTCAGACTCTATGGAGATTCATTCTCGTAATGTATGAACTTTGCCTTCTAACTAGTACTGCAGTGAATAAGTCGAAAAAAAAAACAACCTCGTGAAATGTTTACCAAAAGGAGCGTTTCGCAGACCCTTTCTTTCCGTTGTTTTTGTCATCGATCCTTGGATGGAACGTTTGTTTACTCGATATGATCATATTTCCCATTTATCTTATCTTTTTGAGGATGGCAGGATTTCTAGGGAAGTTATAAATTGTTGGTATGAGACAAGAGACGTTCAGCTGATTTCAGAGGTATCATCACCATTCTAGAAAGTTTTTCAGACTTTATACAATTATCACTCATGACAAAGCTCATAACAATAGTGGACAAATCGTTGATAATTTATCTTTTCGGTGATTTACGTAGACGACTTCAACTGAATGAGACAAAAAAATTCTATGTTCTGAAAAATATATAATCGAATGACATCAACAATCAAGATGACTACAACCGTCACGAATTAATGATGACTGCAATTTTGGGAAAATATTCAAGAGCAGTTCTCAATTTCGACTAAGTACGGCAGGTAATCTTAATTTTGGAGGGGGGTCACACACTTGAAACAATTTGATAATAGAACAGTTTTCCACAGCGACCACCGCTTGATGTAAAGATGTGAAAGATGTAAAAAAGATCATATTTTAACTACGGTTGATTTCTTCAAATGCGAGGGTATATTCCCAACTGAAACGATTTATTGAACCTCTTCCACACGGAAATAACTCTGGTTGTTTGAAAGAAATGGGCAGTCATGTGACCTACAAATTACGCAGGCAAAAATCGATAGGTGAACCACTGAACACGTTAACAAAGATAGCCATATTGCAGTTACCTACTCCCAAAGGGATTCCAATTGGAGAACCTTTCCAATTCAGATATATATGATAAATAGATGAGGAAATGGGAACCGATTGGCGTGTGATTATCTATTTAGTATTTTGATTACGCCAGGCCATAGTGTAATAATATATTTCTGCACTGATTGAAAAAATTGGGATTCATTTCTCGTTCTTTAAGTGAATGTCAAGTACATAAATCAAGACTAATTCAAGACAGGGTTTTCACGCATCGCCGGGAAGTTGGTTCACCTGAACAATACGGGAATTCAAATGGGTATATTAGTGGATTTGAACAATTTTGGTGAAAAGTCCTGGATATTCGGCGAGGAGACCTGTATATTGAATTTTGTTTCCATAAAGTATTGCGTTAGCGTTTCTTTTCTTTTCATTTAAAATTGAATATATGGATAGCAAAATCAATTATATAATGATAAGTTAACCTTGATATTCATGATTTTTTTTTCTTGATTGGAACAATACTTGGATTGAACACATTAATTATGGACCAAACAATTAGATGTATGAAACGTAATGAATAATTTATAATGCCTCATAAAAAAAGGAGACACATTCTTTTCTCGAATCCATATACTCCTCGTGAATAAATCCGTTTTAGCGCTAATATTATATTTTGAATTCAATTCATTGAATACCTATTATACGTATTCTTTCTATTCATATCATGAATCATAGTTTACTTCGACAATAGAAAAATATCTTCTTGTCTCTTCTCGAGAAAGTCGAGAGAAGAATGGTTCTCGGCTATTCCATCATCTTGATGGCATCACTGGTAATAGCAGCAATCCATTTATTAGCGTGTATCGCCACGTGTATAATCGAACTATAATGGGTAGAAACTTCATGAGTGGATATTCCTTTTATGCAAATAATTTCGCGTTGTATAACTCCAAGCATATATTAAAAAAATCATTAAACAGGAATGCATATTACCGTTAATAACCTTCATTGTGGCAGGTTGTAGGAATTATCCCCACGGATAAAATCCGTCTCATCCTTTCCTGTCTCCTCATCCTGGAATCCTCAACACTCTCTTTCATTTATTAACAGATGGACTGAGGACTATAATGGTGAAATACATTCAATCTGCAATTCTGAATGCACTGTGTCCGCAATATCTTTATAATTAAAAAAAAAAATTGAATGTGATTTGTTATGAGGCTTGCAGGAAATTGTTTGAAAGGGTGTAATAACGTTTAATTATAATTAAATTAATTTTCAAAGCAGCTATCTATTCTGGAGCTTTCTTTGATGGATATCTGTTTGGAAATAGCCAACCCAAATTGAAAGAATTGATCCCAAATAAAAGTCGCTAATTGAAAATTTCCGCAGAATAGCAGATATTGAAAATAGAACGACAATTGATCAGCGACGAAACACAAAACATCAACTCCTTTTCTGCAATAATCAAAATCGAACCGATTATGATATATTCAGCATATTGAAGAAATATTTTTTCAATTCCTGGTTTAATCGTGCTTTATATTTCTATAGTTGGTAAGGAGGAGACATATGTCTCACACTATATTGATACTTCATGTCAGTATGGAACCGAACAAAAACGCATTTCATGCTGTTGTTGGAACCTGGAAAGTAATCTGGAAACTTCAATATTTGAATATATTTTGATAAATGTAACTGATATTGAGTGGATGAATCCCGAACATAAATTGATTTACAAATATTATCTTTTTCCTTCTTATTGCCTAGTTGCCCTCATTAGGTTGATAAAACTTATACGCCTCTTTACTCCAAATGATTTATTATTGGAATGTTGAGCACCACAACTACTCACGAAATCAATAACAAAACTTGTATCTGAGGTGAGGAGCAAGGGGAAAAAGGTCCTCATTTTGGTAGGTTGTACTCTCGTTTGGGAATATATTCAAAAGCTCTCCTTGCGTGAAAGACTCCAATGCAAATAGCCAACCATATCATCGAACTTGTCCTGAAGATCATGAAAACAAATAAATTGCATAGGCTGGAACAGTGAGAAACACTTTCCGAAAGAGTTTGTGGTAAAAAAAACTACAGACAAAAAAATTAAATACGCATAGAAGAAGAAACGGAATATGCAACTGATTTGAGTTATCCACCAACGGTGTGAAAAGTAGACAGCAAACACAAATACAGATGCCATACTGGTGGAACGAAGAAATGAAAATAATTCGCGAAAGGAAACATCGGAGGTATTGATGAAAATGCTGGGGAAGTGTTCAAGCTGGAATATGAAGAAAAGAAGAGAGAACTAGAAAGGACAATCCCAGGATCGAAACGTAGATTATGGAAAAAGCGGTGTGCAGAACTGAAGATGTATTTTGGAAGGGATTGATCAAAAGGCTAAGGAAATGTTCAAGCCGGAGTATGGGTAAAATAAACGGTAAAGGAGGATCTCAGGATCGAAACGGTGTGCAGAACTGGAGACGTACATCTATGGAAATCAATATGGGATAGTATTGGAATCACTCACCATGTTCACTCTTCCGTTCGCCTTGATTGCTGGAGACAGAGCTCTCCCTAGCACGTTCGCTACCAAGATCTTGAAATTTTGGATACTGAGACCATAAAAAAAACAGCAGAGCAGTAGAACACGTGTTGTTCGTCGACAGTTACAAACTGAATTGGTTAGTGACTGAGAAACCATCCAACCATATACTACTGCAAAATATGAATCCTCTACAGTAGTCGGTTCCGATGAAAATCGAATAAAATACTAATATTGCTATGGCTCATATTTTTTTTTTTTATGTTCTGGTTCCCACGGGAAGGGATATCCTGTAATGTTCAGAGAACATCGTGGGAACCAAGGGAAAGAAGGTAGGAGTTGGTGTTCTTCTTAAATTTCTGGAGGTTGTATGCCTCGGGGAACACCTCCCTGGGCAATGAGTTCCAAAGCCTCGCTGTTCGTTGGATGAACGAGTCTTTGGAAAGTGATGTTCTGCAGGTCTCCAAAGTGACCACGAAGGGGTGTGATGACTGAACTTGACGGGTTAGTCTCGAAGAGACTGCCAAAGCAGGAACGATTGTTGATATTTCAGAAGAGCATCGCCCATGAAAATATCTATAAAATAGAGACAAATCGCCAACTTTTCTACGGTGTTCCAGACAAGTGAGCGAGTTTGTAAGCGAGGCATCACCGACGAGACGAATTGCCCTTTTTTGGATAGAATCCAATAGCCTCAGGATATGTTTAGGTGCCGCGCTCCAAATATAGGAACAGTATTCCAGGACAGGTCGGATCTGTGCCTTATAGATCATAAGCAGCTGGGTGGGGGTGAAATAGCTCTTGGCACGAAACAAAAAACCAAGTTTTTGGGATGCACTTTTGGCAATGGACCTCACGTGATTTTCCCAGGAAAGGTTATTGCTGATAGTAATACCAAGCATCGATATGGATGACTTCAGTGGTATGGTTACTCCTGACAAAGTTATGTTGGGCACAGTGAGATCGACTTTTATAGAGAAAAGACATGCTTGTGTTTTGTTTGCATTGAATTCTACCAAGTTATTAGATCCCCACTCGAGAATTGTTGCCAAGTCCATATTTATATTATTAACATTTCTTCCTCGTTCATTTCTGGTTTCACGGGCTGATATAGGGGCCCTGGAAGAGAAAGCGGTATGGAGGGTACTATCATCGGCAAAGCTGTGTACTGGACATGAAGTTGCTTTCAACAGGTCGTTGATGTGAAGTAGAAATAGTGTTGGTGCGAGAATAGATCCTTGCGGAATACCAGCATTTATGAGTAGAGTGTCAGATGAAACTCCATCGACCACTACATGGAGAGACCTGTTTGAGAGAAAACTAGCAAGCAGAGAACACAGCTGAGGGGGCAAGCCATAAGACGGAAGCTTGGCGAGGAGTCCCTGGTGCCAAACTCGATCGAACGCCTTGGAGATATCTAATGCCACAGCTAAAGTTTCTCCATACTTTTCAATAGATAGCTGCCATATATGTGAGACGTAAGCGAGCAGGTCACCAGTTGATCTCTGATGGCGGAAGCCATATTGCCTATCGTTGACAATTCCTGAGTCTTCCAGATATTTCATGAGCTCGATGTTGATGGCTTTTTCCATGACCTTTGAAATAATAGATAGCAGTGCGATAGGTCTGTAGTTGCTAGGTAGGGCCTTTTGCCTTTTTTAGGGACTGGCTGTACTCTTGCAATTTTCCAATTGGACGGAAATACCCCCAAATTGTAAGAGTGGTTGAACAACTTGCAAAGAACAGGTGTTAGTTCGGGGGCACATTTCTTGAGAACAATCGGCGGAATTCCGTCAGATCCACAGGCTTTGTTGGTGTTGAGACCCAGCAAAATATTTCTGATAGTACGTTGGCGACAGGTGATCTCGGGCATGTGACTGTCAATAGGTGTAATGTTCGGGGGTTGTTTTCCCGATGAATCCAGAGTG
This sequence comes from Gonioctena quinquepunctata, assembly GCA_018342105.1. NCBI lineage: Eukaryota > Metazoa > Arthropoda > Insecta > Coleoptera > Chrysomelidae > Gonioctena > Gonioctena quinquepunctata. The sequence continues at coordinate 160,172 of JAFIRS010001016.1, forward strand.
GAATTTCCAGCAAATAGGTGCGCAAAGATATTGGCTTTTTCCTGGGCAGTCGTTGCTAGTGTTCCATCTTCTTTGGTTAGAGGAGGAAATGAGCTGGAAGTGAAGTTTCTTCCCACAGCTTTGGCGAAAGACCAAAATGAACGGGATCCGTTAGGACATTCAGCAAGTTTTGATCTTATTTTGGCATTGTGGGCATCTTTTGAGCATTCTATTGTCTCTTTGCATTTGCCTCTAGCCTCGACATATGCTGCTCTGGTCTCAGGGCCCGGATTTTTTAGCCATCGATGGTATGCTGCCTGTTTGGAAGCCACAGCTCTAGAGCAGTTTCTGTTAAACCAGGTCTTATCGGATGATGTTCTTCTTTCGGTATTCGGTATGTAGGTTTGCATCCCCAACATGATGATTTCAGAAATTGTCTCGGCACATCGTGTTGGATCTACTGAAGAGAAACAAACTCTCTTCCATGGAAACGCTGAGAAAAACATACGAAGACCTTCCCAGTCGGCCGAATTGTAATGCCACATGAGACGGGGTGGAATTGTGCAGCTCGATGGTAAAATCGTGAGTGGCTCATATATGGGACGCTTGGTAGCGAACGTGCTAGAGAAACTTGAACTATATCCTGAGAGAGAGCTCCTTGCCATATGAAACTGATGATCCTGATCAAAAGTGAAAAGATTTGAAATCCGTTGTCCTCGAGGCTTTTCTGCCTACTGAATTCAGCAGGCAAGTTGAATGAATTCTGATATTGATAAGGCTTGAGAACGAAATTAAACTGACGGAAATGCTGTTTGACTGTAGGGCCTTCGGAAAGAATCCCCTCAAATCCTGGTTTTGGAGCACAAAATAAAAAGCACGAAACAGACCAGCTACAAAAAGTGCGCACTTGTAGACTGAGTAAACCATTTCAATCAGTATTTCGATGACCGCAAGCTTATATAAAATGATAGGGAAGTAGGATTCATGCTAGGTCCAACCATGGATTGTCGCCCACTTGACTCTACTGATGAATGTATTTGCGGATGATCTGGAAGTATTGGCGTACAAAACTTCAGTCTGAAAATCAGAATTACCGAATCACTTTGCAGGGTGGATGTCTGGTTGAATGCCAACCAGTTGGAATCGACGAGCTTAAAAACGAAGGCAGTTACCCTGAAGGTAACACGACCCAGTCATAGTTTAATCAAAAGAAAGTGAGATTGTATCGTCGAAGAGTAATAAAATTCGAAGAGCGCGTTAGAATCTCCACCCTTGAAGCGAAAGGACGGGTATCCGTTCTAGCTAGAACTCTGCAGAACATATCGGTTGTTCTGAATAGAGAACTGGTCTGACGTTGTGCGATCACTATCAAGAGATACTGTGATCTGCTACTGGGTTCAAAACAGAAGATGTCCCTTGAAGTGGTAGGTTAGGGGTAGGGAGTTATACCGACAATTGACCTACTCATCCAAAAACGTTGTTGTGATCTCCAACAATCGCAAAATGGAAATTTGGAGGGATGGAAGAAGTTGGCAAGAGAAACAACGCTTGAAAAATGGTAGAACCGCTGAAATGAAAACGGATATAAAGCTCAGTGGACGAAAGCTCTCATTTCTAACGTTACGAAATAGTCCACCTGTCAACACAGAAAGGCTAACTACCACCTCACACAGATGAAGACAGATCACGGATCATTTCCGTCCTTCAGAAACACAGCAAAAATAACCTTATAATAAGTGCATGTACGGCAGGGAAAGGAATTATGTGGAGCACATATTTATATAACTCGAGAGATGGAATTCATCTTGAATGGGAATTGTAGTGGCTTGGAGTTCGACCCCAATGTTCAAAGCTCAGTTGAAACAGTCACAGAAAATGGGCCGCTGTACAAAACCTGGCAAGTTAGATCAATGTCCATTAGAAGAACAGGAGAAACGGAAATACAGAAACAACCCGAATAGGTGGCAAGAGAATGGAGCCTCCGAAAAACAGGGTGAAATCTTGGCCTTTTCTGTAGATGATGTTTCTTCCAGGGTACTGGAGAGGATCCACTTACAACATAATCGAAAGTGACCTCTTCAGGGTACTGAACACATGATTATGAGGGTTATCCAGATGAACCTCCAGCACTGTTAGATAGCCATGACAGTACTTGCAATTGCTTTTAGGTCATGACTATGAAGAGAACAGAGAAACGGAAACACAGAGACAACCCAAATAGGTGGCAAGAGAATGGAGCTTTCGAGAAACAGGGTGAAATCTTGGCCTTCTCGGTGGATTACTTCCAGAGCTCTGGAGAGGATGCACTTTCAACAAAATCAAAAGTGACCTCTTCAGGGTACTGAACAAATGATGAGAGTTATCCAGATGAACCTCCAGCACTGTAAGAGAGCCATGGCAGTACTTGCAGTTGCTTTGAGGGGCCTCGAAGTGGCATATATTCAGAAACCATGGATACGACACGGTGAATGAAAAGGACTATTAGGGACATGTGGAGGGCTATTGTGAAGTAGGTCAACTAAGACCTCCCGGACCTGTATTCTTATCAGATAAGATACAGTGGGCCAGAAGGTCCATGTGTCATCGGAGGCTCCGACCAGAGTTCTTATGGGGTACATCTGGGGCGAAAGTTTTCTCCCCAACACACCCGCCTCAACACAAAGAGGGGGCAAGAGGGTGGGGAGATAGAATGCTAGCAATGGGGATATAGAATGAGCTAGGATGTGAAGATATATCTACACGACGGTGTCAGTGTAGTAATTTTTCAATGGGTTGAAAATTCAGATCTCAATCAGGAAGCACGTTCCTGAAAAAAAATATTCTGCCATAACTAGAGGAATCGAAGTCATCTGAGGAATGCGCTCTTCCATTACGACTCACAGCTCCAGGAATTCAATAATGGGTATCTTAAAACGAAAAAACATCGTTATTTCTTGGGAAACTCTGTATCTCTCGTTATACAGGATGAATTTCGACAAACTTCAGGAGGTGATTTCTCACAATATTCTAATATGAATTGTCCAAATAAATATATGTACGGAAACGCTTCGTTTCCAAGATACATGGTGTTAAAGTTTTATTTTTATTCTCGTTTTTTTATATAACTTTCGAAATACTGACCTCAATTGAACAAAAATCGGTATTGAGAGGCTTTTTGAGGTGTCAAATTCGAACCTGATGTTATCATTGCTGTTACTCGTAGATGGCGCCACCTACACATCTTTTTCTTTTTTGAAGATTCATAACTTTTTTGAGCGTACTTCTGGCACATTTTTCAGTGAAAAAATCAATTCTTCTATCATATCTACGTAAAAAAGCTACCCCTGTTACGAGTCGCTATAAGCAACCTTTTTCTAGATATTTGGACTTGAAGATTTCAGGTCGATTATTTGATAATCGATGCGTGTTGAAGTTATTACCATTATTTTGCATTTTTCACAAGAATGCTTAGGAAATGAATTTGACGTTTAAGTAGTTTTGGTAATTACATATTATGTGACAGTTAAACGTTTTGTTGTTTTGTTGAAGTTTCTGTAAGTTTTGAAACACTAGTTTTGAAAAAATGGATTATTTAAACAATAATTCTCATTTAGCCGATATGCATTTCGTTTATGGCTTTGCGGATGGCAATGCGCGCGAAGCAAGACGTATTTATCAGGAGCGATTTAATGGTAATAACTTCAACACGCATCGATTATCAAATAATCGACTTGAAATGTTCAAGTCCAAATATCTAGAAAACAGTTGCTCATAGCGACTTGTAACAGGGGTAGCTTCATTACGGAGATATGATAGAAAAATTGATTTTTTGACTGAAAAATGTGCTAGAAGTACGCCCAAAAAAGTAATGAATCTTCAAAAAAGAAAAAGACTCGTAGGTAGCGCCCCCTACGAGTAAGAGGAATAATAACATCAGATTCGAATTTGACACCTCAAGAAACCTCTCAATACCAATTTTCGTTTAATTAAGGTCAGTATTTCGAAAGTTATTAAAAAAAAAAGAAAATGAAAATAAAACTTCAACACCCGGTATCTTGGAAACGAAGCGTTTCCGGACATATATTCATCCAGACAATTCATATTAGAATATTGTGAGAAATCACCGCCTGAAGTTTGTCAAAGTACTTCTGACTCACCGTGTATACGAACACTCACATTCGATTAATATAAAATTTGAAGGAGTATAAATTATGGATGATTCTACACCAATCAACAACTGATATACAGCACCTAAGCTATAATTTGGTATTTTTCCATCAAGACTGATATTTTTGAATGTATAGCCTCAGTCAATATAGTGTACGGAATATGTTTGATCTACATAAAATTCCGGAGATGAATCTAGTGTTAATTTTGTTGAGTATTGAATGGTTGTCGAACAAAGTAGTCAGTGAATATTGAGTTACAAGAGGGAACTTTTATGTTAACCTTTTGTATATATATCTCTCTCCTCGAGTAACCAATTTCATTATACTTTTATTACTCATCATTCTCTAGTTTTCAATAAATTAAAAAAATTTCTTGAAGGATTCGAAAAATCTCTTCAAATTCCAATCAAACGATCATTTGAGCACGTTCATGAAGTGGAATCTGGAACAGGTTAGTTGCATAGCTGGAACCAATCACCAGAAAGAGTGAGTATAACTGGGAATCAAATCCAATAGGTCATCCGAACTAGAAGCAATTACTCTCATACTTACAACTACGGCGCAATACCATTATAGTTCGGTCAATAATGAGAAAGAATTAATTGAATCAAACAGAACGTGGTTGAAATATTTTTTCTGCAATAATAATATTAAATAACAATTATATATTAGTTTGCAAAAAAATCTTCATTTCAGAAATAAAAGACGATTATAAGCAACACAGATGTTATTTAGGTGACCGAATCAGTTATACAACCTAGTATCTACTTGAATCAATGTACCTACTTTGTGATTTTCATATCGGGTGGGGCCACTTGAGATTATCCAACCCTAATTTCATGGAAAACACATACTGAAGTATAATTCTAACGTACCTGCTGCTTGCCTTATATCTCATCAGCTTTTGAAGTATCACATGTGTCGAATGGCAATGTTATATTTGAATGTTTTTAGGTTAACGAGAACACGACACAAATTCCACAGATTATGAGTACTCTCTCGGTAGTATTTGTATATCATACGCATTCAAATGACCCTCAGAAATAGCAATTAGGAAACGGCTTTCATATAATTATCCTTAGCAACCAACCAAACCGCATCCATAAATATTGCAACATTGCTTGCCAAAATATTATTGAATAATCGCGTACGGTTTCGTGGCCATGTTGCCATATACAAGAAATCTACGTCGGTAACTGGCAAATGTGAACAGCATTCATCTACGGCAGATTCGAAATCATAACACCGAATGACTCCATTTGATTAGTTTGAGAGCAAAGGATGTTTATCTGTATATATATATATATATATAATATATATATATATATATATATATATATAATATATATATATATATATATATATATATATATATATATATGTATATATATATATATATATACATTATATATATATATATATATAAATGGATGTTAGTATATACATCGTTTGACATATTACCATGAAAGTTGGCACATCTGAGTGTTTTTTCACGGAGAACGTTTTTATGCTATCTATTTTACTTTAACTCGCCATTAGATGGCGCTGTAGCGCATCAACTTCCATACCGATCAAACGATCGCTATGAAAATTGGTGATATTTGAACAAGGATATTTTCGCGCTATCCATTCTGTAACTCGCATAACGGGATTACGAAATAACGGTAAACGGGTTAACGAGAAACGGGATAACGGGATGAACACGGACGAAGTCGTGGGTACACATTTTTGTTCATTTATTTCAATTTACTTTAAATTCCTTCAGAAAATTGGCTGTTTTTTTATTTGGGCCACTTTACACTCCACACGTTTCATTGCATGCAATTCTTTCCAACCAATCAAAATGGCATTAGAGAATGGAATGAAATAAGAGCACTTGTGCGGTGCAAAAAAAAATTTGCACCGCTTTCAAAATGGCAGCATATAAATTGGCATTCAGTTACTGCTCGTAACTCGCGAATTTTACTCAACACAAGTACGGAACCAATATGTTCTCTCAGAGTCAGAACAATAATCAGAATAGGGGCACTCACCATAGTCACTTCACTCATCAGATATCGTTAAAATCCCGAATGAGATTTCCTCTACAAAAACGAAGGACAGTTCCAATTACTTCCAGTTGTTCATTTATTTCAATTTACTTAAAATTCCTTCAGAAAATTGTCTATTTTTTTATTTGAGCCACTTTACACTCCACACGTTCCATTGCATCCAATTCATTGCAAGACTTTCCAACCAATCAAAATCGCATTAGAGAATGGTATGAAATAAGAGCACTTGTACGCAAAAAAAACTTTGCACCGCTTTCAAAATGGCTGCATATAAATTGGCATTCAGTCATCATGAGTTACTGCTCTTAACTTGCGATTTTCACTCAACACAAGTACGGAACCAATATGTTCTCTCAGAGTCAGAACAATAATCAGAATAAGGGCACTCACCACAGTCACTACACTCATCAGATATTGTTAAAATCCCGATTGAGATTTCCTCTGCAAAAACAAAAGAAATTTCCAATCGGTAAGGAGTGCAGGAAGTATATCTGCATCATGGAATTTACACGGTATGTATTTCTAATCCCAATTGGACCGACATAAAAAGTTTCTAGAAGGAATTCTCTTCCACACGACAGAATTTTTTTATGATTGTACCAGGAACGCTTTGAGAGTAAAAACACTGGTAGTATTTGAATTTCACATTTTCCGGCAGTGCATTTGAACACTCCTCGTAGTGCTCTTATTTTTATTGCCGTTCCAATTGGAATTAGAATTACAATACATATATGTCTTATATTTCTTCAATACTCTTAGATACAAATGAGTTGAATGAAATTTTGAGAACAACATACTTTTATAATGATATAAATGTCTTAACTATAAGATCGTATTTCACAAGCATACAGCGATTTTTTATTTTTCTACGATATTAACTTCATACTATTTAGAAAAATGCATTCGTTAAACAGCCCCCTAAAAGGCCAAAGGGAAATGCTCGACACCGTTGAGGGCATGACACCCGCACTGGGGTTTGTGTTAATTTTGTATTGGATCGTGCAATAAGTAATGAAATAGAAGAATATTTTCCAACCTCTTAATTTTACATTTAGTAGTTCCCATAAACTGAACAAAGAATATTTGGCGAATACGCTACGGACAATCCAGGGCATTCACCGTTTTCTAATTTTTCGTAGAGTGTGAGTAAACCTTTTTTCGGTTGTTGTAATAGTTGAGAATGATTCCTACCTAACACACCAATCCGTTCCGAAAACAGTTACTATTTAAGTTATCTCTTATTTTCCGATATCGCTAATTTTCCAGTTAACGAATATTTGAAATTACATCTGTATTAGTATTATAATATAGAATATTCATTTCCGATGATGCAGTGTCGTTCACTATCGATTTTGTATTCAAATATTTACTATGTAAGCATTTCTAAATTTAGCATCCGATGAATTATTCAGTGTACGGCTTACACATGATATACTCTGAATGAAAAAGAATTGTACAGTCCGAGACAGTGTTGGACTTTTCGGTTGGAAGTGACCGCCCTCTTATTTGAGTTAGGTGTGAATATTGAAATATTGACCTGTCAAAATGTATACTCAATTGATAACCATTTTTCGGGAGACTAATGAATTTGAACTGCCATTCCATTTTGAAAACTGAAAGTAATTTGTAATGTATACAAAAAACCTTCACTCATTTTAGAATAGGAAAATCACAGGTAATTATTTTAATTGCTGAAGGATTGGGTGGAAAAATAAGATTTGAAAGTATGATAGGAATGGAAGATGAATCGATTATTTTCAAAACAAATAATATAGCGAAAAAAACTCGAGGTGAATATGAGGCGGAATGCAAAAGAGTCGAAATATCTCCTCACAAAAAATATTTTACGTATTCATCATGTGAATCAAATGATGTGATCAATTTATAGGACCAAGATCTGGAGTAACCAATAACTACGAAATTTTCTCGAAACCTATATTCTCGATGACAAATCAAGGTATCCACTTATGCATAATTCATACTTTTCGTCACTGATTATTTTGACACTTACTTATACTATATTTCCTTTTCATTTTCATCACGATGCTTACCGATATAGACATTCAAAAGTATCATTATCATCAAAATACCGACTGGAAAATTCTGAAAATTCCGAAACACATGCTCTTTCCATTCAAAAATCGCCGGCTAGTAGACTAGCTAGTCCGGTACTGCTTATACATTGTTTCACAATTATAAGGGTGAGTTGACTGGAATATCACAGTAACAATGCGATTTCCAGTTGTATCCAAGAACAATAGTTATTGAAACTCCAATATCGAATGAATTGTCATAGCTTTGGATATTCTGAAAAATAAACCCTTTGATATCGATTGTATATACTGGAATAGCTATTCGTGCCAATTCTACCGAATGCTTTTCTTCCTTCATAGTAATCAGATCTGAAATGATATATCTTCATACATTCAATATATCCTGATACAACCAGCTCTGAATATATTTCAAACTCGGAGATTGACAACGAGTAATTCTGCAAATGTGAATTGTTTCACACTTTGTACCTCCATAGGGGCGGGCATCATTCCAAAGATTTGAACCAATTCGTGCCATATTGAAAATGAAAGAACAGAGTAAAGTAAAAGCATTTATTAAACTGGAATAAAAAACTCAAAACATGAAAATTCCTTTGTTCCATATGATCACTTCTCATTCGTGATTGGGGTACAAACTTTCCACTTGCTACTTGACCTCTTCCTTCTTCATACAAACAGAGAAGGAACTACTTGAAGAACGCGAGTGGCTGTTACTTACTTTCCATAAATCGGAGGAAAGCTTTCGAAATAAGCTTTTCAAAAATAACACACATTTCTCACGCATTCTTGAGATTTTCCACTTGTATATACTTCATAGAATTAGGTTGATGAGGGAAATGATAAACTATTGATTCAAAGGGTTCTACCAGAAAAAAAACAAGACTAAGTTGGTTGAGCGTGGTGGCTATTATACAGGGTGTTTTTTAATAACATGCTAAATTCAGGAAGGTTATTCTTGGGTCCATTTTGAGAAAACAACTTCATATGAACATATGTCCTGAAGGTCTCAACTTTTGAACTACAGGGTATTGAAGTTTTAAGGAAAAATTCGTTTTTTATGATAACTTTGGTTTGTCCCAAGATATTTTTGTGAAACGTAGTCTATGCATCAAAAGGCATTTTCTGCTGTACGACATAATTTACGCCACTGCTTTTCCTTCAAGAAAAAATTTTTTGCAATCCTCATACTTTCTGAGCAAATCTGGTATCTTATTTTTTTTCGTTTGACGTATTTTCTTAGGCAAATGGTTTTTTTTTTTTTCGCATAAAAAAATAAAATTTCACGTTGTTATGAAATTGGGTATTATCAAGGATTGAAAACGTATCTAGTTGGTGAGAAACAGATTTTGTTTTGTAAACATAAACCGTTTTGACAGTTGTCTACCTAGTCTAGTCGTCACGTATTCAAGTCTTCAAAATTAACAATATTATTAAAAAACATGGTTCATTTTACGAATTCTAAGTTTGGAGATATGTATTACTTGTATGAGCTTACTGATGGTAACGCACGCGGTTTTATGAAGACCGCTTTCCAAATATAAATATTTCAGATCCACGAACATTTTTCATCATTCATAGAATGTTGTGCGAAAAAGGACGTTCATACAAAAGGGGTACAATGTACTGTAAGAATACCAGAAATTGAGGTAGCGGTTTTGGATTCAATTGAGGAAGATCCCCGATTGAGTACACGGAAAATTGGGAACAATTCAAATATCCCCACCATACCCAACGGGTTCAGGCGCTACTTCCTCGCTACTTTCCATTACGGATGAACTTTTGCCAATGGTTTATTCAAAAATGTATGAAAATCCATTATTTGATACTGAAATTTTAATCACCGATGAAGCCAATTTTTCCAGAACCGCTATCCAAAACTTTCACATAATCATGTTTGGCCTGAAAAAAACCTACATGCAATCTTGGAATCCCATCACCAGGAGCAGTTTTCTGTTAACGTGTGGGCTGGAATATGCGGTGATTATTTAATTGGACATTTTCTTCATGCGAGGTTGAATCGGCATAATTACCGGCAGTTTCTCGAAGTAGAATTGCCAGCTTTGATGGAAGATGTTTCCATTTTAGTGAGAAATTGACTGTGGTTTATGCACGAAGGGGCGCCGCTGAATAGGCCGCGATAAACTACAGTCATGGCCACCTAGGTCCCCGGATCTCAATAGTTCAGATTATTTTATGTAGGGTAATCTTAAAACACTGGTTCACAGCACACCAATTCATTCTGAAGAGCAGTTGAGAAATCGCATCATAGTTTCTTGGGAAACTATTAGAAACAGTCCCGGCATTTTCCAAATAGTATGTGAGTCCATGAGAAAAAGAGCTGAGGCATTCCTATTTGCAGGAGGTTCACATTTTGAATATCTGATTTAATTTATTCCTTTGTGCGTTCAGGGTAATTTTGTATTAGCATGCCAAAATGTATTTAGATGACTTTAATTTTATAATTTTACCGTTTGAAAATGATTCGGTTGAATACATTTTTGTTTAAAGTTACAACGAAAAAAAAAAATCAAGTACCAGATTTGCTCTGGAAGGAATGAGGATTTCAAAAAAGATTTCTACTTTAGAAAAAAACAGTGACGTACCACTTATCTCTTTAAAATTATTCAGTGCAAGTCCCGCACGAACGCCACTGGCAAGAATACAAAATTATATTGTACAGCAGAAAATACTTTTTGGTGCATAAAAGATGCGTACTCTGTTTCATAAAATATCTGGGGTCATACCAAAGTTATCATAAAAATTATAATTTTTTCTCAAAACTTTAGGACCCTGTAGTTCAAAAATAAAGATATTTAGGACATATGTTCATATGAAGTTTTTTTCTCAAAATGGACCCAAAAATAACCTTTTCGGATATTAGCATGTTATTGAAGAACACCCTGTATGGTTCTATCGTGAATGATCCTCACACCAAGTTTCCATTATTCATGGAGGGGTAATTGGATGAAGAATCTTATACTGAGATGTTTGAAACAACCGTTGACTTAATAATAGTTTATGAATTGAAAAATCAGCAAAACTAGAGAGGAATGCAGCACCAAGAGAACATGACTGAGTTTTCCCGTTGAAGAGTAACCGGATGAACACTATCCTAATCAGTATATTGGTGGAAGAGGTCTTGTCGAATGGCCGACCGAACTGGTTCATTTTTTCAGTATTGCTCATAGTTTATCATTCCCAACCTCCTTTGAGAACTGCCACATGACCCTAAATGATGTGGTTATTGCAGGGGCACAATGAAACAAGTTGAAAAATGGTTTCGAATAACAACGGAAAAATGTCATAAACCTTTGCTATCTATTCGTTCCACATATATTTTTGTTGAATTATTAATTCTCTTCTTCTCCACTTCCTTCACCAATTGATTTTTGATATAAGTAGAAATGATTCAGTGAATGTGACGAATTGAATTCTGAGTTTGCCCATCGGATAAATAATCATGGAACTTATTTATACAATGTCTTGACGTTGGATTTATTGGCATCAACAAATAGTCTTGGCATAACTTTCGAAACCCAATAAATCAAACCTTGCCGATTAGAAGAAGAATATGTGAGTATACACAATTACAGATCCTTACATTTTTTTATATAGAAACTAATTCGACGAAAAAAGCCCACCTGTATATGCCTGCATATTCTACAGGATATAAAGTTCAATAATACCTTATGAAAAATACATCATAACTTGGCTGTTATTAATTTGAATGGAATTCAACAATCATTCACTCAAAAAACTGTCGATATATTGTATAATTTCCATTTGCAATCCATTCATTTGGCTCGAACCAGATCTCAACCTTTCGTGAAATAAGTAACAGGATTATTCCATTTTCCTCCTCATTCTAGAGGTTAATACCGGAAGTGATAGCATTTGCATACATAGTAGTTGAGATATGTGTAAAATTCGTAAAATGAAGAAAACCGTTTATGTAAATCAGAAACAGGAGGAGGCCAAGGATGGATCCTTGTAGTACTCCTTTTTTGACAATAACTGTATCACTACTGTGATTGCTATTTGCTTTCAATCATGTAGTTCTGATAACAGTCTGTCGAGTGTTCAAATTATATTCCGTAGGAATTGAGTTTATTCAATAAAAAATTATGATTTACAGAGCTTTGCTGAAACTGCAGATCACCTGCTTTGTGACTGTACAAGCGCTGTTTCACAAAAGGTTCAAGTTCCTCGAAGGGGTTTCATCAACGCCCTCAGACATCAGGAACTCAGCTATCAGGAAACCGATACACTTCGCAAGGAGTCACGGAATCCCGGTCTTGAATAGATGAAGGGTAATGTACAAAAACCCTATAGGTCGAGATAAGGAAAGGCTGAAGAGCCATATTGTCATCCTTACAATCTACCACATGAGCAGTCGGAAGCGCCCCCTTTTTTGATGCACCAGTTATTGACACCCAGATTTTTTCTATGTACCAGTTATTGACACACCAATGATTGACACGCAAAAAAAGAACATTTATTCGAATCAGTAATTTGAAATGAACTTCTTACAAAGAAAAACAATTACAATAAAAATCGAAACACATTTTGAAAGAGCTAGGCTTCAAATATATATCCATAGAATGTGGAGCCACACATCCAACCACTTTCGGACCGTCCTATGCCCCAACTTTTATCAACACTAAGGGCTATATGACCCGGAATCCTTTCATATTTGAAAATAATCATAGGAGGACCTAATTCTCCAGCCGCATTAGCAGTTACCAAAACGGTAAGATTATCTTTTTCGTCATTTGTTCCTGCATTATACACACTTTTATTACCTTTTTTTGTCAGCACTTTGTCGCCCTTTGGCTGAAGAAAAAAAGCGCTCTCATCACAATTAAAAACTCGTGTGGAATCGTTTGTTATCGCAAATAGGTTTTTGGATATCAAATATTCCTTCATTTCTCGAAACCATTGTCGAAGTTGCGGTTCAGAAACGTTTTCGCGAGCGGGCGTTAAATTTTGGGCGACCCTCTCACTCAGATTTGGATGTCGTTTCAGGAAGCAATCGTACCATTTTCGACCAGGACGAGAGTTGGCAAATGGGTTTGGTCTTTTGGATTCCTGAACTATCAGACTCACACTATCCAGTAGCTGCTCCTTATTGACTGGGTGGTGTACCTTAGCCAGTGAAAGGATCCACTTCTCTAAAAGGTCCTCTTCGTTGGTGTTAAGAACGGTTCTCGGCCCCATTCTACACTCCGTAGGTAGCCTACCTGACGATTTATACATCAGTGTTACTCTAGGAACAGAGTGAATTTTCGCAGCTGTAGCTACAGGTATTCCTCTTGCTACAGCTTCTAGAGCTGCATTCATCTGATCCTGACTATACTTCTTCCTTGGCCCAATCTGTAACAATTGATGTTCCAGTAATTGACACTCTATGTTCCAATAATTGACACCCCCTGTCAAAGACTGGAACCAGAAATTTGTTCGAGCCCATATTTCTAGAAGAGCTTATGTATGTCTTTTTGTGCTTTTTGGCATTCACCTTTCAATATTTACTAATGTACCAGTCATTGACACCCAATGTCAATGACTGGTAGACATATGCATTCCTTGATCCAGTCATTGACATTCCAGAAAAAGTGGGGTCAGGTGATTTATTGTGATTGAATATTATACACAAAATCAACTTTACAGTCTACTGAATACTGACAAATAGTTGAAATTCGATTAACATGCACACCAAAAATGAAAAAAACAAAATTTGAATGGACCTACCTTAACAATGTACTTAAAATCATTTCGAAAATCAGACACGTTGAACTTTCATCACGTATAAACAAACTATGGAAGCACCCAATTTCCCGCCTAATAGCTACAAGGTTGCCAGATGTTCCAATCTTACAGATTATCCATGGAAATTGCTTCACTTCACTTCAATGGCCTTATTTTTGAAAAAAATATCAACAAATGTCAATTACTGGAGCACTGTCAATAACTGGTGCGTTTACCTTATCGCAGATTTCAAACCTCCGGGCATGGTAACTCATGTCAATAGAATGACGTGATATCATAACAATGTATGCGAATTTGAGCCAAATCTGGGATGGATAATGTTTATTTGATCGGACGAATAAAGATCAAAATTTTTTTAAGCATTTTTTTAATTAAGACTTTTTCGTTGCCTATGATAATTGGATTTTTCGATATAATCGGAACTTTAACGCCTAATCCATGGACAAAATAGATGATTTTAATCAAAATGTGATTTTTTCAGAGAATTGAATTTGACTGAATGCCATAACGATATAAAATTTATTCTGAAAATGGAGCTTATGAAGAATAAGTATGACAAAAGAAAGCATGTAACAAAAATCTTGAATATTTATGCTTGACGTTTCGGGGACTATATCTGCCCCCGAAAAGATACTTCTCTATATAGTTTTTGCTTGACGTTTCGGGGACTATATCTGCCCCCGTTCTCAAAATCTTCTAAATCTCCTTTAATTGTTTTATAATTTGGATTTTTGCTCGCAGAGTCTTTTTTGCTTTTTCAACATCCGTCAGTTGAAAAAGCAAAAAAGACTCTGCGAGCAAAAATCCAAATTATAAAACAATTAAAGGAGATTTAGAAGATTTTGAGAACGGCGATATATCCCAAACGTCAAAAAACTATATAAGAAGTATCTTTGAATTTTAAAAAATTTTGATAGGCAATCAGAAAACGGCAGTTATTGACAAATTGAATCATTTTCCATAGGAAATATAATTTGTGAACCAATAACTATCGGGTGAACTATCAGTTGCCCTTTCTAACTGTATAATTTTCCTGAATTTCATTTTCAGACTGTGGAAGGTTACCCAAAAATCATGTCAAGAAACGTTGTTCCTCCACAAAAAACCACATTCATTCAATACTTATTTTTCCTACTTTGCGTGTTGATAAAATTATCTCGAAACTAGGCCATGGTGTTATTATCATGATATTTTGGAATGGAAATTATGTTTCCACTCCTGAATGCCATTTGGATTGACTCTAGATTGGTGGTAGCTAATAGTGGTAATTCATTTCAAGAATAAGACGATTTCAACTCAAGGAAAGGTAACTGAATTCATAATGATGTCGATTTTTCATTCGACTCCAAAATTTCACTGGTGAAGTCAATTAAGATTATTGATTATCCGCGAATGGAGTTTCATCAGGAGAGATGATAGCTTCATTGGCCAAAGTGAAATATTCATTATCTATGGCAGATAAATTTCCATTTTCATCAATCGAATAAAAAATGACTGGTATTTTTTCATTTCAATATCCAGTGTGGGAAAAGAGGTATTGTTACCATTGAAGTATTCTTGAGATAATTGTTGAAAAACGAATACAAGATTATTAAAATAATATTTATTATTTGAGTTCGAATTACAAGAGTTTCGACCTATCAGTAACCAGTTATATGCTTTCTCTTAACCAATTTGAAATTTGCAAAATGTTAAATTTTAAATTGAAAAGCAACCAAGATAACTAATGATATACATGTAAAATCATAATGAATTAAAAAACTGAAGAGGTCACATTACATCCGGTCATTGTTATAGCAAAACCCAGCTACACTGAAAAAAAAGGGTAGAAAAATCGAAGTGCAGTCTTCTTCACAACAAAACTTCAATATAAATTGAACCAGAAAATGGTAGATCACAGGGGAAAAACAACTACTTTCCTGGCAAATACCACGCAGAACGATGGATGATATTCACCTGAAAATCCATGCATACCTCCATATAAATGGACATTGAATGCAAATGTTTCTTTCTGATAAGCTCGATTATGTTTAATTTATGTCGTGTTCGCCTAACAATCCGCATACCGGTTCCAGGCTTTTTGGCCCTCATCAGTACGGAGTAGTCACCAGCCAAAGGTCCGAAGAGCTCTGACCGAAGCGAGACACAACATAAACAGAACCACCATCGAGTCTATAACACCTATAGGTACGCCGGAAAAGAAAAATAAAACTTTCAACTGGCGGTACCTAGTGACAGAAAGAAACACTCCGAAAATCTCCCACCTCGATAGGTTTCTGAATAAAAGATTCCTTCTCAGTAAGAGTGGCAAGCCCGACTAGCATATAGTGAAAGATAAACGCCATGTGAAGTGGAATGAAAATAGAAAAATCGAAGTGCAGTCTTCTTCACAACAAAAGTTCAATATAAATTGAACCAGAAAATGGTAGATCACAGGGGAAAACAACTACTTTCCTGGCAAATACCATGCAGAACGTTGAATGATATTCACCTGAAAGTCCATGCATACCTCCATATAAATGGACATTGAATGCAAATGTTTCTTTCTGATAAGCTCGATTATGTTTAATTTATGTCGTGTTCGCCTAACAATCCGCATCCGGTTTCAGGCTTTTTGGCCCTCATCAGTACGGAGTAGTCACCAGCCAAAGGTCCGAAGAGCTCTGACCGAAGCGAGACACAACATAAACAGAACCATCATCGAGTCTATAACACCTATAGGTACGCCGGAAAAAAAAAACTTTCAACTGGCGGTACTTAGAACCTAGAAAAAAAAGGGCTTATAGTCAATAAATATTAGTTTGGTTCCCCCGAATTTACAATAAATGAAGAAAATAAAATTTCATTTGGAATTCCGTAATTTTATTTAATATAACCTCGATAATATAATTCACTAATATAAAATGAATAGTTTGTTTGAGGTCGATATGTTCATAATTAACAATATAAGTTCATTCCTAATAAAATCATTTGTTGAGTGATATTACGAAAAATGTATTCATCAATAATTTTAAGTTTACTCAAAGTGAAGTCATATTAACATATGATGAACATGAACTCTTTGCTTTTTCAGCATTATTTGATATGAACTAGTAATTTTTTTTATTAGGAAATATGTTATTTGTCTTTAAATAATACATTTTTATCGAAAATACCGCGCTGACCATTATTATAAAATCTCCGCTATGGACTTTGAACATGGGAAAGGAGTTTAACGTGCAGCGCCGCAGTGACGGAATCGGACAAACTGGTCCAGACAGTATCACTTATCCCCATTTACCGGTGGGATAAAAAGGATGTCTACAAAGTGTGACGGTTTGAATTTTCCGGTCGCAAACGACATTTGTATTGCAATTCGGCGGGTAGAAGCTTCGTATCAAAGAGAGGCTGAGTGTTGAAAGTGCGCGTATAATAAATGAATGACAATGAACGAGTCGGCCGCAAATAACTTTGAAGCAAATATAAAGGAAGTGAAAAACGTAAAGAACGCGTTTAAATGCACCCCAAATAAGAAATTTTATGGTTTTTCCACCGTGAACTACAAAGGTAACCCAAGGGAAAAATGAATACTGGCAGTACAATGAGAAAAGTGAGTGGGAAGTCTGTTATTATTGTACACAACTAGTATAATTTTTTTGTTGGAAGTTATTGACAAATTGCAATAAATGCAGTATTGATATTTACTTTGCACGGTATACTTGGAAATTTCCTAGTCAATTCATAATTTTTTTTCTATTTGGGTTAAAAAACTCGATGACATCAATGTATCCGGATGTATTTTCACATTGATATAAATAATTCGATTTTTTCATACTAATAATTACAGTAATATAAAAAAACATGGATGAAACATATTTTTTCTCATGTAATACTCAATAATTTTTTTATGAAATTCTGACAGTGAACGAACAATATATGAAAATGTCTGTATGTAAGAGTAAAAACAACATTTTCAATATATTTATTTATATTTTTTTCATATTTATTAATATTTCTGGAATATTTTTTTATTCTTGTAATTTACTGCAACATTAGACATGTGAGTAATAATCAAATTTTATTAATTGTTTGTGAAAGTGAGTACTGATTTGTTGTTGCTGCTACTTGGCTAATCACTTTCGCATGTTTGGTGGAATAATAGTATAGTAAAGTATAGTTATAATTAGTTCAGAAATATTTACAATATGTTGAAACACGTCATAGTAAAATTGGGACAATAGTCCAAATAGGAATAAGAATATTTGTAGATCAAAATATGAAATATTATATACATAAGTTAAAATTGTATCTTTAGGTTGTTGTGGAGATTCTCTGTATTTGGTTAGCTTGAAATATTCATCAAATGAGTATATACAGTTTTCAGCGAAGATTTTTTTCAATTTTATTAAAATTTGGAAAGTGGCAGATCACGAAAATTGGTTGGTAATGAATTGAACCATTCAATATATTTGTTTATGTGTCTGCGTAATCTAGTTTGTGGTTGCAACAAGAAACAAATCTATGCTATTTGTTTCTTGTGTCGTGTCTGTGAATCATTCATGTGCTTGATAATCATTCATGTTTTTTCCATGAACAGTAGGTTTTGGTACAGAATAGTCGAGAATATGGACATAATTTTCAGTTGTTCAAATATTGGTCTGCAGCTGGCATCCCAATTTACTTTTTTTATACTGCGTAAGGCAGCTTTTTGAATGATTAAGATTTTTGTAGATAACAATTTGATGCATTTCTCCATATTTGGGCCATATGTTAGAACAGAGTGAAAAAAAAGGTTGTGTATGCAGCTGATTCTCCAAGTGAGTAACTAATTTTTCTCCTAGCAAACACTGTTTTTGAGAGTTTTCCACATAACACATTCATATGTTCTGTCCATTGCAACTTAGTATCTAATATGACCCCAAGGAAATTTACATAGTCATTTGCATTTTCAGAAGTGAAATATATAAAAGTTTTTCTTTTACTTTTTATCAAGAACAGAAGGGGCCGCAAGACTGATCCTTGTGGTACTCCTCTCTTAACAATAGCTGTATCACTGCGTTCTTCGCCAATAATTACAATTTGCTTTCTTTCGTGTAAGTATGTCTTTATGATATCTAGTGCGCTGCCACGTATGCCGTAGAAATTTAGTTTTTCCAATAATATATTGTGATTTACACAGTCAAATGCAGATGTCAGATCAGTTAGTACAGTCAAATATTTTTTATTGTCATTGAAAGCTCTTTTGGTAACATTTGTTAAGGAGAGTACTGCATCAGCGGTGGACAGCCCCTTTCTGAATCCATATCGATGTGGTGATATAATTTTATGAGTATCCAAAAAATACAACAGATTTGAGTGTATTGCCATTTCCCATATTTCGGAGAAGGCTGGGAGAATCGATATCTGTCGAAAATTTTTTGGTAGTGACGGGTCCCTTTTTTTGTAGGCCGGAATAACTTTACCCATTTTAAATTTTTCTGGAAAAACTCCTTCCTTGAAGCAGGCATTCATAATTTCTGTGAGAGGTTCCGATAAATACATTTCAGATTTTTTTATTATAAATGTGCTAATCAATTTATTTATTTCCCGCACCTGACACACGTGACCCGATCGCACCAATGCTGCTGCTTTTTTAAAGACTGATTCTCGAGAACAATGTGCCTTGTAATGTGTAAAAACCCAGTTGCGAACATTTGCTCCATCACGAATATAAAACACTTCTCAAAAATAAATTACATGTGAACACTACGATGACAGGCGAATCAGGTGTTCGCAGTTCACGTGTTCAGCACTTTAATGTAGCCTTGCGCGGTTCGCAAACGACTCGTCTACATCTGCTCTTTATTCATTACTAGCGCAATTTCCGAAACTGGGTCTCAATTCAATTCAAAGGTTATACAGGTCGATTCACAATGCAACCTCAGTTTTCACGTTTGTAACAAAAAAATTCAAACTGTTGAACTTTAAAAACACTCGATTCCGCTACTGCGGCGCCACTTACAAAGGTGCTCCAACCCCATAGGTGCCGTGGTCGGGTCGTGTGGTGCCCTTTGCCTTGTGTCGGTGTTGTAATTATTTATTTTTGTGTAATTGAAGTATAATTCAAAATTAAACAATCTATTCATGGTTATAGAAGACAAGTACAATAACACTAGTATTATAATTATTATATGCGTGGTTTGTGAATATATTCTATAACATAATATTCTGTTGTAAAAATTACAATAACGCAGTTCATCAAGGCTTTCGTCTTGCCGAAATGGAGGGGGATCAGATTACAAACGTTTATTATTTATTAATAAAACATATTATTCTTGAAATTTTCCTGGGATTATAACCTTCCACAATCTGAAAACAAAATTAAATGGATCAGGGAATCTATACAAGTGTAGAAGGGAAAATGAATTACATTGCCCTGATAAGTTACTGCGTACACCAAATTACTTTCCACGAACTATTTTGACATTACTCATAAAAGGTCACGTTCAAGAAACACTGCGAGAAAAACAGTTGAAAACTGGGAAATTTTCATCTACATTTAAAATATTTTTGAAAACGAGAACGGATACAGGATACAGGGTGTTATGTAATAAGTGTCCGATATTTTACAGGATGATTCTTCATTTATTTATAACGTGGAAAGTTCATATAAGCATGGGTCTGCAAGGCCATTTTTGATATACAAGGTGTTGAAAATTTATTTTTATTTTGTTTTTTCGTGAATAATTTTCAAAATAATGTCGATATTTGGACGAAAATTAGTATTTGGGGATTTTTTAATATGATAAATTCAAATTTGATCTTAGTTTGGCCCTCAAGTGTAGGGGGCGCCGCCTACAGGTCTTTGTCTCTTTTGGGGAGTCACAACTTTGTCGTGCATGTATGTATCACATTTTCTAGGAGAAAAATCGATTTCTCTATCATTTTTACGTGAAAAAGGTATGCTTTTCAAAAGTCGCTACAAGCAGCCGTTTTCGAGATATTTTGATTTAAATTAATCGATGCAGGTGTTTGTCAAAAAGTGAAACAATTTTGAAAACTTTTTTTGAAATTCAACATAGAAACATTTCAAATGATAATTTTCGAGAAACAATGAACAACGGAATACTTGATATAAATCTAAATCAAATTCACAATGAATGTTCCTGCCTGTATGCACGTATCCAATCTTCTTCTCATTGATTCGCGTACTCTTTGGAAAATTCTTGGAGTATTTTGAATCGTTCTACAAGAGTTAATTATTCGATTACTTAATTTTTCCTCATTTTGGATAGGTGTCTGGTAAATTAAGGATTTCAGCTGCCCCACAGGAAAAAATCGAACTGTTGAAGTCTGGTGACCTAGGGGTCCATGGTTGAGGCCCTCCCCGACCTATCCAATGGTTGCCGAAAGTTTGATCTAAAAATTCTCGCGCTTGGATGCTAAAATGTGCCGGGGCATGCATTAACCACATTTCATTTCGTAGTCTAAGCGGCACATCTTCGAGTAAAATAGGCAAATCTTCTTCAAGAAAATGACGATATCTATCTCTGTTCAATCTTTCTGGAATAAAGAATGGACCTATAACAGAATCTCCAAGGATTCCTGCCCACGCGTTAAGAGAGAACTGTTCTTGGAAATGTGATTCCTGTAACGTTTTTGAAGTTAGCAAGTCCGTATGTAAAATGTATGTCAGCATACTCTGCATCCGTGAAGTTCACCATTTTTCAACAAATAATCACAATAATAATAAATGAAACTATTTAACTATGCGTCAAGATATTATTCTTGACATGACAGCACAAAAAAAACATTGGAATAAACTTACTATTACTATTACTTTTATTTTCAAATAGTTCGTGAATCGATGAGCAGAAGATTGAATGCGTTGATTTAAATCAAAATATTTCGAAAACGGCTGCTTGTAGCGACTTTTGAGAAGCATACCTTTTCCACGTAAAAATGATAGAGGAATCGATTTTAAATCTAGAAAATGAGATACATACATACACAACAAGGTTGTGACTTCTCAAAAGAGACAAAGAACTGTAGGCGGCAACCCTACAATTGAGGGCCAAACTAAGATCAAATTTGAATTTCTCATATTAAAAAATCTCCAAACACCAATGTTCGTCCAAATATGGACATTATTTAAAAAATTATTCACGAAAAACAAAAATGAAAATAAATTTTCAACACCTTGTATATAAAAAATGAAGGCCTTGCGGACCCATACTTATATGAACTTTTTACCTTTTAAATAGTTGAGGAATCGTCCTGTGAAATATCGGACACTTATTACATAACCCCCTGTATAGAGAAATATCTTTAAATTCAATAATTTTTTGGGATAGGCAAAAATTAGAGTACGATTAATTGACTAATTGAATATTTCACAATTCATGAAAAATAATTTGCTGTGCGCAGTAACTTATCAGGACAAAGTAATTTTTTGTCCTCCTACACTTGTATAGATTCCCTGGTGTATTTAATTTTGTTTTCAGATTGTGAAAGTTTATAATCCCAGAAAAATGTCAAGAATGAGTTTCAAACAATATAAAACATATTAATTAAAAAAATTGGTTTATCAATTGCTTATAAAATATATAAACTATAGCGAAATCTATTTCATTGGAAATCAATTTTAATTTGGTATTAATAAGGTATATTTGACTGATTTGAATATTTATTTGTTTCTAATAAATAAACGTTTATTCCGCAATGTTCGAATACCTTATTAATTGTGTTAATTTAGTTATGAATGAACTATTTTTTCAGTATAGGAATCTGAATACGAGATATCACATTTCTATTCAAATTATTGATTCACCATCCATTAATAATGTGAACAGCGCTGATAAATACGTCTTCATAAGATTAAAAAAAGCAAAAGGGGTATTGACATAAATAACTCTTTCAAATTCATTTCGTTTTCGATAATTGATCAGCATCGTATCTCGAATTCGATTGAACTATTCAAGATAACATCTCATATCTTTTAGTGAATCCAAGCATAAAATATGACCTTGAGAAAATGTTTTTTTTTTTCGTGCGTTATAATTCACAACTTTCTTGAAGACTCGGTGAAAGCAAGATCCCTATCAGATCTGCAGAGATATTATTTTCATTTCCTCATCTGATATATAGAACATATGGAGTCCTGTAAACATGTTTGATATGATGGGTACTACATTACATAAAGTATTTCCATAGCTCTCTTTGTAATTCGGTTTTTTATTCGTTATCGTGCTGTTTCAATACAGCGTAACCTAGATTCACGCGAACTGAATTCTAGAACAAAAACCGCCGCACTGCAGTATCAATGAACTATTTAAATATAGTTTATCCCTAATGGTTACAGAATTCTCTTATTCAACAATCCATCTCGTACATATGAGTACAGCAGACAGACGGCGTTTTCGTAGACAAGTATGGTTGCAGCTGAAGGTTAAGAAAAGGGCGTTTCTCGTAGGACATTCTCTGAAGAATATCCCAGAGCGGCGGGATATAAGATTTTGTTGATGTAGTTTTCACACAAAAATTAAACTTCATTCATCTCATCTTCGACCAACAAAATAAATAACAAGTGATTCTCAACGTCGATCAAAAGTATCAACAGACTGAAAATGTTCATTTATTTTTCATGGAGTATTATAGTTTTCTTCCAATTTGACTCCCAATTAAAGTCTAAGGTGCAACTTGTATATTATCAACAACAAAGTTCAGTTAATATAATGGAATTGTAGAATTGTTCACTCACTTTCGCCAGTATATGGATTCATCCAGTTCCAAAATATCCCTATCATTCGATTCATGATTATCGCGGTGTTTTGTGTGAACATGAATCAAAGAAAGTGAAATGAAACCGTAACGGAATTCTACAATGAAAACATCCCAATAAAGAGTGTTTCATTAATTTTTCAGAGAGCTAACGCGCTGTCACCCGAAAATGAAAGTAATTGGCTGTTGGGAAACCCACCTGCATTGAGGTCTGACGAAGTAATCACATGGCACTGTTTCTAACATTGAACCTATCAGGATCCGGTTTCATGCAACGGCCCGGGATATCAATACACGCGCCTTAGAGCACAATTCAATATCGTCCAATAATGTCTAATGACATCAATACTAATAATAGTGAAAGCACTGCAGAGACGACAAAAATAAGCAATATATAGAGCGAGTTCATGAAATGTGCTCGAACCCGCCAGGGTTGTGAACGAGCCTTACAGTGTATACTCTTATGCGACAGAACCGATCGATATACCCATAGGATGACCCAAAAAAGTGGATTTTTCAGCTAAAGATAGATCAAAACGTGCTTTACTTACATCAAAAACGTTCAGTATGAACATGTATTCCTGAAAGACCATGAGGAAAATTAGTCTTCATTTATTGCTTGCTGTTGTTTTCGGAAAACAATGTTAAAGGGAATGGCGAGGAGCGATCTCACAGCACATGTCGCGTGTTACTCACGTGCTATCACTACACTAGGACTTACTTGCAAGAACTAATATATTACATAATTGCGAAATGAATGAATTCTTGCGTTGCGAAAAAATAACCCCGAATCCGTCCTTGAACGCGTCACTTCCCTACACTCCATTTTCCATTTCGATTCACCAACCCACTACTACTCCCCGAATCGTTGAGTTAACGTGAGATGGGAGATGCGACAATAAATGAACACTTCTAGTGGTCACAGATTTCGAAAAACTTTCTCAGTGATCCAAACCCCAATTGTAATTCTCCGGGCAGTATTGAGAGGTTAAGGACTAGAATTCCACAGCGCGAGCGCAATGCAACACGTGTTTGACGAAAGGCGGTTGCGTCGAATTCGTGAATGACACAGCCGAATCTATCCCACCATTTGGCCCTAACCCTTTCTTCCGAGACGTACTGGCGCTCATGACGTCACAGAGTCAGTAATGTTGCGGAAAGCGTCTCCATAGCGACAGTGCCACTGCCGTTATTGTATAGTTGCCGCAAACTCCTGTCCGCCACCATTCTAGATCAATAAGGGTCTGAAAGAGCGTGCCAACATCGTTATTTTGATACCGGCACGATCTAGCACAACTGACTGGATCGAGAATTGACCTTATTCCTGATCAGCTAGTCTTTCAAGCATTTAAGTCGTTCAATGTTAGCGGACTATAATTAATATTGCCATACATGGAGACTTAAGTGGCATATTATTATCATCAAAGTATACAGTTTGTTGAAATGAGGTCTAATAACTAGAAACAATATTGATATTCGGTCGACGTTTCGACTTTTCTAGAGTCATCTTCAGGGAACTACATTATTGATTGGAAATATGGAACATATTCAAATATATGTTCATAGATGGATGTATATACAGTAACAACAACAAAAAATAAATACTATGGATCGTAAAATATATATGAAGACACACACACGAGAGTTACAAATATTTCTTCCAGTTTATTAGGTAATATTTTTTTTAACTTCGAAGAGTATGAAAAAAGCCCGGTAACTACATCATTGTCTGATCACCTTGGACGAATAAAAACTCTTCACAGATAAAACTGAAAAAAAAGGAATATTCAAAAAATAAATTGGCACATTTCAAACAAGAATGAGCAAATGTGAATTGGGACAGTGTATAAGATAGGACAGTTGTAAACTTAGCTTACAGCAACTTCATGAGTATCTTCAGTGGGTTGATGGATCTAATATTCATAGAAAAACAAAGCCAAATGCATGGATAACGACAGGAATAAAACTTTTTTGCGCTAATAAACGCTCATTGTACAGGAAAAAAGTAGTAGGGCTAGTGAGTACTGAGTATTAAAAAAAATATATTGTTCTGTCCTTGATAAAATAATAAAAACTGAAAAGAAATGGAGGCAGATAATGAAACAAGAGCTACCTGGTCAGTCATCGAGAGACTAACTCAACCTTACAACATGACACAGAAACGAAGCCGTCTGAAAAATTTTGCAAAGCAATATTAAAATCAACAAACTATAATCAATCAAATTATTGAAAACTTCAGTGAATGTCCTAATGTGAATGTCCTAATGTCCTAATATGAACAAAACAGAACATATTGACTACGGAAAAATAAAGGGATGTGATGAGATATTAGTATTTGAACCCACATGAGATAATCGAATGCATTGAAGATGAAAAATAAAAAATCAGTTGTGGAAGATCAAATACCAATTTGCCTCTTGAAAGAAACAGCCGAGAATTATAACATACCCTTTGTCTTATATTATCAATCTATGTTTCATACAGGAAACTTTTCCAGAGGTACTGGAAATTGCAAATATTGCTATTTATAAATAAAATAACTATTAAAAAACCTTTTTAAAGACAAGCTTTCATTTGAGCCGTGTACTAAAACGTATAAAATAAGTTTGAGTCATCGCTGACAATGATTTAATAATTTTTTGTTGAATTATTTGGTTTCAAAAACCTTGTCTCGCGAAGTGTTCAGTTGTCGAAGTATTAATTTTATCACAATTAGCGAGACAACCTTTTTGAAACCAAATAATTCAACAAAAAATTATTAAATCATTGTCAGAGATGACTTAAACTTATTTTATACGTTTAAGTACATGGCTTAAATGAAAGCTTGTCTTTAAAAAGGTTTTTTATTAGTTATTTTATTTTTTGCTTTTTAGTTAGTTTGCCTTAATCTGTTCATTCCTAATAGAGCATCGTTATTACAAGGTCTCTTTCCTGTGAGTTTTGAGCTGAAAGAAATCCTGATCTCCGACCCCAAAAATTCCCACACACCAATTTCGAATAGAATCTGACCATAATCACAAAACTCGTCCGCCATCTTGGAGCCGCCATTTTGTTTTTTCCTCTAACAAAAATTCCATGATGCATTGTCACCGGAAGTTTGTATACCTGCCAAATTCCAAATCAATCGGACGACTAGAAGTCGGTCAAAATTCACTTGCAAGATTTGACCCTTACGAACGAACTAACAAGAAAAACTAAATAAAAGTTTCTAAAAAGGAAACAAAGATGACACGGAAAATCACAGACTCATATCATTTTTGTCAAATATCAGTAAAATACTAGAAAAGATAATCAATAAAAGGTTAATAAATTATTTATATGATAAAGCATTGTTTTCAAAATAACAAAATGGATTTCGTTAAGGCAAATCCACTATACAAGCAGTATATAAAACAATGAAAACATTATACATCACCTAAATAAAAAGTATTGTACTATAATTATGTGTATTGACATTTGACAGTGTCAACCATGATGTTCTATGCAAAAAACTTGAAATATATGGAATAAGAAAAACATCGCTTAACTTAATGAAATCCTATCTGACAAACAGATTCCAATATGTAATAGAACATGATGCATTGGGGAATAAAATTAAATCCGAACCAATTGTATTAAAAAAAGTTGTACCTCAAGGATCAATTCTGGGTCCATTATTATATATATATATATATATATATATATATATATATATATATATACAGTGTCACACATGAAGTTCGCAACATATGGAAGTTTTTTTTATTGAGAGGTATATTGAAAATTTGACTTCGCAGTTAGTTTGTGCTTGAAAAATGAGTAAAAAACAGCCTCTTTCCATTTGTCATGTGCTACTCTAAACCTATCAAATTTCATATTTTTTTCGAAAATCCTCAAAAAATCATTTTTTTTAGAAACTTTGAAAAATGCCAAAAAAAAAAGTTGTTCAGTTTCCAATTTTATTTTTTCCTCCAAATTTGGACTCTCTACTGTCACTTCGACTTTTTTCCAATTTTTTTAATTTTTCGAATCTTTCGCTCTACCAATTCGAACGAAATATGATTCAAATTCCATAATTTTGATGAATACAAGACTTCAATATCATATCTTACCCAGAAAATACTCACATTGGCCTGTTACCAGAAAAAATATAAATGCACCTCCAGAAATTCGTCTTTGTTGTTTCAAAGTTCATCTAGTTTTTTCATTTCATTGTGAAACTGATTCGGATTTTCGAAGTATGGACGTTAATGTGTGAGTAATCGAATAAACGAATTTCTCTTCATTCTTATTACACTCGTATTTCTTTTTGTAATAGATTTTTGTCCAGTTTGATTATTTTTCTGGCCAATAATCTAGTTACAAACAAACCCGAAATATCATACTTTTCTGTAAACTAAGCAATGACCTACAGTTTCATAACTATTCAAAAGACTTTCGTTCTAGCGATTTGTACCAAACATGATGTAAAATTTCGTGATTTTAAACAATACAAGACTAATGCAACATCTCGGGAAGAAAATAGTACAATTGATCGAATCAAAATAAAATTTTCACTTAATAGGCTTTTGAAAAAAATTTGTTTTTTGGTTATGTCAAATAATTGCGTTTAATAAATCGAGTTGTTTTGTGTACAGATTTTCCTACATTTATAATTCATAAATAAGTTTTATGTACAATGTTATCCACACAAGACAAAGTGGAAATCGTTCTTTTATGTGGTGAGAATGTGCCATATCCAGATGTTGCTTGTATTTTCAATCACCGGCATCTAGGAAGAAATATTCACCGTGGGAAGGATATTGAAAACATTCGAAGAAACTGGCTCTGTGGACAATCGCTTCAAGAAACCACATAATCCAATAAGGTATACACACTCTTAAAGAAAGAGATTTCGATATTCGAGCAGGATTTTCATTTTGGTTCCAAGGTGAGAGAGAAAATCATATCATATTTCCCTACAGGATTTCATGGACCGACGAGGCAACTTTCACGTCGAACGGAACAGTTAGTTTCCAAAATTGTCGCTGGTGGTCCAAAAATAATACAAATTTTGTAATAGAATGCCGTGACCAATATTCATTCAAGACAAATGTGTGGTGTGGTTTATTACATAACCAAATAATTGGACCATATTTTTTTAGAGAAAATTTGAACGCAGACATGTATAGAAATTTCATTATGAATCAGTTGTCTGAAGTTTTGGATAATCTGCCTCTGACGAAATTTGTGGTATCAGCTTGACGAGGCACCGATCCACCAAACGGTAGAAGTGAAACAGTGTCTCAGTCAGATGTTTAGGAGCAAAGTGATAGGACGAGATTAGGAAGATTATTGGCCACCAAGATAGCCGGGCTTATCTCCAATGGACTTTTTTCCATGGGGTTATCTGAAACAAAAAGTGTATAAGCAAAGACCATTTGCAAACAAAGAACATTTAGAGAATACCATCCGGGAGTGTTGTGCTCATATAAATCCCCTATTTATCAAAAATGCCACAAAGTCTGTGAATGAAAGGACTATAATTTGTATAGAACGGGAAGGACGGCATACTGAATGATGAATTCGGGTTCTTTATGGGATTATTGATATAAATCTAATTGTTGTCAATTTGGTTATAGTTATTTTGGTTTAATGTTTTTTACACATCTAATGGTGAAAATAAAGAATATGAGATTTATGAAATTATTTCAAGAAACGTTGCGAAAAATTATTATTTGCTCGAAAATTACATCAAACAGTTTACATCCAACAGTCACACTGTTGGGTGTAAACTACATCAAAATATTTCGAACTCATCTGCAGCTAACGGGATACAAATCTGTTAAAAAAAGAAAAACGAGTGTAATAAGAATGAAGAGAAATTCGTTCATTCGATTACTGACATATTAACGTCCATACTTCAAAAATTCGAATCAGTTTCACAATGAAATAAAAAAACTAGATGAACTTTGCAACAACAAAGACGAATTTCTGGAGGTGCATTTATTTGTTTTTCTGGTAACAGGCCAATGTGAGTATTTTCTGGGCAAGATATGATATTGATGTCTCGTTTTCATCAAAATTATGGAATTTGAAACATGTTTCGTTCGAATCGGTAGGGCGAAAGATTCAAAAAATTAAAAATATTAGAGAAAAGTCGAAGTGACAGTAGAGAGTCCAAATTCGGAGAAAAGGTATAAAATTGGAAACTGGGAAACTCTTTTCTTAGGCATTTTTCGAAATTTCTGAAGAAAAAACTGATTTTTTGAGGATTTTCGAAAAAAATGTAAATTTGAGGTTTAGAAAAAGGCTGTTTTCCACTCATTTTTAACACAAACAACTGAAATATATATTATATATATATATATATATATGCAAATAAAATACAGAATGTTGTGAACGAAGACATAATCATGTATGCTGATGATATTTCTGTGATTCTGAAAGAAGAGAGTTCTCAATTGGTCATGACACAAATAACAAATATACTAGATTTACTGAAAACCTACTTGACAGGAAATGACTTGCTACTCAATATCGATGAAACACAAATGATATATTTCGCAAACAGAAATACTGAGCAGAATACATTTGAGCACCAAAACTTCAACACATGCAAGGAAGTCAAGTTTCTGGGATTGATAATAGACAAAAAGTTGGACTGGAGAAGCCACATTTTGCAAAAAATATTGCAAAATACTGCTAGGCATTGATAATATTGTCAGAACAGGTCTCAACTGAAGCTGCTCTCTCAGCATATCATGCTTATATACAATCGAGACGAAAATATGGAAATATCTTCTGGGGAAACTCTGTTATATCTCTGATTTTTTAAAAAAAATATATATATATATATATATATATATATATATATATATATATATAATGAAGAGAACTGATAGCTGTTTTTGTTGAAAGCACAAAAAAAGATCTAAAGAAAAAATATCTAAAAATTGAAACATATAAATATACGTATATTCAAAAAAATTTCAAATATAGCATTATAAATATTTATAATAAGTTTCCAGTTGACTTCAGAAATCTCGCAATTGCCACTTGTCACTCCGCTGAAGTTTCGAATTCCATTCAGAATTTCTCATTTGAATTACACTTTGTATATCACCTTCAATTGAAATTTGTCATTGGTACGAGGTTATAAATGAATATAACAACAAGTAGTTATACCCTGTCGAGGCTAGCACATTTTAAGAGATTAATCAATCTCCCCTTTTCCACTTTGACAATTTATCATTACAATATTTGCGCTTGTCAAGATTGGCCATGATAATAATCCTGTTTATTCAGTAACCGGTAGGGTTTTTACGAAACACATCGATGAATCAATTATACATTGTCGGATTTCATGCAATTCACGTATTCTGAATAAGGGCAGTACTGTTGAGTTTATTAGAAGTACTTTCAGTTTCCTGGAATACAAAGATACAAAATTCACGATGTCAATCTATTTTGGTTGGATCTACTACTAGATAAACCAGTTTTGTACTGACATTTGGTAATGTAAAGTAAATAACTTCATTTTCATGTGTATAGCAATTCGATTGACAAACGAATATTTTTTCATGAGTTTACTCATAGACGGAAAGAGAAAAAATACATTACTGATAATGAAACATCTCAATATATTTGGAATTGGCTTCGAACAACAGTATGTCTGTTATCTGAATGAAAATGTATGAACTTTGTATGTATGTTCAAAAATATCAAATTAAGTAACGCAGTCGAAATTTCCTACTTCCAGTTTCATCGGAAATCTCATCAAATTTGTTTTCATCAATGGAAAACCCAGATTCTTTATATTTCTGGAATATACGAACAAATTACTATATGAAACTTCTGATTCTTCTCAATTATTGGGGTATATTCTCTCACCAATAATTGAGTGGGAATAAACTCATCCAACTTATCCAAAATAAAAATTATCAAGATATCGTACCCACCTCATTCAAAAATGCATAATCATGCCAATTTTCAAATGTGACGACAGGAAAAATATCAGCAATTATAGATCTATATCGCTAATATCTTCGATTTCAAAGATTTTTTTTTAATGAATCACTGTTGAAGTTTTCGTATTTCTTCGGCAAGTACTTGTCAAAATCTGAAATACACCACACAGGTCCACATGATTTTCAATTCAACTTGATCTATTTTGCGAGGAATCTTTCTAGTTGCCGTTTTTTTCACATCCATGTTCGATCCACAGTGAGAGAACACGTAGCTATATTATCATTTCCGTTCAACAGAATCTTTCAATTTCCTTTTCTTGTGTTTTGATCCATGCATGTGTTGCCCAGTTTACCATATACGCCTCTGTTTGTGTTCGGCTCATTCCGATCTTCTAATTGTGCTCGTTTTTTCTTATTCACAAAACTCTTGAAGTTTCTCCTGTGTACACATTTTTTTGAATTTTGTTTTTCGTTTATTGGTATTTACTCCTAGTTTTCTTCGATCTTGAGTTATAACGATTTTTTAATATTGTTTTTACATTAACCCAGGAATGTATGGAATTATATTCGTCACTTAAGATTGTTTCTGGGGTCTTGTTGATTTTGAGATATCTATAAATCTTGAATCAACCATAATTGATCAACAAAGATCTTGAAAAACTCCAGAAATTGAAGTACCACAACATATATTTATGTATATATGTGCTTGAGGATGATAAGTACCTATGACCTATGAGATCTTTTGCTATGAGTGACGATTGGCCTCACTATCGCTGTGTAGATCCACACAGTTTTTGGGTAACGTCCCCAATTTTTCTCTTCCTGCACATCATAAGGGCTTTATTGATTACTTATTCTCTGTGCTTCTTCCAGAGTAGTTCATTATCTAGGATAAATCCTATATATTAGAACTCTGTCTTCCACTCAATGATGTGTCCATTCATTCCGTTGGTTTTGAGTTCGAGTTTCTTTCGTCTTGTGGAGGCTACCAAGGTAGTAGTCTCAGTGGCGCTGATATTGATCCATACTGATTGAGCCAATTTTTTTGTATCTTTGAATGCTCCCGGAACTATATCGCAGATAATGTTCTCAAATCTTTCCCCTGCAATTATGACTGACTCCGGCGTCTCTGGTCAGGGGTAAGCCGAGGTCAGCCAGACAGCAGAGGAGTTGAGCTTCTGTTACATAGTGACGTGCCAGCTACTTCTTTGTTATTTATTGATCTTTTGACAGCTTCATGCGGAGTAGTGACAAGAGCGCTTCCTATGTCCAGAATAGCATAAACCACGGTCTCCTTGTTTGTCAATGGGAACAGCAACACACATGTTATATAAATACCCAGTATACGGGGAAGAATAGACATAAATGCAGGAACTCAAAAAAATATTCCTTAGTCATTACTAATGGAATTTTCAAGTTTTTATACGATGTTATTTCCAAACTCAGCAGCTCGTGAAGCGTTGTATCTGAAACTCGTTTTATCTAGGTCTTTTGAATTTATATTGAGTACCACGAACCATTTTTTTTTTATAAAACTGATACAAATTTGACGAAGATAAAACTGATTTGTAACCAGTTCAGTACTTCAAATTGATTAGGTCTCATCTAGCCCGAAAAGATGCATCTCTACATTTTTCGATTTTGAGCCCGAGTATTATTAAATTATTATGTTCGATTTATTGCTCTAAAGCGACATCCAGTTTCCAGTTATTCTTCCTTAATACTGGTTAAAAATGTTAGAAGTAACTGCATCCGAAACATTAGCCATTACGGCGTCTGATACTTTGGAAATAATCTGTTTAATCGTTCGCTTTATTATTAGAACTGCCACTGCGGGAACGTTGAAACATAATTCTTCGGGAAGCAGGAAACATACTTGACCTCTCCCAAATGGTTACTTTACTGAATGGAAACTATGGTAGAGTAGTGAGGTGCAGGAAACAAATAAAATAACAAACAAGTCTCTTATTCGATATATCCCATCTGGAATTATATTGATTATATCATTATTCAGGCTATTTGTGGATTTTCCTCAAATAGTAAATTAATGTCGAAATACCCTTCACCAATTAACGAAAGATGAGTCTTTCTATAGTGCGGTCAATATACAATGGTAGTATTCATTATGTTTATTAGTTATATAAGATTATATAAGATATATCAGATACAAACATTTTTCAATGAAGAAGAATAAAAAAATGAGAGAAAAACCTTTGATTGAGGAGTAGAAGTAGGTGATATATCTTTAACGATCAGGATCATCTCTCTGTCCATATTGCTATAAAAGCGTGTTCTTCAATTGTTTTGAACTATAATTTCATTTCCAACTCTCAGTCCATATTGCTACAAAAGACTGAACAAGTTTACGGGAGAAAAACTCTTCTATTGATTCAACCACATGGGATTGAAATTTTTACTATTTTTTGGTGAAAGTACCAAATCAGCGCAGTCACCAAATCTTCGTAATGTACAAATGAGGCATTTTGTTTTCTGACGGGACTACTAGGTCATAGCTATGACGTGTGCAGTATTTCGAATACTTATAACGAATTTCAAATAATTCGGACGACTGGAAAGTGAGTGGAAATCAAAATCTCAACTTCCATTTGTAGACCAAGAGAATGGATATTCGGATATAAAATACATCCACAACTGAAGTGGTGTTGGAATTCATCCCAACAACTGCTTTTATTTCCTATAGGGAATTCAGTTCAGAACTGGATTTTGAATATTTCGACTATTTCAGCTGAATCCATTTCTCCATAGTCATATTTCAATCAATGTAAAAAGTATTATTTTTAATTCTTCTGATTTCTAAGTTCATATACAGGGTGAGTCAGAAGTACTTTGACAAACTTCAGGAGGTGATTCCTCACAATACGTTTTTTTTTTCATTGTTCTACGTCAAACCGTTCAAAAGTTAACAGGGGGGGGGAGACTATTAAAAGCCGCACTGTATAATTATATATATATATATATATATATATATATATATATATATATATATATATAATAAGATGTATTTTTATTTTCACAACCAGTTTGGATATGTATTACAACCTCAAGATCGTCCGGCAAGAATTGAATGTCGCCACTGGATTCTAAATCAAAACTTTATCAAAGGATGCAAGCGTTATAATCTCAGCATCGTCCCGCAAGAGTTGAATATCACCAGTGGCTCCTAAATCATCATAAATATGACAAACTCATACGAGATGAAGTGAGTAATTTCCATAATACACCTGTTTGGGAAGTAGAGAATCTTTGTGCTGAACATTTCCAGGAAGAAAACGCGTGAAAAATTAGAAATTGTATGTGGACAAATATTTAATTTAAACCGGGAATAGGAATACAATACCAGGACTGTAATATGCCCAATTTCAGCGGTAAGTTTTTGGTGAATTCATTATTTTGGAACTTTTGTGTCTGGTATTTCCCAACTATGTACTGTTGAGTACTATTTGTTCGAAGGCTCTTTTCCAGTCAGAATACTGTTTATTATCAGAAAAATATATATCCGTGAATTCTGAACTATTTTGAGAGAAAACTATTATTGCAGCGAAAAATGCAGAATACTTGGATTTGGATATACAGGGTGTCCCATATAAAACACCGCGGGCAAGTAACTGGGAAATGAAAGATGATATCCATATTTCGTGAAAGAAGATGTTATTGATGTCGAAGGGTCCTCTCATTTACGTAGAGATCCATCAATAGGCGTCATCCGTTAGGGCGTCGTGTCACCGACGCCAATTTTTTTAAATGGCATTCCAGATTTTTCAATGCTTTTTGCGATTCTGCATCAAATTCTGAATTCAACCATATAGCACACTCATAGTTACCCCTGAATACTGATGAAAAACAGCAACTTCATTGCATATTATAAAGAGGGCCATGAATAAGTAAAAATAAAAAGCAATAACACGAGTTTCATAAAATTGATCTATCGGTTATAATAGCATTGCCTGTTCAGCTCCATATAGTTGTGTGTAAAATCACAAACAATACAAACTGAAGTAAATGTTTCAAATCACCAAGAAATACTTTTCTCAGACCAAAACTCTACCAACATGATGGTAATAACGAAAAAATCAAAGTGATAAAATGAATTATACACATATTGTACCTTTTCAATATTTCTCGATTCGTGACAGCTCAAAGCGTCGCTGGCGATATGGAAGCACAAACATTTGTGATATTATTTTTGGAATCATCTACATTTCGTGGACGTCGCATATAAACTGAGTCTTCAATATATCCACACACAAAAAAATCCAGTGGAGTCATTTCTGGACTTCGAGCTGGCCATGGTGTTGGACCCTTATTTCCAATCCATTTCTCATTGGAAGTGTCATCCAAATATTGGGTAATTATTCCATTATTATGCGGATGTGCCCCATCTTGTTGAAATCACATATTCAGTCGAGTTTGTATTGGTAAATTATCCAAGAGATGTAGAAGGAGAAGCAAGTACCTCTTTCCATTGAGAAATCCTTCGTAAAAATGAGGTCCTATCAATAACTTACAATGATTCCTCACCAACCATTAACCCCCGACACAGACTGATATTTCGTTTCTTGAATCCAATGAGGGTTCACGTCAGACCGATAGTGACAATTATGTTTGTTTATTATACCTTTGTTATGGAAACGGCTTTCATCACTCCATAATATTTTGTTCAGAAACTGATCATCATCATGAATACGGGTGGACAACCATGCAATGAAGTTCAATCTCCTATCAGCATCTCTTAAATAGATTATAGCTATGAACAATAAACAATGAAGATTATCACCTGGCCTTGAACCAAATGTATTTTGTAGAGATGTAATTTGTTTTTTGACAAAATACATTGTATTGACGCTTTCGAAATATCACAATCTATTGCCACTTGTCTGGTAGAACTATGTGGTTTCAATACAATTTGACCCAGCACTGCAACAGTGTGATTCCCATCCGTAGCCGTTTTTTTCGCTTCTTTTCATTAAAACATCCATTTTGTGCCAAAGATTTGGCTAAGCTAGTGAATGTTTTGTTTGTCGGTAAGCTTCTGTCGGGATACCGATCAGCGTATATTCTCACTTCTTCTTTTGCATTCCTTCTTGCTTCGCCATAAATACATATCATATCCAACTTTATGCATTCGAAAATTGAACCATTTTTCCATTTTACGAAAAACCAATACAAAACTGAATACACTTTCGTAAAATCTGACAGGTTTTCTGACAGATCGATGAATACTCGTATTACTGCAAATATTTTGATGCTTTCATGGCCCTCTTCATAAAATGCAATAAACTTGCTGTTTTTCATCAGTATTCAAAGAAAACTATGACTGTGCTATATGGCTGAATTCAGAATTTGATGCAGAATCACAATAAGTATTGAAAAATCTGGGATGCCATTAAAAAAATAGGCGTCGGTGTCGCGACGCCCTAACGGATGACGCCTAGTGATTGATCTCTACGTAAATAAGAGGAACCTTTGTTATCCAGATCATCTACTTTCACGAAATATGGATAACATTTTGCATTTCCCAGATATTTGCCCGCGGAGTTTTATATGGGACACCCTGTATGATTTGATTTCTTTCATTCATTGTGTAGGTATTTTTGCATAGGAGTGACTGTTTATAAAACTAATGGGAGAAATCTTTCGACAACTATTTCAGCATTGATGGAAATTAGCAATGCTGACAACAAGTTGATCGATTCCACTGAATCCAGAATAATATATGGTAAGTATTTGAGAAAATAGTGGGAAAACCGGTTGAAGTAGGCCTTATGGAGGTTCCAAACTATGGCGGATGAATATCGACAAGTTTGTGGAGATAGAGAAAAAAATGTGATCACATTCACAAAAAAGAACATTCGAAATCTTGCAATATGTGAAAGTTATGGCAAACTATCTCAACAGGAATATTCTCCAAAATGGAAATCAAAGACATTTTTGAACATTGAATCGATTTTCAGATAAAAACAATGGTTATGGCTGAGTAGTTTCATCATTTTAGAAAAAAGTGATTGAAGGTGGAATTCATTCGGAGCTCATTCGTTATTATGTCAGGGAGTGATACTAGATAGTTTCAACCACCACCCTCTGAAATCTTGCTGAAGTTTCGAATGGATTGGGTAGGCAGTGTGTTAGAATGAGCGTACCTATTATATTGAAATATTGAAGTTATCAATTGAGCGCTTCTACCTCAATCTACCGCATTTGGTTAACCCAGATTATCGATTGATAGAAGTCTCGCCGGTTGAGGTTTTGCTCGCTCGAATGGCGCCACTATCCAGTAGTATGCGGAGGAATCTGCGCCTACTAACGGTGTTGGAAACTGCTAAAAGGTGTCGCCAATAAATTTATTTCTGAATTTTAAAAAGGTGGGGTACGTTTCGAAGGTCTTCATGGGTTTCGAACGATTTTTTGTTAAGATCGATAAAGAAAAAGTTGAGTTCAGATGTCTATTTGGTAGTTCACGAGAATGATGAAATGTCAAATCAATTGGACCGGTCAATCAAGTTCATCTCACCACGATCCCCACTGATTGAATCACATAACAGATATTCAATGGAAATTGTTCATGGGAATAACATA
Source organism: Gonioctena quinquepunctata (assembly GCA_018342105.1). Taxonomy (NCBI): domain Eukaryota; kingdom Metazoa; phylum Arthropoda; class Insecta; order Coleoptera; family Chrysomelidae; genus Gonioctena; species Gonioctena quinquepunctata. Next base: position 198,430 of record JAFIRS010001016.1, read on the forward strand.
AAATTCTGCAAGTGTGCAAAAACCAGATTTGAAAGTAATCTAACGAATATACGGCTGTTATTGATTTTCAGATAAACGATTCCACATTGTTTCCATCGATAGATGGTAGTGGTGACCGGATTCTACATTGAGTTGATATTTATAATGTGAAATCGATTACTCAAATCAGAGAAGGCTTACATAGGAAATGAGTTTGTGGTATATTCGTTGAATTAAATATTCCATGACTAATCGCACAATTGAAAGGGCAGAGTTCATTTACTAGATATTTCTGGATTCAGAATTCCCTGAAACTTTATGATTCAACAATTGAAATGGATGAAATATATCAAATGTTATTTCAACGCAATAATAAGATTTGCTGCTTTGATCTTACATGCCGATCATAGGCGGAGATCTTTCCTTTCACTTGGAATATAACTTTGCGTATGTGTTTACGAAGTCGGTTGAAAAAATCAAAACAAACATAATGGGACTAAATTTGAAAAAAAAATGTTATTTTTATCTCGCATCGCATTCTTAAAAAATCAGTACTGCAAATATCGACTTTCCTCTTTTTTACTAAACGGGAGATGTTATCACTGAGCGATGTAAGATATAAAAAGTATCAGGAAAGTGTAGAATAAAAAGAAATAATAATCATTACTGTTTATCACTACCCTCGTTTCGGACGTCCATAGTCTCAATGGATCTGAAACGCCATTTAGAAAATGCTTTTATCTGCAATGGTCTGCAGGTGGATACTGACAAGCTTAGGTGCTACTCACTTATTCATATGTCTGTCGGTGCAATGGTGCGTGTGATTCCGCTATGTGCGGTAGTGCGTGTGATTTCGCACGGTATGGTGGTGCGTGAAGTTTTGCGCCTCTGCAATCCTCCAGAAAGAGCAATTAGTGGTTTCCATACGTTCTTGATCTCAACGCTTGGTCGAATAAAGGCGTTATTGGCTTCAAAGAACACTTGCGTCGTCCCATAGAATTCGATGGTACTCAGTCCAGGCATCGTTAGCAATTCCCGATTTTGACGTTTCTCCGCGTTGAGTCCATTTCTTGTGCTCATCTAATCTTACCGATAACGGCCTCTTTGTCTCTCCAATGTAGGAATCTCCGCATTCACATGGAACTTCATAGATACAATACTCACTAATCTTCTCTGATGTAGGGAAGACAGATCACTGTGCTTCGTTGTTGCTCTCCACATGTCTTCGGTCTCTGGAGTTGTTTCAATACTTCTAGGAGTTCCTTGAGGTATCCATTTCGGTGAAGGTTCTCTCTGATGTTGTTCAATTTGGCATCAAGTGACTCTTCGACGTTACATATGTGCATCGCTCTTTCTACCAATGTTGTCACGATCCCTCTTTTTGTGTTTGGGGCATCATCAAAAGAAAATTCGGAAAGGATAACCAGCTCCACGAGAAGACTGACCTTCCTATCCAAGCAATATTGAAATTACTGCAGTGCTGCCTACACAACTCATATTTCCAAGAAAAAAAAACGATTGTTCTCTCAAGTCATCGGACTCCCGATGGGATCTCCCATTTCTCCAATTATCGCCAACATATACATGGAGTGGTTCGAAAAATCGGCTATACGGGAGATAGAATACAAACCAAAGCTGTGGTTAAGGTACGTGGATGACACTTACATTATATGGAATCACGGAGATAAACATGTCCAGGATTTCTTCTCAAGAATTAACAGCATCGGGAATTCGATCAAATTCACGATAGAAATGGAAACCAACAGTGCCTTACCTTTTCTCGATGTGATCATTAAGAGAATAGGCAATGACATCTGCACCTCTGTCTCTAGAAAGAAGACACATATGCAACGACGAGGAGTCAATAGATGCTGAACTGAACCACATCAGAGGGAACCTTCACCGGAATGGATACCTCAAGAAACTCTTAGGAGAAGTAATGAAACAACTGCCGATACCGAAGACATCTGAAGAGCCACAACAAAGCACAATGATCTGCCTTCCATACATCAGAGGTGTCTCCGAGAAGACCAGAAGAATCGGAAAAAGTTCAACATCAAGACCTGCTTCCAATCCGGCAGTATTTTACGGAGTTCCGATAAGATTGGATGAGCACAAGAAATACACCTAACGCAAAGGAACGTCAAAATCGGGAATTGCTGACCACGCCTGGACTGAGCACCATCGAATTCTATGGGACGACGCAAGGAGCATCGGTTCAAACGAAAATTCAAAGAGGGTACCTACATCAAAGCCAATAACGCCTATAGTCAACTAAGCGTTGAGATCAAGAACGTATGGAAATCACTAATTGCTCTTTCTGTAGGACTGCCGAGGCGTGAAACTTCACGAACCACCACACCCGGTGAAATCACACGCACCACTGCACATGGCGGAATTACACGCACCATTGCACCGACTGACATATAAATAAGTAAGTAGCACCTAAGCTCGTCAGTATTCACCTGAAGATGATTGAAGATACAAGCATTCGAAACGTCGTGAAAACCTTTCAAATCCATAAAGACGATGGACGTCCCGAACGAGAGTAATCAAGTTACCACATCGTCTATAACCTTCAAACATTACTGTTTATGTTCTGAAGAATATTACATAATATTCAATATTTCAAATCAAACATTAACAATATTTCCAGACATTAAGTTTTTCAAAAACTGAACTTTGCTGAAAAAGGAATGGAAATTGGGAACATAGAGAGAAAGAGAAACAAAAGCATGAAAATCCAATATGCATGGAAAACCAAACGCAATTCTACCTTCAATCATCATAAGGACAATTTTCCGAATCAAACGAATCATTGAAGCTCATGGTTACGGGTTGAAAGGATGGCAAAAAAAACATGAACGAGACAATTTTTTTCAAGTAAACGTTCCGTTGGCCACTCTGTATGTTGAATACTCGGACTAACAGATTCCTGTAAGTTGATCTCTGAGTGATTTTGGACTTGAAAAATTCCATCGAATGTCGATTTTGACTAAGGTTCATTAAAGGGTTAATTAGAGCATATTTATTGACCACAAAGTGCTATGTACACACATCAACACTCCGTCCTCGCATTAGAAGGAACTTTTTTTACAATGATACTCAAATCAATTTCCAGTTGATCATTACATACTGTGAATTTTGATATTCTTTATATTTTACAGAAGATTTCTATGAAAAAATACGTGGAATACATTACCTGAATATTTGCAAGGTCATGAGGATACTAATTCTGCAAATCATATATTATTTAATCCATTTCAAAAATTTCCCCATGGATGTCGCATCGCATGTTTGTCGGCGGTATTATTTACATTAAAATTATTGGGGGACCGATATGCTTGAGATAAAATGGTAGTTATGATGATGAACGTAGAAATGAACGTAGGAGATATCGATCAATATGTTTTTCCCACATTCATTTATCTATTAATATATTGTTCATTTCCAGTCCATTTCTGTGTAATATGGTTCATTTTTATCCGGCCTTGAATATATGCCTAGAATTCACAGAAATATAAATTCCAGTTGAAAATATTAATATCAATGAATGCAGAAAACTCATGTGAGAGAAATGCATTGAAGTGATATGGTGCGATTCATTGATAAGAAAATTCGGAAACCATATAAGGAGACAAATTAGTTAACATTGTGAAAGAAACTACATTGTATAGTATAGTGGTAAGGGTAACAATGAACGAATAACATAAAAATTGGTGGAATACAACATGTTCCAACTCATAAATCAATTAATGTTGTGTTGATATTGATTTTTTTCTCGTGCATTCCCCTGGATGAACTGAGTCGATGAAGGTATTCGTGGTTCTGAACACTCAGTATATGCGTTGATGGCCCCTACTGACCCCGTAGAGGATCACTGTTCTGTATTATAAGGATATGATTCATTTAATTCCATTCTGCATATAATTACAGTGACTCTAAATTCTGACAAGAAGTTCACGAATTCCAATTGTGTCACAATTCCCTTCATATATGAAGTTTTGGAAAAGTCGGAGGAACTCGATCAATAAGGTTTGCTTCATCGTGCCATATTGACAGAAAGTTGATTGTCAACTAAATACTCGCGGTAATTCATATGATTTTTTTTCCATAATTCAATTCCTTATCCCGATTTTCGGTAACATTATCACAACCCGATTCACAAAGATCATCAATGTTCATCATACCAAGATCAGAGGAAAGGGTCAACGAGATACATCGTGAAGTCCATTCCATAAACCACATCTAGGTAGAAACACCCTGTATACAGGGTGTTTCTTAAGTAGGTGTAGAAAATTTAGGAGCATGTTGCTGACGTCAAAATAAGAAGAAAAGTTCCTATAAACATATGTCCGCAAGTTATTCGTCTTCTTTCATTCAATGGTCTTCTACATTCACTTGAATGTAGTCAAAAAATGATTCTTGTTTTTTGTTACATCGTTTTTTTGGAGTCTTTTCCGATTTAAATAAATTACATTCAGGTGAGTACTTGTCATGTCATTCCAATTCGTTCTTGTGACAGTGAAGTTGTCTTCTGTATTGGTGTTCCAATCTTTTTCAAATGGTAGCATACACGAATAGCGAAATGGCTTTTATGATGAATGTATACGGTCTTACCGATGGCAATTGCTATGAGGCTAGACGTATTTATGATGAAAGATTCCCTTATCATCACCAGACATTCAGAAACCTTTTTCAGCTGCTCATCGAGTCTGGATCCTTTGGAGAAGCTCCAGTGGCAGGCAGACCGTTGACTACTAGCACACCAGAAGTTGAAGAAGCAGTTCTTCAGGCAACCGAAGAAGATCCACAGACAAGCACGAAAAAAAATGCCCGAAATCTGAACGTACATCACAAATTAGTTTGGTTAATTCTCAAACAAAATCTGTTGTATCCTTATCACATACAGCGTGTCCAAGCATTGTTGCCCCGATATTTCCTTTTCCTTGTAACAATGGATACTGCAGGAAATAGTCTAATTTACAGCAGAGTTATTATTCACTGACGAGGCACATTTTTCAAAGAACGTCATAATGAACTTTCATAATAATCATGTGTAGTGTGACGAAAACCCTCACGCAATAGTTCAGTCCAGATTTCAACACCAGTTTTCATTGAATGTGTTGATTGGTATTGGTGGAGATCATTTGATTGGTCGCCACTTTTTCCAGGGACTCTTGATGGAAATTCTTATCAAGATTTCCTTGAACATATTTTGCCTAAATTACTTGAAGACCTTCCACTTTCACTGGGACAAATAATATAGTTTATGCATGATGAAGCGCCGGCGCATTTTACTTCAATAATTCGTGAATTTTTAAATCAGCGATTTAGAAACAGATGAATAGGTCGAGGCGCTGAAGTTCCAAATCAATTCTGGCCTCCGAGGTCCCCGGATTCAAATACAATGGTTTTTTTAAGGGGTCACTTGAAGGCCCTAGTTTACACGGCACCAATAGAAACCAAAGAACAACTCCGTCTACATATCATTGCTGGATGTGACGCTATCCGAAATACACCAGGTATAATGGAACGTATACGTGGGTCCATGAGACGACGAACCGACTCATGCAAGGTGGCCATTTTGAACAATTACTTTAATTATTACCCTCAACTAACTGTTTTAGTATTAAATTGGTCTTAATTACTGTTATTATTAACAGTATTGAATTGTTATAACACCCGATTCCTATTTTAAAATGAAATTAATTTTAAATTTGAAAATCTTATCATTCAACATCACTTGCATCGATTATTTCAAATCCCAATAATTCAAAAACAGTTGCTCGCAGCGACCTCTACCAGGAATATATTTTTCACAAAGAAATGTTAGAAAAATTGATTTTCCTACTAGAAAACGTGATACAGGTACGTACAAAAAAGTTATGACATTTCAAATGACTGAAAAGACATGTAGGTGGCGCTACCCTCATGAAAGAGACATACTAACAAATTTGATTTTGTCATTGAAAAATACTCCAGATAACAAACTTTACTCGAATATCATAATTATTTTGATATTTATTCACAAAAAAATTAAATAAGAATTCAACTTTGACACCCTGCTTCTCAGAAACGAATAACTTGCGGACATATGTTTATGGGAACTTTCCTTCTTACTTTGACGTCTGCAACATGCTCCCAAATTTTCTACACGTACTCAAGAAATATATATATATATATATATATATATATATATATATATATATATATATATATATATGCGTTTGTGTGGGATTTGCACTGAATGATTTCAAAAAAGTAACCATTATGGTCTATGTTACGAACTCTGAGTTTGCGGATATGCATTATATGTATGGGCTTGCTGATGGTAACGCACTGGAAGCCAGGCGGTTGTATGAAGACCGCTTTCCAAATGGAAATATTCCGGATGCACGAACATTTTCAAAACGAAAATCAGACAATTATCTGAAAGGAGTACAACGTACTGTAGAAACACCAGAAATTGAGGAAGATCGATTATGTACACGAAAAATTGGGAACAATTTGAATATCTCACATATCCTTGTTTGAAAATTTCTCCATGACTTTTTATTATATTCCTACCATATCCAACGGGTTCAGGCACTACTGCCCTGCAACTTTGCATTACGGATGAACTTCTGCCAATGGTTTCTTCAAAAAGGGTATGAAAGTCCATTATTCGATACTGAAATTTTATTCACCGATAAAGCCAATTTTTTCAGAAACACCATCCAAGACATTCACAATAATCATTTTTGGGCTGAAGAAAACCCACTTGCAGGAGCAGTTTTCCGTTAACGTGTGGGCTGGAATACGAGGTTGGATGAGCGTGATTATCGGCAGTTTCTCGAAGAAAAATTGCCAGCTTTGACGGAACTTACCCTATTTGATGATTCTTCCATATCAGTTATTCTTGGGACTCTCATAGATTGAAAAATACATTGTGAATAATTAATCAACTGTGTAGTCAACAAGTGCTTTTTGGACCAACTTTTTACAGCAGTCTCCAAAAATTATGATCGAGGTGTCATCCGATTCGGAATGACATCTAGATGATTTTTGAAAAAAATGAAGTTCCGCTTGCAAAAATTGTAAAAGTTATTAACAATTAACTAAAAAAAAGGGGGCTTTGGTTTTTTGCAAATATCTCAAAAACCAATGAAGATTTTTAAAATCTGAAAAAAAATTCAAGAAGGAGAGGAAATTTCCTGAGAAAAATTTTGATTCCTAGAATTGTAGGATCAATATTTATAATTTTCCCAGAGGGATGAAAATACGGCCGAAAACGGGTACTCTGGCTTGGGCAAGCCGCGCCCACTTTGGACACTTTAACAATAAAAATTATTTAAGCATACTAAATATGAAAATAAAAAAATGAAAAAATCCAGACACTAACTGAACAGATGAATGAACAATAATCCTCTCGAAAAAAAAATTTATCACAATTTTTCAATTAGTTATTCAATAGTTAATTAATAATTTTGGAAGTGTGATAATTGTTAAACTATAAATTTAAGATTGTTTTCCTCTCTTGGAGCAATTCTTGAAAGGCTTCAGAATAGAATCCCGTTGGAAAAATTAAAAAATTTTCATTTTTCAGTTTTTTATTAATAATTTTCGTTGTTATTAAATACTTAAATTAATCATTGGTAAAAATGTTTTTTTTCAAATATTAATAACGATCCGTTTTTATGTTATCAGAAACTGCATAGAAATAATTTTTAAAAATTTTCATCCCTAATTGTTTGAAAAATTGTTATAAACAAATGCGTTGTTTATGAGATAATTGAAATTTTTTTTAAGGAATTTCAATCTTTGATACAAATAATGATTTTAAAAAGAAAAATTGTTCCATAAAAATTTTTATTGCTTAGAAACGCATTTGTTAATTAACAATTATTTTCTCCAACTTCTAATTAATATTAAGGAACAATTTTTCCTTCAAAAATCATTATTTGTTTTTCTTTTTGATATAATTTTTTTTCCATTCTAGTTAATTTTTCATTCTTTATGCAATAAACAATTTGTTATAAACAAATAAATTTTTACCTTATATTTTCTTTTCTATTCTACTTTCTGTCACAAAAATAGACATGATTTTTTCATTTTTTTTATTATTATTTTTTTAATTTTTAAATATAAGTTCTCTGTAACTTCGTCATTCTTACCTGGTTTTTCATCCTTAAAATTATTATAATTTATAAACTGATCGAAATACGATGAAAATACTCAAGACTTATTTATTCTCCATTAGATAAAGAACAATTTAAGTCATATTAAAATGTAAAAGGTAAAAATGTTGAGTAATGAACAATAATTGATAAGATACTTGAATGAGGTAGTCATATTTTTGATAGTTGATGAGATTTTTGAGCATTAAAGCGAAAAAAAAATATCCCTAAGTATTTTTCATCAACAATTGCTATAAATATTATAAATAAATAAGTAACAACTGAACTTTTCAGCTAAATTTGTTCTTTATCTAATGGAGAATAAATAAGTCCTGAACATTTTCATCGTATCTCGATTAGTTTATGAATTATAATAATTTTAAGGATGAAAAACCAGGTAAGAATGACGAAGTTACAGAGAACTTATATTTAAAAATTAAAAAAATAAAAAAAAAAAAAAAAAAAGTCATATTGTTTTTTAGAAAAAAAAAAAAAAAAATAAGGAAAATTTATTTGTTTATAACAAATTGTTTATTGCATAAACAATGAAAAATTAAATGAAATGAAAAATTTTTTATATCAAAAAGGAAAACAAATAATGATTTTTAAAGAAAAAATGGTTCCTTAATATTAATTAGAAGTTGGAGGAAATAATTGTTAATTAACAAATGCGTTTTTAAGCAATAAAACAATTTTTTTATGGAACAATTTTTTTAAAATCATTATTTGTATCAAAGATTGAAATTCCATCAAAAAAATTTCAATTATCTTATAAACAACGCATTTGTTTATAACAATTTATTAAACAATCAGAGATAAAGAAAAATTGAAATTATTTCCATGCAGTTTCTGATGACATAAAAACGGATCGTCTATAAGATTTGAAAAAAAAACATTTTTTTCAATGATTAATTTAAGTATTTAATTTTGCAACAACGAAAATTATTAATAAAAAACTGAAAAATGAAATTTTTTTAATTTTTCCAACGGGGTTCTATTCTGAAGCCTTCCAAGAATTGCTCCAAGAGAGGAAAAAAATCTCAAATTCATAGTTCAACAATTATCACACTTGCAATTTTTATGTTCAAGCAGAAAAAAATTATTAATTAACTATTGAATAACTAATTGAAAAATTGTGATAAATTTTTTTTTAAAGGGATTATTGTTCATTCATCTGTTCAGTTAGTGTCTGAATTTTTTAAATTTTTTATTTTCATATTTAGTATGCTTAAATAATTTTTATTGTTAAAGTGTCCAAAGTGGGCGCGGCTTGCCCAAGCCAGAGTACCCGTTTTCGGCCGTATTTTCATCTCTCTGGGAAAATTATAAATATTGATCCCACAATTCCGAAAATCAAAATTTTTCCTAGGATATTTCCTCCCCTTTTTTTTAGTTGATTGGTAATAACTTTTACAATTTTTGCCAGCGGAACTTCATTTTTATTAAAAATCATCTAGATGTCTTTCCGAATCGAATGACACCTCGATCATAATTTTCGGAGACTGCTGAAAAAAGTTGGTCCAAAAAGCACTTGTTGACTAGACTATATGGTACGTGTTTGGCTTTGATAGAATTTGATGGTAAGGAATTTCATGCATTGTCGTTGATAAATATCATCCCCGGATCCAACTCCTATTTCAATAATCACGTTATATTGACAGGATAGATTCCAAATTTTACAACCGCTTCACAGTGGTCCCAAAAAGCGGAACTAATTTTGGTAAAGTTTTCGTATACGCTCCCAACTTTGTGAGGGGGTGAACAGAAGGCCAGATAACCTTTTCTCAGAATTGCGAGTAACTATTGCGCTCTTCAGCCCCTCAAAGACAACCATTATATCGTGTATACTCCTGCCAGACATCTAAGAGACCCATTATAAATGCTAATCCGATACCGTTATCATGGCCCATTCTTCGAGGTGTAAAATTATATAGGAAAAGGGCTGGCGATTCCGGGTACGGATTTGAAAATTAATAAATTATCTCCTATATTACATTTCAATGCGCCTATTGAAATTTGTCTACGTAATTTGATAGTTATGACCGATTTGATTAATTTTTAACTTTTTTATATTAGGTTTCGATTAGGTTATAAACTAATTTGCTTAAAAAAATCAGGACAGGCCGTCGATTGAACATATCACCTTGTGGGAAAATTTTCTTGTATCGAGTTGGTCCCTGCTTGTGGTCTGTTGACCGCTTAGCCTTATCGGTAATAAATAATAATGAGTCTCCTAGATGTATTGCAGTACTAACGTTTCTCGGTGTCATACGTCTACTTTTTCTTCCGAGTTCGATTAGCTTCAAAAATAACATCTTATGAATAATTCCTATGAAACTAAAGTTAAAAGTCAATCAAGGTATGTAGTTTTTATTTCATGTTTGATAAGGTAAATTGATCGATTGTTTACTCAGTTATTGATAGTTATTTTATGTGCTGTTATTAGAATGTACGTTTGTACATTTTCAACTTTCGTTAGACTTACCAAAAATGCCCCACGACTCCTCGCGCTGAAAAAATATCTAATGGATAGCCTGAAGTCTCTAAAAAAATATATAAAAAATTTGCTTGCTCATACTTGCACTTTTTCAAATATTTCATTAATTGTGAGCCTCTGCAAGAGTGTACAAATAACGCATCAAACACATTTTGACCCACAATGAATTACCACCCCATTATTTTGTAAAAAATCGCCTCTTTTTCTAGAAGTTACGCCTATTACCAAAGCCTATTACCAAAGCTATGCCTTTTAAAACCAACCCCCTTGTGAGCTTTGAAAACAATGTAGCAAAAAGAAGGCTTACATCTTATTCTTCAACTACCCCTTTGTAACACGTTTTTCTATTTTTCCCTTGAAAGCAGCTATTGGACTTGAAAAATTTCAGTTATTGGACAGTTGAGAAAACGGTCAAATGAATACTTATTATTTATGTATGAATAAATAAAGAAGTTTCAAAGCTAGAAATATTTTATTTCATAACTATGACACATAGGTGAATACTTAATTGTACATTGATATGTATTCCCGCTTATAATCGTTGAAGAGATCGTCGATTCCACTTTCGTCAACATTTTCATGACTAGTAACTTCCTGAATTTTATTTATATCATTTTCGATATTATTTGTATTATTCTCCGGAGCTGTCATTGTCTACATTTTCTGTCTCTTGGTTCACTTCTTCACTATCTTCTTCATAGCACATATGGCACATGGAAAGATCGTTATCTTCTGCATCAGGTATGTGTTATTTATGTTTTTTAGAAATGCATCGATGATGATACTTTGTTTAACAATTATCACAAGTAAAATATTGTTGACCTTTCAGTATGAGTTTTTTACAGACAGAATATTTCACTTCGATAGAATTTTTAGTTTTTTTCCATTTTTGCTACCGCTGCTCCCTCTCTTTTCCGTTTTCTTTCCAATGTATTATTTTCTTCTTCTTCTTCTTCTTCTTTTTCTTCTTCTTCTTCGTCTTCTTCTTCTTCTTCTTCTTCAATTCCGCGAAAAAATGCTCGAATCTGACGTTTTTTTCGTACCATCCCTTCCAAAAACCATCCTTTGTGACATATGTATTTATTTACATGTTCGAAAGATTCATTTACGCCATGGGAATCGAACGTGTCTTTTACAGAAGCATATAACATCGCATTGTAACTTTTCTTTCGTTCATTTTTGTTCCTGGCTACCAATATACCTTTACTCTTTTCAGATATTTCTGCATGTTTTTTGGATTTAATTCTTCAAATACTCACAAAAGTAAATGAAAGTGGGTCCCTAATGTTTAAAATGTAATTTTGGAAACATTTCATAATACTGTTTTCATTTCAGTGTGTCACCTTAGTTGATCCCATCATTATCATTCATTCGGTATTCGAATGAATCTTGGTAATCTCTGATAATATACAATCCTGTTAGCATATTCGGAAAAAGCAATGACTCAAAGTATGCAGATTATTCATTCATAGTAATATAACACAAAAAACTGCTCAGACCATTCGAAGGAGTTTGAATGATTCAGAGGTCACTTGAAAGTTGTCGCAGACGGTGAAATTATTTTTCTTGTACCCTCTGCAATCTGCATTAATTGCATGGTTACCAGCCTGACCCACTGAAAATTTAAGAGTAATCTGATGAAACCTCATATAGTTCAAACAATAATAATAAAATCTATTCAACAATGGTACTGCACAATTGATTATTTCATGAATATCGAACTCCAAATTATAATTCAACAATAGACGATTCTCTCGATTATATTTACAACATACTGCTCTGGTGTTTTGAAGTCTCATGTCCAAACACGCGGACTTTCTTGAAATTCAACCAAAAGTGTTGGATAACTCCAGATATCATTTATGAAGAAAAATAATTGAGAGAAATGTTCTGGCTTCTTTCCAACTCCCGGGAATCTAAACTTCACTTGAATGAAAAGTATAAAGCGAGATTATGAGAATACAAATAAAAGGTAAAATTTTTAAAACAGAAATATTTCAGTACCAAAATAAAAGTTCGATAACAGAACTGGAAAGACTTGGAAGATCAGTAATAAGGAACTTGAAGGAATAAAAAAACTTGAAAAATGTGGTTTCACAACAGAACAAGATGAAGTTTCTGAATTATTTGCTGAATTCTCTCCAAATGCAGCAGACATTTCCGTATCAAATCATCTCTGGCAAAAGTTGTTTCTCCCTTGTACCGATTCTGAAATGTCATTGTAACTTAAACCTTTCAATTTAAGTCAATTAACGAAACTAAGAATGCGAAAAAACTATTCTCAAACGAAGAATGGAAGATTGGCTGGCTTTGAAGAACTCTCGACTGTTACAATAAAAAAATTATACCTGCCATTAGTGGACCATTAACGTACGTAATTAATCAATCTCTGATTCAAGGATACTTTCTGGAAGTTCTGAAAAAACATTCGTTATACGTATACATAGAAAAGGTAATGCAACCTCAATATTTTTCGACTTCTAAAAGCTTCTGATAGGGTAATTCCGGGGGAGATGGCGAGGCTTTTTGAGAGTCATCATGAAAATCTAACAAATCATGACACATGATTGAAACAATAGAAACTTAATTCTCTGGTTATTAAGGCCCATGAATGATGTTACATTCACATAATTGATCTCTTTCAAACAAATACTGTTCTTCACATATTTCTTCATTAAGATTCTCAGGCTTCACGAAACGGCGTTGTTTGAAAAATCTCGTGGAATATTCTGTAAAAGTTTTATGCTTTTCTGTATTTGATATATATTTCTATTAATATGCGAGTTGCGTTCAAAGTAAAGTCGCACGATGTAGTTTTTACGTGGACATTAATGTATATTTTTAGTATTTGGAATATTATAACTCTTTTTTTTTTATATGTTCTGGTTCCCACGAAAAGGGATATCCTGTAATGTTCAGAGAACATCGTGGGAACCAAGGGAAAGAAGGTAGGAGTTGGTGTTCTTCTTAAATTTCTGGAGGTTGTATGCCTCGGGGAACACCTCCCTAGGCAATGAGTTCCAAAGCCTCGCTGTTCGTTGGATGAACGAGCCTTTGGAAAGTGATGTTCTGCAGGTCTCCAAAGTGACCACGAAGGGGTGTGATGACTGAACTTGACGGGTTAGTCTCGAAGAGACTGCCAAAGCAGGAACGATTGTTGATATTTCAGAAGAGCATCGCCCATGAAAATATCTATAAAATAGAGACAAATCGCCAAATTTTCTACGGTGTTCCAGACAAGTGAGCGAGTTTGTAAGCGAGGCATCACCGACGAGACGAATTGCCCTTTTTTGGACAGAATCCAATAGCCTCAGGATATGTTTAGGTGCCGCGCTCCAAATATGGGAACAGTATTCCAGGACAGGTCGGATCTGTGCCTTATAGATCATAAGCAGCTGAGTGGGGGTGAAATAGCTCTTGGCACGAAACAAAAAATCAAGTTTTTGGGATGCACTTTTGGCAATGGACCTCACGTGATTTTCCCAGGAAAGGTTATTGCTGATAGTAATACCAAGCATCGATATGGATGACTTCAGTGGTATTGTTACTCCTGACAAAGTAATGTTAGGCACAGTGAGATCGGCTTTTTTAGAGAAAAGACATGCTTGTGTTTTGTTTGCATTGAATTCTACCAAGTTATTAGATCCCCACTCGAGAATTGTTGCCAAGTCCATATTTATATTATTAACATTTCTTCCTCGTTCATTTCTGGTTTCACGGGCTGATATAGGGGCCCTGGAAGAGAAAGCGGTATGGAGGGTACTATCATCGGCAAAGCTGTGTACTGGACATGAAGTTGCTTTCAACAGGTCGTTAATGTGAAGTAGAAATAGTGTTGGTGCGAGAATAGATCCTTGCGGAACACCAGCATTTATGAGTAGAGTGTCAGATGAAACTCCATCTACCACTACATGGAGAGACCTGTTTGAGAGAAAACTAGCAAGCAGAGAACACAGCTGAGGGGGCAAGCCATAAGACGGAAGCTTGGCGAGGAGTCCCTGGTGCCAAACTCGATCGAACGCCTTGGAGATATCTAATGCCACAGCTAAAGTTTCTCCATACTTTCCAATAGATAGCTGCCATATATGTGAGACGTAAGCGAGCAGGTCACCAGTTGATCTCTGATGGCGGAAGCCATATTGCCTATCGTTGACAATTCCTGAGTCTTCCAGATATTTCATGAGCTCGATGTTGATGGCTTTTTCCATGACCTTTGAATTAATAGATAGCAGTGCGATAGGTCTGTAGTTGCTAGGTAGGGCCTTTTTGCCTTTTTTAGGGACTGGCTGTACTCTTGCAATTTTCCAATTGGACGGAAATACCCCCAAATTGTAAGAGTATTTGAACAACTTGCAAAGAACAGGTGTTAGTTCGGGGGCACATTTCTTGAGAACAATCGGCGGGATTTCGTCAGATCCACAGGCTTTGTTGGTGTTGAGACCCAGCAAAATCTTTCTGATAGTACGTTGGCGAAAGGTGATCTCGGGCATGTGACTGTCAATAGGTGTAATGTTCGGGGGTTGTTTTCCCGATGAATCCAGAATGGAATTTCCAGCAAATAGGTGCGCAAAAATATTGGCTTTTTCCTGGGCAGTCGTTGCTAGTGTTCCATCTTCTTTGGTTAGAGGAGGAAATGAGCTGGAAGTGAAGTTGCTTCCCACAGCTTTGGCAAAAGACCAAAATGAACGGGATCCGTTAGGACATTCAGCAAGTTTTGATCTTATTTTGGCATTGTGGGCATCTTTTGAGCATTCTATTGTCTCTTTGCATATGCCTCTAGCCTCGACATATGCTGCTCTGGTCTCAGGGCCCGGATTTTTTAGCCATCGATGGTATGCTGCCTGTTTGGAAGCCACAGCTCTAGAGCAGTTTCTGTTAAACCAGGTCTTATCGGATGATGTTCTTCTTTCGGTATTCGGTATGTAGGTTTGCATCCCCAACATGATGATTTCAGAAATTGTCTCAGCAGATCGTGTTGGATCTACTGAAGAGAAACAAACTCTCTTCCATGGAAACGCTGAGAAAAACATACGAAGACCTTCCCAGTCGGCCGAATTGTAATGCCACATGAGACGGGGTGGTATTGTGCAGCTCGATGGTAAATGGAAAGAGCATGTTGTGGAGATGAGGGTGTGATCAGAGTTTCCAAGTGGGGCACAAACTTCTATTCTATACGGGTCAGGATTGGTGGTGAGGAAAAGATCTAGTGTATTGGCAGACTGGTTGTTGACATCAGGGATGCGGGTTGGTAGCTCGACCAGTTGTTCTAGACCATGAGTGATGGCGAAGGCTTCGGCTTGACGACCTGTATCATTTGTTTTGTTAGAGAATTTGAGCCAGGCAGCGTTATGTACATTAAAGTCTCCCATGATTATGGTTTCAGCTGTTGGATGGTTCTCCTGAATGTAGTCCAGTTTGAGTGATAAAAACTCAAAGAGGTCGTTATATGAAGGTTCATTAGGTGATAGGTGAAGGCAGCAGAGGAACTTAGTCAGTTTGGTATCAGATAGCTTGAACCACATCACATCAAAGTATTTCGGTTCCAAACTCTCTTCACGCTGGCATGAAAGGTTAGCCTCAGCGTAAAGGCAGACTCCACCTTTGAACCTGAATCGAGAATGGAGTTCGTAACCAGGACAAAGCATATGGACCTTGTTGGTGGACGAGTTCACTTGTGTTTCTGTTAGAGCCAGAATATCCGGTTTTTTCGTCTGTAGGTGATGGTGGACGTCATTGATGTTCTTGTTGAGTCCGCGGATGTTGCAAAAATTAATCTTCAATGTTGAGTCCCCTCGAGTACCTCTCGCCCGGAAATCCGAATGGAGAGGTATTTTGCTTCCGGAGTGTTTTACTCTAGGAGACTTCATCATTATTACTATTAGGATGCACCTGAAAATAAAGGAGGAATTGGGGAAAGGAAAGAGGGAGACCGGAAAGTATCGACCGAACACTGAAACATGGAATGATCCATTTCACAGCACACAAAGTCGATATGGTGGTATTTCACCGGGCGATGAGACCATCTTCCACCTACGGTTATCCTTTTAGTCGCCTCTTACGACAGGCAGGATTTACCATGGGGCTATTCTAAAGCCGACCCCATACAGCTAGATCTGGTCGCATTCGTACAGCTAGATCTGGTCGCATTCGTGAGAGAAAAACCACTGCTGAATTTGGCATGTGGCGTTTAATTTTTTTTTCAATTTTTTTTTCCGTTATTGAATTGATCTCGTATTGTTATCAGGAGAAAACCTTCCCATCGACTTTCTGATTCTTTAACAAAACTATATATTTTTTACTGGTTAAGTGAACGGGCGATTTTTGAACATTTCCGGAAAGAGGAAAAGAATAATGAGTTTACTCGGGAATCAGAAATGTTGTCAATTTGATGTAGACTGTAAAATTCTTGCGATTCATAAATAAATAAGACAAGCCAACGCGGCTATAGCTCAATTTTAGTGCACAGAAATGAGTCCTCTGCCTGTTTCAAGAGTTGTTTCGAAGTTTGAAGGAGTATTTTAAGAGTACAGGGGAATATTTGCAAAAACAAATTTTTTTCCCATATTCCATAGATTTTTGTTAATATTTGTTTTCAGCAAATTGTATACATGGTCCACTGTAAAAAAAATACACTGCCCCTGCATTTTCTTCGATATTTCAGCCCACTAGAAGTTATTTTCGACTCAATTCATTATCACCGGATGGAGGAGGTATCATAACTTTGTTTTGGATACCTACAGAATTTGGTTTGATCATCTCAAGTTCAGGATATGTGGGAAAATTGATCTAATCAAGGTTAATTTCTTTGTGGATCAATCACTTTTCTATCCCGAAGAAAACACTATTTCTCCAATTGGAAGCGTTTTCTCAATATTGTCAATCAATTGTTATCCATAAATCTTGAGAAATGAGAACTTTAATGCTGGAGATTTGTAGATTGAAGTTTATGAGGGTGTCGTTTCCCAGACAGCACGGAATATTCCTAGAATATTCTTTAAATATCCGAAAAGAGAAGAATATATTCCGAATATACATGGAATATTCCTAGAATATTGACATGCCTCTAGCATATTCCAGGAATATTCCAATATGCATATTTCTGGAATATTCTCGGGAGAATGTACCACGAATATCCTCGTGAGAATATTCCTGTATGAATATTCCTGTGTGAATATTCATGGAATAATCGTGTATGAATATTCATAGAATAATCAAAATTTAATATTCTGTATTCTATATTCATGGAATATTCTCCCTTATTTCTATGGAATGAACACCAATAACCATTTTCGAGTTCAAAATATGGGAAAAGTATGAGAAAAAGTGCGAATAGATGTATTTGATTTGCAAACAGAGTTTTTGTTCAGCCAAGCTGACAAAAATACACTACTGTACTGACCAGATTATGATTGGTCGGAAAATATCGAGGTGCACTTTCACGACCAATCAAAAACATTCCGCGCGCGTCAGCGTCTGTCGTTAATCCGGTAGTCGTAGCTTAACCCGATAGCAGAGCTGTAAAGTTGAATGCATTTTAAATTGACATTTGACATCTTTTGTTTTTGTTTTACTGGTATGGTTTACTTTAGCATATTTGTATGTGAAACTACTGTGTTTGGAATTGTTTAACAAATATTCTTAATAATCACCACAGTGTATTCATTGATCATTTAATTTTCAAGGCGTTTTCTACAAAGTGCCTAAAAGAAAAAGAAGCAGTGCTTGGTATAAGGAAGTACACCAGGAAACTGAAAATATTCTCAATACAATTTTCACACAAACTCCGTCACAGCATGCAAAAGGGCAGTTGAGTTATCAAGTTGAAACTATTAGTGATAGAATGGATTCAAGTTTTTCTGATTCAGATAGCAGTAGTTCGATCTTGTAATTCTTGATTTTCAGAGATATCCCTGTAGCGACAGAAGAAACGTATTAATAAAATATGTGTTATTATTATTATAACTATATAGAAATAGACCTGTTTAAATTCATGTTGTTTTATTTCATCGTGGGGAAGGGGTGCGCAGTCTGCGGAAATCAAATGTTTTTTTTCTAAGTGGAACCTGCGATTCCAATCCACAAATACTCTGAGGAGAACAATTACGTGTTGCACTACTACATAATTTTTGAAATGAAGTTTTGTTTCTTGGCGAATGTAAGCAAAAACATTGCTTGAATTGTCAGGCATAATTGTAGAAGTTCATATTATTGATGTATAAGTGCCATTCAAGCTTTTATATTTGAGGATACTCATGTGGGGAAACAGTTGTATTTTTCTTTATTTTCTTAATTTCTAAAATTTCAGGGAATGGTTATCTTGTTCTGAAAACCCTTCAGGAAATTCAAGGAATATTACTATCATATTCCTGAATTACTTTAAATATTCTCGGAATATTCATGGAATATGTTCATGGATTATTCTAGGATTATCCTTTCTGGGATATTCATGGAATATTGTAGGTATATTCGGGATATTCCGGGAATATTCCTCATGGAATATTCAAGGAATATCTACAATTTTCCCCACCAGCACATTCTAGGAATATTCCAAGAAAGATATGTATATCCCTGGCACATTTAAGAATATTCCAATATCCCAAAAATAATATTCTATGAATATTCATGGAATATCCAGTGCTGTCTGTCTTCTCGTAATTCCGGATTCCAAGACTCCCTGCGAAGTGTATTAGTTCCCTGGGAGCTGAATTCCTAATATCTGAAGGTGTTGGTTGAACCTCTTGAAGAAACTTGAGCCTCTCGCAGTACAGCGCTTATCAGGCTCAAATCAAAATGAACTGCAGTTTCAGCGGAGTTTTCGCAGTAACGACATATTTCCCTGTCTGATATATCCGTTTTTTGAGGTGGTTCCTCAGACGACAATATCCGGTGTGTAGTCCCGTTACCACTTCAAGTCCTTCTCGTCCAACTCGAGAAGCTATTTGGCTTCCGTTGGCGATGGGTTGTGATTTGATAAGATTCTCAATGTGGTTTTCAGAAAGACCACAGGAGGGTTCTCGGATCATCTTCAATATACATATTCTCAAATGAACGTTTGACAGTTAGGAAGCTGACAAGTAAGAGAATTAGTTGACAAAAAAACAGAAAGGGGCATGAGTAGAATGGTGTAGGTTTTTATTGAGAGAATTATATATATATATATATATATATATATATATATATATATATATATATATATATATAATAATTTATTTATTCACCCAGAATGATTTACAAAATAGACAAATATGTGCCAATAACGTCATGAATAAACAAATATGATCACTGAGGCTGTGATATTCACAGCTTGTGCGTGAAATTTCAATTCTAGATATAGTTTTACAATATGAAGTATGAAATCATGAACAACACAACATTCTAAAATACAACATATGAGTATGAAATATTACAATATATAGACGTTGAGTGTAGAATATACAGTATAAAATTGCAAAATATAATTGTAGTAATATAAAAGATAATGAACAAGATTGAGAGAGTGGAAATGAGAAGCAAAGTGACTAGTTTAGAAATGGGAATGTGAAGTTTCAAATCGTATACATGATCAAATGAAACAGAAAAAATAAAAAAGTCAAAAAAACAAAAAATAAAAATAAAGTATTTATTACAGGTATCCAATCAGCTCATGTATTTCTTTCCTTGATATATTGATCTTGAATTAGTCCAGTGATTTTGTTTGTTCAACGTTTTCAGGTAGACTGTTATATACTTTTGTAACCAAGTACATGTAACTCCTCTGACCGATGTATTTCTTCATTGCCGATGTGACATACTTTTTTTTAATCCTTGTTTGATAGTCATTTATCCGTATATGGGTATTGTTTTATATTTACTTGTGAATAGAATAACTGCCGAACATCTAGTATATTCGTTTCGGCATAAAGCAGATCAATGGACAACTGCAATGCATTATAGTGTGTTTTGGAAACACCTCCCCATCCAATGATTCCATAATTTATATGAGATTTCACTAGACTTCGGTATACGATGACTTTCTCTTCCAAGTTTAGGTATTCCACTATATTTTTATATCTATGTGATATGCATCTCAGTTTTCGTATCACGTAATCTACATAGACATTCCATTCAAAACAACTATTCAGCATAATTTATTGTTTTTGCGAGGCTTATTCCGAAGGAATCTCTTAAGGTTAATACAAAGTTAGGGAGAGACGTTTCAAAGAGGCTAAATGGTAGGTATATTGTTTTTTTGAAATTTACCGATAGCAACTTATTATCTAGCCAAGTTTTTATATTGGCAAAGTCACTTTTAATTTTCAGTTTTAAGTTGTACCAATTTGTGTCCTTGTATATTATTACAGTACAAAACTAAAGATATGACTTTCTTTTTCTAATAAAAACAGATTATATATATAGACGGTGAATAGCAGAGGCCCTAGCAACGTAGCCTGTGGCACGCCAGATGTTATTTCTCCTGCCTCACTCATTTTATGATTTATTCCAGTCAGTTGTTCACGGTTCTTCAAGTAACTCTCGAATAACCAATGTGCCGTACGTACACCGCACTCCCATGTCTTCCAGTGTTCTTAGACGTATATAATGATCGACGGTGTCGAAGGCCTTTGCTAAGTCAAGAAAGACTCCGATAACTGGTTCACTTTTATCTATGCATTCATAGATCGTATTTGCAAATAGCAGTATTGCGTCTTTAGTTGATTTTTTGTCCCGAAAACCAAATTGTGAGTTGGAAAGTAGGTTTTGCTTTTCTAAGAATTCATTTACTTTGATTTCCATCACTTTCTCCAGTACTTTGGCCAGTCATGATATAACTGAAATAAGTCTGTAATTTGTCACATCATGCTCATCTCTTGCTTTAAGAATTGGGGTTACTATAGTATTTTTGAAAGCTGTCGGAAAGTGTCCTGCTTCTAGTCATTATCACACTAAAGGGTAGGCTCATGATATCCACTATTATTTTTAATATTTCAGAACATATCCCGTCGTACCCGGGGGCTTATAATATGTTTGACTTATGTTTCCGTTGTTGGATATAAAAACAATAAGTGGTTGCTTACAGTCTTTTTCTCTTTATAGTCATGAAGTTCATTGAATTTTTCGGCTAGATTTATGAAATACTTATTGAATATATTTGCTATTTGCTGACTTCCGCTGAACATTTCATTACCGTCAATGATATATTGTATTTTATTTTTTCCAATGTTAGATATAATTTCATTTACCAATTTCCATAGCTTTTTTGTTGGGTTTTTCCTTTTTACATGTTTTTATCATAATAATCCTTTTTCTCGATTTTTATTTATCTCGAAATATCCCTCTTACACTTTTCATATTCATTTTGTTATTAGGTTTATTTTTCAGTTCAATATATGGACTGTTTTTTTTTATTAATACATTCGATCAGTGAGGGTGGGATCCATGCTTTCCGTTTCTTTTGTTTATGATTGATTTTCACGTATATGGTACTAATTTTTATTGCTTCCTGTATATTATACCGGGTGATTCTCTAAGGGGCTCACCCCTATAACTTTTTTATTATTGAAGATAGAAAAACGAAATCTGGGGGTTGTGTATTAAAGTCCAATTTACATTTTTTGACTTATTTACTTGCTTTGCCGTACTTCCGGTTTGACCGAAACTGACCCCAACTTTCGATTTTTAAATGGGACATCCTATATATTTTTACTCATTCCGATCGAGAATGACATTCTTAATCCAACAACACCCCACTTGTCAATATTTGACAAATAAAGTGATTTTTCTTCCAATTTTTATTTTTCGATCTAGAATGCCATGAATCGTGTGAATCGCTCCATTCTTGATCATGTAACATGGGAAAAATACGACTTTGAGGCTTATGACTTCACAGTCGTTTTGAGAATTATTCAAATGTCGCAAAAAAAATTTCAGTTAACTTGATTTTTTCAAATGGAAAGGGGGTGGCTCGTCGGCTTTCTGTGAAAGATCATTTTCTTACGAATAATTTGATACCACACACTTTTACTTTATTTTCACTATGTCTCTGAATAATTGCAAGGAGCAATCATACCTGATAACAAATAATACGTATTCGGTATACTTATGCACTAAGTCCTGTTATTCTAGATATCCGTGACAAACAATTGAAGCTGTTGCCTGGACTACCTAAACAAATAGGCTAATGAATATGCTGTCACTTTCAAAAATTTCTTTGTTGCGTAGTTTATAATTTGATATGGAAAATTATACTAGAAACGAGAAAATTGACATGTTGCTAATTTACTGAGAAGCAAAAAAGCAAAAGCAAAAACTCGAATTTATGCTCAGAGATTGCCTAATCGTCGCCATCCCACTAGGTATTTTTTTCCAAAACTGGAAAAGAAAATGCGAAATGAACCAGAAGAAAATGCCAATGAGTTCATCGTCAGTGAAGAAAAAGAAGTAGACGTGTTGGCCTATGTTGAAGTAAATTGTACGGCGTCAATTCGCCAAATTGTTTCTGAGTGTGGTATTAGTTATTCGTCCGTTTGGAGAATTCCTCACAAATATAATTATCGATCATTCAAGTACCAACCACACCAGCATCTTCACGATGACGACCCCAACCGAAGATTAACTTATTGCAACTGATTTTTGACTGGATACAGAGATGTACGTTTTCCATTTAAAATTATTTATTCAGATGAAATTCGATTCACCAACTTGGGCCTGTTCAATCGGAATAATAAAAGGTACTGGTCTCAAACAAATTTACATCTGATGCAAGAAAAAAAATTTCAAGAGTGATTTGGTTTCAATTGCTGGATAGGTATTATCGGAGGAAAACTTTTGGGGCCAATCATTTTCGACGGACAACTTACTGCGGAAAGATATCTACAGTTCCTTAGAAATCAAATTAATGATTTCATTGAAGATTTGCCACTGGCTAACCAAGTTGATATCTATTTTCAACAAGATGGAGCGCCACCTCACAATTATCAAGTCGTAAGAGAACATCTGAATGACACCTTCCCAGCAGTGGCCTGCGAGGTACATTCTTTAGTTGTCATATTTTTCTTTTTCCTATTCTAGACCACCAGATCTTATTCCGCTAATTTTTTTTTTCTAGAGACCAATTAAAAATTAGTTGTATAACACAGCATCAGCTACTCGTGAAGAACTGGAGTATAAAGTAAGGGTGGCATTCCAGAACATCACTGCGGAACAGCTAATCAATGTGGTGCGCGCAACAATTGAAAAAGTTGAACTTTGCCGTGATCAAGGAAGAGGTCATTTTAAAAATTTAGAACCTTAATGCACCAATTTGCGACTTTTAAATAATTCTTGAAACGACTGTGAAGTCACAAGCCTCAAAGTCGTATTTGTCCTATGTTACATGATCAAGAATGAAGCGATTTACACGATCCATGGCATTCTAGATCGAAAAATAAAAATGACACTATTTGTCAAATATTGACAGGTGAGGTGTTGTTGCATTTAGAATGTCATTCTCGATCGAAATCAGTAAAAATATAAAGGATGTCCCATTTAAAAATCGAAAGTTGGGATCATTTCCGGTCAAACCGGAAGTACGGCAAAGCAAGTAAATATGTCAAAAAAATTTAATTGAACTATAATACACAACCCCCAAATTTCGTTTTTCTATCTCCAATAATGAAAAAGTTATAGGGGGGAGCCACCTTGGAGAATCACCCGGTATATCAATTTGTTTGTTTCAGTTTCAATATCTGGTTCTAGCATGACTCCATTGCAATTGATAATTCGAATATTTTCAACAAATTTTTTATTATCAATATGCTAAATATAGTTATTTTTGGTATTATTTTATGTATCTGTTCCAGCATTTGCGACTATCTGCATGGAAGTAGTGTAATGTCCGTGATAGATGTCGCGATTGGTACTATCGAATAATAATTTGAATTTTGGTATGAACAAATATATGGTCTAGACAGGTGCAAGAGTTTGTTTATGTTCACTTAGGTTATCTAGATAGATTTTTGCGTCATATTTTTCTTTCAATTTGGACGCATAATTCTTTTGCATGAATTTTTGCTTGGAAAATTGTTGGGGATTTGTCGAGGGGTACTGAGATCCTGAATCTAGGATCCGTAACTCCTACTCCAGTCCTTTCGTCTATCTATGTATCTATTCATCAGTACACCATATTGATGCATCCCTTCCTAGTTGAGACACGTTCATTGTGCATGTTTGGTGGTTGTTCATGACCCCTTCGTAATGGACTTCGAAATCGTGGCTGGCATAATGCCTGCCCGTTTGTATCTGGATTCTACGGAAATATTTTCCAGAATCCTCAGATGTCTACTCAGATTTCCAGATTTCAAGTTTGATGACTGGTACAGTCTGAAGGCACTGATTGCCGCTTCCTTCATAACGCACATATACAGTTGCAAAGAGTTCAGCATTACTTGTGTGCTGCAGTGGCGCATGTGAATATTGCCCCTGCGATTCCTACACAAGCTAACTGCTGCACTTTTTTGAGACTTGATTTGTGCTGAGTAGCGTAAGGTTTATGACTTCAAATATTTTCTCTCTCCAGACACTCTGCTGCATGCCCAAATTGCTGCTATAGTCTTGGAAATAAGAACCCCGCACCAAATACATGGAAAAATGGCTGTCAGCCAATTTTATTTTTTTGGGATATTGTAGTACAAGTCACTACAAGTTACACGTGCAAGTTTAAATTAGTTTCAATGTCTAGTTTCGAAGATATGAATTTTTAAAAATCATAAAAATGTAAGGTTCATTCATCCAAAACTATTTATTTTTAGATGATTAGAAACTAAATAATAGCATTGCTGTGAAGGAAGTCAAATGTCAGTCAGTCGGTCGTTAAGTCAAAAAAAATTGGCTACCATACAGGGTGGGTCAAAAATAGCGACAATTGAGCATATTTTTCCAATCTTTATCATTGGTCCCCATTAGTGAGACTGTGCATTTTTCATTAAATTCATTGCTTATGACAAGAATATTTTCTTTGAAAGTTTTAAGTTTCTTCCAAAACACTTATACTTCATGTTTTCAACATTAGTCACTTGAAACAGCCTTTTTGAGACAATAAATCCGCTTTGAAGCCAAAACTACTTGAGGAAGACTTTCTTGATATGATTAGCGACAAAAAGCTACAATCACATTTTATACGATGGGTGTTTACAAATATAAGTTGAAATAGGTTTTGCACCTAATAAATATGTTTCTTAATTACTCTCTAATGGACCTGTCAATTTGAATCATATTTCTCAGTTATATTTGGAAATAAGTTACCCTACACTCGTGTGAATCTCATTGATTTTCTGTGTCTGGTTTTTTAAATATAAATATTGAAAATTGATATTCTATGGAACATATTATCCAATCTCATTTCCTTATGAAATAAATATGATCTTGCGGAGCAAAATAATTGCTCCGTTGAAAACCGCATGACCACGCCGTTAATAGTCACACGGTTTATATTCATGCGATTTCTAACGGCGCAATTGTTTTGCGTTGCAAGATAATATTTATTCCATCAAGAAATAAGATTAGATAATAGTTTCTATAAAATATCAATTTTCAATATTTGTATTTCAAAAACCAAACATAGGAAATCAATGAAACTCACACGAGTGTAGGATAATTTACTTTGAAGTATCACTGAAGAATATGATTCAAATTGACAGCCCCATTCAAGGATAATAAACAAACATATATACTAGGTACAAAACCTATTTCAATTTATATTTGTAAACACCCCTCATCCCCGTATGAAATGTGATTGTAGCATTTTCTAGCTAATCATATTAAGCAATTACTATAAGTCTTCCTCATGTTGGTGTACGTGGGTGAAGGTGTGCTCAACACTCTGATGAACAAGCTCCCGTTCGAAGCTCATCTCCTTGGCGGCTATCAGTATTGTGGACGTAAGTTTCATATACCTATAGTATTTTGGTGCCATCGAATGCAATTTTTTTATTTCGGTACGTTCGAATGCATATAATAATAATTATTATTATTACAGCTGGAACAAGGCTACAAGAACGGTTGACACGAGGCGATCCCGGCATCAATCCATTGGACGTTGCTTGCAAACATCACGACATTGCTTATTCGCAGAGCAAATCTCTCGAAGATAGACACAAGGCGGATAAAGTGCTCGAAGACAAAGCTTGGGACCGAGTCAAAGTCGGAGATTCGGGTTTTGGAGAACGTGCGAACGCCCTTCTCGTCACCGGAGCCATGAAAGCCAAGAGAAATCTCGGTAAGGCCTCATTCAAACGACATGTTATAAAAAAAATCGCCCAGTCCCTGAAACCGTCTCCCACATTGAAACGAGCCGCATCTAATGCTCTGAAAGCGGCTCGAGTGGCCCTCAAGAAATTGGGTGGAAAACAACGAGTCAAAGTACCCCGCATAACACGTTTCGAAAGCAAAGTCAGGTGGTGTTCTACCTCTGATACCGATATTCGCCGGTCTTAGTGCTCTAGGTGCACTGAGCGGCGGAGTATCAGCCATTGCCAAAACGGTCGTGGATGAAAAGTATGCCCAGAAGAAATTGGACGAGGATAAAGGTCATCACAAGGCCATGGAATCCATAGGCAAGGGGTTGTAAGTGAGGAAGAATGCCAAAGGTGGCTATGAACTCTTCTTGAAAAAATAAAAAAACTCCCAATAAACCAACCCGATAGAGCGCTGTACGACATAGATCTCGTGCGATATGCCAAACGATTGAAAATCCCGCACTTTCGAGGCGTGTTAATGCCCGACACCCTGCCATCTAGCGGTCCTCAAAAGAACGAATGTGCCATCGTCAACATGGACGTGATACGAAACAGCTGCACTCATTGGGTAGCTTATAGAAAAACCAAACGCCAAAGTAGGGTATTTCAATTCGTTTGGGAATTTGAAACCGATGCTGGAATTGGTCAGATATTCGGATGGCGGTAGCACAGGCAGCGGCAAAGTCAAGATTTTCTACAACAACCGTCAATATCAGACTTATAATGAAATAAATTGCGGTCATCTCTGTTTGGAATTATTTCTAATGTCTGAATAAATAATGTATGATTGAAAGTGTATTTAAATGCTGTCACAGCGGCGGAGTTATTGTCTCAGAAAGGCTGTTTTAAATTATTAATGTTACAAACATGAATTATAAAAAACAAAATTTTTTTAAAACAATTATTGTTTTGGAAAAAAGTTAAAACTTTTAAAGAAAATATTTTTGTCATAAGCAAAGACTCCCAATGAAGTTATTATTGATGAAAAATGTTCAGTCCCACCAATGGGGACCAATGATAAAGATTGGAGAAATAAACTAAATTGTCGCTATTTTTGACCCACCCTGTATAATACGCGGCTTCTGTTGTCTCAACAACTGACTGAATGACATGTCATTTGACTTCCTTCAAACCAGCAATGCTATTATTTAGTTACTAATCAGCTAAAAATAATTTTTTTGGATAAGTGAACCTTATTATGTTTTAGTAAAACGGAGCCATTTTTATTATTTTCAAAAATTCATATCTCCGAAACTATACATAGAAACTGATTTAACCTTGCACATGTAACTTCTAGTGACTTGTAGGTACCACAATATCCCAAAACAAATCAAAATTGGCTGATAGCCATTTTTCCATGTATTTGGTGCGGGGTTCTTTGTTGATGTGACTATTCCATGTTAAGTTTTGGTCGATTGTAATGACCAAATATTTGACTTCCATGGAAAATAATAGTTGAGTTTCATTCAGGGTCGGGGCTTCCAATTCGTATTTACCCCTTCCTGTGAATGGAACTAGTCCCCGTTTTCTGGGATTCCTTTGCGCACCAGTTTCTGATTAGGATCAAGGCATGCGGTTGAATATCCATCCCGATTTTTTGGCTTGATAGGCAAACTTTCATTTGTGTGAGGCGGTTTCTGCAGGAGAAGTTCACTTTCTATATGATGGTATGATGCTAGGTAGAGATCCTGAAAACTGAGCTACTTCAAATGTACACGACAAAATAAATCAGCAGCAGAAGTGTCTGAAAATTCGAAATCTATAATCAACTTCCAGTCTCTAAGGAAAATTAGAGATATGCAAAAGATTACTGATATACGGATTGATCCCTTGTAGTTCAGTTTTTACAGGGAATTTTCAATACCATTGAGGATTTCCAGATTACTGAAATTTGTTGATTTATTCCATTCATTGGAGAAGATGAATTCAGAAAGTATACCATATGTTTGTTGTCACGTTATTGGGAAAGGTGAATTTAAGTTCCAAATTGGTATTCAAATAACCAAAGTTTTTTTGTAGTCCTATGAAGTATGGAGTGATTTTGTTTTTTTCGTATTGATCACCACAGCCGATCTCAGGTAACATCTCTATTTTTGAAACCAGGTCGAATAGTAGATGTTCGTTCTGAGTTTTGTGATGTAAGGAATTACCTCGATTTTTCACAAAATAGTTTTGGACCACATTATATTCTCCTGACATCCTGAAATACCATCAGCTACGATCATATTCCTTTCACGCTGATTTTATTATTTCAATAAAATAGTTATCAAATCAAACTTCCATTGTGAGTCCCTGGAGTACGGAGAACTTGTTCAACATTCGAAATCCCCATTTGAAATCGAGAAAGTGATTTTCCCGGTATTGACAATACGATTTATCACAACGAACTGGAGTGAGAGCAGGCGTCTCTGCTGAATCAATAAGTGATGAAGGTTGATTGTGTGTAATATCAATGCTGGGGGTCCTAGCGAATTATCACAGACTGAATGATTTCATAATTATTTGATATGACTATTAATTGATCATTGAAAATACATGCTGTCAGAAATCACGAACAAACTACAGGTCACGGGTGACAGGCAGATGAGATATTATATATATATATATATATATATATATATATATACATATATATATATATATATTGTTATGTTAGGAAATGTTATAAAATAATGAAACTGATAATTCATTGTTATTATTAGGTATTTAAGTTATCGTGGTTCATGCTATGTTTGTTTTGCAATTTTTCTATACTTTTTACTGTTCTAGAATCTTATACTATATTCAAATCAACGCATATGTATAAAAAAATCAGTAATGATGTAGCTCTATTGTTTTAAGTATATTTCCAACAATATGTTCAATTTGCACAAACAATAAAAATAATAAAGACATTTAAATTCATTAAAAAACATTGGATCTCAAGTAGATGAAATGGTATACAAGTTGGAACATTCTGTATGGTAAATCATATCAGGAGGAAACCCAACAGCGAGATGTCAAAAACAATGTGAGCCAAATAAAGAAATATAAAAATTATCAAAACAGAAAAATGTCAAATATGAATTTTAACCAAATTTATACATATAATATAAGATCTAGAATTATATATTGTAAATAAAATTACTAGAATAAGTTAGAATAACGAACAGTCATATAGAAAGTGGGAATAAACTTTAAATTTGTGGAAATAAACAAAATGTGTGTGTTGCCAAGAAGAAATGTAACAAGCTTTGAGAAGATGAAAAATTGATGCAGAAAACGTAACCAGGGACCAATTTGGAAGAAAAATTATAATAAAACTCTAGAGAAAAATAAGCAAAACTATCCTTGAACGTTATACAACGAATTCAGATAGGAATGGGAAAATAAACAAACAAGAAAAAAACCACTCACCTTATAAAGATAACAAAAGTCCAGTCCATGCCATTGCCAGGAACAAAAATGGGGCTTTCTGCAGTGAAGCTGTACTTTTCTAGTGAGCACGAACACTTCTAATAGTCAGGAGACCACCACAAAGGAAGAAAAGCAGGCATTTCAAAAGCAGAACTAAATAAAGTGCAACATATCAGGTCCAGACGCTTATATTGGTTATTTGATCACTTGTGTCCATTTTTTTGAACATTTAATGGTTTTTTCCATGCTCACAGACTGTTCATAACATTGAAACGTTTATTCACCAAGTATTTTATCATACATAAGCAAGTTTTACCATTTCACACCACTGTTCTGAGTTGGATGAGTTAGATATCGCAGAGTAGGTCAATTTTAAGGATTTATTTCAATAAAAACAACTATTTGACGATTTTTCTGCATTCTGTGTTTATCTATTGAGCACTCAATCATAAACTTTCCACAGAACAGTACTTTTGACATCAAGAAGCGCACCAAGTTGGCATTACTGAATCCTGCCATGTGAATAGAGATGACTCATACTCCATAGGCGTACCGACTGTGCTGGGATAAGATAACGAAGTGTTGAAAAAGAGTAAGAACAACATAGCCGAAGTTTCATTATTGTTATGATAGCTCAAGATAATAAATGTATCAACAAAAAAACTGATATCAATCATTTGAGTGAAATGTATGCTTATTTACTGTCACTAGACATACACCGAACTAGATCAAACTCTGCTACAATTACATTATGAACTGAACATTTTATCCATATTAATCTTTATTTTCCTCACAGCAATATAAATATCATATTTTTCATTTCCAACATTCATCAAAACCTCATCACAGGATATAGTAAACCACACCAGTTGGTACCACTATCGCAGTTGGCACCCTGGATGGCATAAATATTACTTGACATGCGTCAATGTCAAAGTCACATACAACTGTCTAATGTGAATTCAATTTCTAACCTGTCAGTTTTGATTCCAACCACATGGTTGAAGAGATTTTAACATGTGTTATGTATAATTTTTAACATATAAGTGTGGTAATTGAACATTAGTTCATTTCTCCGTTTTACATTTCTCATTATTCATTACCATAATGTCAAAAGACAAAAAATATTTTTTACTGAACATCGTGTCATCCATTCTCACCTAAGTTGTGAGTATTATCAATTCACTTGAGGATAATCTCTCATATGTATTTTTTTTAATTGTAGTTCCCTGATGATGGAATAAATCAATTCCGAAAGCTTCTTTGACTCATTCATCTATATGAGTTCTCAATTGAGACTGGAATAGAACATCAAATAACTATCTGAATAAAAATGCAAATTTTCAATTTCAGATTTTTCTTTCGAGTGAGGGTCCTTTCAGAATATCTGTCAGATGTCCAGCGTGGCGGGGAAGTAGTTGTTTCCTGTTTGACATTCACAAAAAATAACTTTATTTTTGTCGTGGATTTTTCAATTCACATAAAAAAAACTATATTCAATATTCAATTGAGAATGTTTCCCTTTTCAACATGAATACCCCACAAGAGGTTATCTTGAACGATGGGAGATAGTGACTTAAGTTTATTTTCCGGTCACAGATGATTCCACATCTGATTTTATGAACATCCTGTTCAAATTTTCAAACTAATCAATAATTGAGAAATTAATGAAAATAAGACTAAGTAATTTCCTTAAAAAATTCAGTATTTTATCAGATCGTCAATATGGTAGATCTACAGAGAACGCTATATACAGAATGACCTCTTTGATTTATAGATCCTTGGATATAAAAATCAGCATATTTCTAGACCTCTCTGAAGCCTTTGACACCGTGTGCCATAAAACCCTCCTTGAAAAACTAAAAAAATACGGAAGTAGGGGAAACACTTACGAATTTCTAAAAAGCCACTTGTCTGATAGGGAACAGAGAGTGGAGTTCGACGGAACTTATAGTACAACAAGTATGAGTGCCCCAAGAAACTGTCCTTGGCCCACTCTTATTTATTATATATATGAACAAGTATGCTTTCTCTTATTACTACCGGCGAAATAATCAGTTTTGCCGACGATACAACCATATGATATATAGCTCCAACTTGGCGGAAACTGAAAGAAAAAATTGAAATTGATTTTCCAAATATATCAAACTGGTTACAAATGAATAAATTGACACTGAATTACAAGAAAACAAACTACTTACCCTTTACGTCATATACAAATGACCTGCCCAATTTAGGGCTATTGAATGTCGGATTAAACTCCCAAATTCCCGAATCGGAGAAAACAAAATATCTCGGTATAACGGTTGATCGCCATATGAGTTGGGACTTACAGACAGAAGAAATTGCCAGGAAACTCAGGGGATTCTTATCGAAATTCAAACACCTCAAAGATTTCCTGAACATAAAACATTCAAAAACACCATATTTCTTCCTAATAGAGTCTATACTATAATATTAGATTGGGGCGGAGTTAATGACTGTTTTGTAAATGAAGTAGATGTTTTGCAAAAATGGATCTTAACAATAATATACGATAAAAAAGCATATTTTTCTACAAACTCTTTATACAGCGAATCCCAAATGAAAGATGTAAAACAGATTTTTTGTCAAAAAATAATTCTATTCGTAAAACTGGGAAAAATGGAAATCACTCTGCATAAACACCCCTACAATACTCAAAAAATGTATGAAATTTTATTCCCACGTTGCGAAAAAACTGTAGGGCAACGAAATACCAATTATTAAGCGCCCAGGTTATATGCCTCATTATCACAAGACTTGAAAGATATAAAAAACTACCGAACGTTCGAAAAAAAACTGAAAAATTGGATTGCCTAAGATAGACTTATATTTACCGAAATCGTTAACCAGAAATAAACGCATATAACTAGGCAATTTTTCTTTTATATATGTGTGTATATGTATGTATGCATATTAGTGCATATATATATATAGATATATATATATATATATATACATACGCCTATAACTAGGCAATTTTTCATTTATATATGTGTGTATATGTATGTATGCATAAGTGCATATATATATATATATACATACATATATATATATATATATATATATATATATATATATGTATATATATATATATGTGTGTATATGTGTGTATATATGTATGTGAATGTATGTATGTATGTATATGTATACTGGGTAAGTCAGAATAAGACCGACAAAGTACGACTATAGATTCCTCTCCTCATTTCGAGGTGAAAAGTTGCTATCAAGGTATGTCCTAAAATGGATGCACTCTGAGATACAGGGTGTCGAAAGTATGAAAAAAATTAGTATTTAATTTGTTTTCTCCAAAATTCCTGAAGGAAAAAATTTAAAACTTGGTACACTAATCAAGGTTTATCAACATGTTAATTTGAAGTTATGATTTTTTATTTTCGTGAACCAGTGGCGTAGTTACGATGGTATGTGGTCATATGTTCCTTCATATTTTCTTGGGACAAGTGAATGGACAAATGAGCGTTTGACATCAGTTGGGCTCATAGATACTCAACCTAAAAGTCATTACATTCCATGTGCCCAAAAGTGGAGGTTTCTGAGATAATTGAGAAGAACTGAAGATATGTAGAGACATAATTTCCTATGTGCAATAATCGCATAATGGTTATTCCTCACATCAAATCGGAATATGTGTCAACCTCCTGAACATTTTCTAATATTGGGAGAATCGGAAACATAGTGAGTGAGAATGAGACCGATAACTCCATTTTTTCATTCATCATATTATTTGATCGAATCGATGTCGCGGATTCACTGATATGTTACCATACTTTCTTTCATATTATTGTTTTGATATATCAACTGACAAACAAATCCAACCTCAAATTCATAATACTCAACTCAGATACGAGTTGAGGTCTGAAATAATGTTTGCGAAAAACTGAAGATAAGTACTCTTAATTTATTGAAGTTTATGGAGTATCATTATCAAAGCCATTTCTGAATGAATTATCTAGAAAAAAAGTTATCCAATCAACATGTTTTTGATGAAGGAAAACAATTATTGAGTATTCATATCTACTTAAATGATTTCTTTCGATTCGTGATGACTAGTTGCAAAGTCGTGCCTTTCATGCTAGTTTGTGGTAGGTTGTTCAGTACACCACTGATCAACGCATAAAACATACACGAAATTTGGAACTAAGAAGAAACGTAGCCTTTTTTCATTGTTCTTGGTAGAAACACACTGATATATCGATACTTATATTACTTACATAATTGACAGTAACCCAAATCAGTTTGTATTATTGTCAAGTCAGTCATTTCAGTCAGTGAACATCGTTTCAAAATGGATTATTCATTTGAAGAATATACAGGTATGCATTTCGTTTATGGTGAAACAGGGGAAAATGCCAGAGTCGCTGCAGAATTATATCAA
Source organism: Gonioctena quinquepunctata (assembly GCA_018342105.1). Classification (NCBI taxonomy): domain Eukaryota; kingdom Metazoa; phylum Arthropoda; class Insecta; order Coleoptera; family Chrysomelidae; genus Gonioctena; species Gonioctena quinquepunctata. The sequence continues at coordinate 233,128 of JAFIRS010001016.1, forward strand.
CATAGATATCCAAATAGACATCATCCACATTTCACTACTTTTATAGCTGTGCATCGACGATTGAAGGAAACGGGATTCTTTAAATTCAGTAAACATCATTGTAGTGCGAATATAACAAAAGCAGATAATGTTATGGAGGAACAAATTCCTGAACGATTAGCAGCAGATGCTTCTACCAGCACTCGGGCTATTTCGTATAGGTTACAAGTGTCACAATCATCAGTGAGTCAGGTGAACAACCATTGTATCCATTTCGCCTACAGAAGGTGATGGCCCTAGATGCTAGTGATTATGGCCCTCGTAGATTTTTTGTGAATGGTCTTCGAGGATGTATGAAGAAGCAAACGACTTTCCTAGATATGTTCTATTCACGGATGAGGCATGTTCCACAAGAGATTGGATATTTCAATAGCAGGAACAGCCATTTATGGGAGGAACAAAATCCGCATGGAATGTTTCGAAATATCTACCAACAAAAGTATTCAGTGAATATTTGGGTGGGAATTATCGAAAATCGTATCGTTGGACCATATCTTCTTCCTCCCCGTTTGAATGGACAGAACTACCGACTGTTTCTTGAATATGTTTTACCTGGGCTACTTGAAGACGTCTCCCTTTTGGTTCGTCGAAGAATGTGGTATCAATATGATGGAGCAACGGCCCATTTCCAACGAATTGTTCATCAATTTATTGATCAAACATTCCATGATCGGTGGATAGGAAGACGTGGTCCCATACATTGGCCTGCACGTTCTTCGGATTCAACTCCACTAGATTTTTTTTTGTGAAGATACATCAAATCCCTAGTTTATGAAACACCCGTAGAATCTGTAACAGCAAGAATTTAAGCAGCATGTACGTCAATACAGAATACACCAGCGTGCGACAGTCGATGATACGGAGATGCCAATTGTGTATTGAACAAAATGGTGGTCCATTTGAACATTTGCTTCAATGCCTTGTTTGTTTCTATGTAGTGTACCCACTAAACCGTTTCTATCATTCAAGTAGATATTAATACACAATAATCGTTTTTCTTCATCAAAAACATGTTGATTGGATAATATTTTTTCCTAGTTAATTCGATCAGAAATGGCTTTGATAATGCTACTCCAACATAAACTTCAGTTTTCCGCAAAAATTATTTCAGACCTTAACTCTTATCTAAGTGGAGTATTATGAATTTGAGGTTGGGTTTGTTTGTCAGTTGATCTGTCGGAACAATAATATGCAAGAAAGTATGGTAACACATCAGCGAATCCGCGACATCGATTCGATCAAATAATATGATGAATGAAAAAAGGGAGTTATCGGTCTCATTCTTACTCACCCGTACTATATTTCCGATTCTCCCATCATTAAAAAATATTCAGGTGGATGACACATATTCCGATATGTTGTAAGGAATTAGCATTATGCGATTATTGCACATAGGAAATTATGTCTCTACTAAGGATATATCTTCAGTTTTCCTCAAGTATCTCAGAAACCTCCACTTTTAGGCACATGGAATATGACTTTTAGATTGAGTATCGATGAGCCGAACTGATGTCAAACGCTCATTTGTCCATTCACTTGTCCCAAGAAAATATGAAGGAAGATATGACTACATACCATCGTAACTACGTCACTGGTTTACGAAAATAAAAAATTATAACATCAAATCAGCACGTTGATAAACCTTGATTGGTTTCAAATTTTTTCCTTCAGGAATTTTGGAGAAAACAAATTAAATCTTATTTTTTTTGGTACTTTCGACATCCTGTATCTCAGAGGGGATGCATTTTAGGACAAACCTTGATGGCACCGAAATGAGGTGAGGAATCTGTGGTCGCAGTTTGTCGGTCTTATTCTGACTCACCCTGTATATAAGTGTATGGTTGTGTATATCAATGTGTGTATCCATCATGTATCTTTCATAACGCTTCTTCATTATTACTGAAAAATTACCCCACTTGTGTCTAGAAAATTACCCCGATTGTGACTGGATAATTACCCCGATTGTGACTTACCCTCTAATATATGTAAAATCTCAATGAGAAGACCATAAACCCCATGTATTATGTAATATATTACCTGGCAAACCTACAATTTTCTATTTTCTACTAGTTTACCATTTTTTACAAATTTTTTACCAAATTTTACCCATGTTAATATGATAATTTTACTATGGAAATCACATACACAATTAGTTAATACTACTTCTGTGGCCCACCTGTTTATTCACAAGCACACTTCTGTAAATATATATTATGTATGTATTATTATTATTATTCAGATTCACATTCAGATTCTTTATTCAGTGAGGTGATGAGGTGAGTATTACATTGGATCATATAATGATTTTCTTAAATTAAGTTGCATGGTTAGCTAGTCTGGAGTGAATGCCTAAGCCTGGAAGGCTTGTGGTGCATTCCTATCATTCTAGCTAACCGTTTTCAATGTAGCTGCTATTTTCAAATTGATTATCACTAACCTATGTACACACACAATATATATATATATATATATATATATATATATATATATATATATATACATATTTAAAAACTAACCTAAGCCTAAAAAGTTTTTTAAAATTTCTTATAGTTGGATGAAAATAAGGATCAATGGAATCAAACAATATTTTCTTTTTACTGAAATATATGACACAATATTTTCTTTTTACTGAAATATATTTAGTATGTGCTGGTTTTCAGAGATATATAATTTGGTTGATGATTTGAATTTCTTGAGACTCTTGCATTCTCTCATTTCTGTGGGCAGTGAATTAAATATTTTGGGACCTAGATAAAATAAAGTTCTTTGTGTATGAGATTTGTGGAATCTAGGGATATCTATCGTAAGACTGGTAGTGAATCGCCTAGTTCTAGATTGTTGAAGACGTAGTTTATTTTTTTGTTTGTAAATCCAGGTAAGGCTTTGCAGCGTGTAAAGACTCCTTACATTTACGACTCGAGTTTCTGAATAAAGTTGTTGGGTAGAGAATAATCTATATTTCCTGAAAATAATCTTTGAAATGGAGTTTTGTGTTGTTTGAAGTTTTTTAATTACGTTTTTAAACACTCCACCCCAGGCTATAATGCAATATCTTATGACTGATTCTATTAATGAGTTGTAGACTATAAGTAAAAGTTGTTTTCTCAGAATGTCTCTGAGTTGGTAAAATTTATGTAAGAGTTTCCTAGATCTTTTGACCACATAGTTAACGTGTTCATCCCATCTCATGTGCTGATCTATCATCACCCCTAGATATTTGATTTTTTGGGCTTTCTCTATATTGGGGCAGTCGCAGTCGTTTCTTGCTGAGCAATTTTTTTTATGTATGTATATGTTTTCGATTTTTGGTTGGTCGATTTGAGTGAGTGTGAATGTCATAAATTTGGTTTTACTGATATTTAGGCTCAGAAGATTTTTATTTAGCCATTTCTTCAAATTTATGAGGTTTTTCTCGGTGAGACTGTATAGTTCCGTCCATGTATCATGCGTGAAAACAATAGCAGTGTCGTCAGCTTATGAAATTACTTCCCCATTAAAAATTTTTTTGTTACTGAGATCGTTTACATGAACAAGGAAGAGTAATGGACCCAGAATGGTACCCTGCGGAACTCCTATTGGTACTATTAATGAGTTACTCAAAGTGCCCTCGATCTTTACCCTTTGTGTTCTGCCCTTAATGTAATTCCGAAATAAGTCGAAAGCTGGTCCTCTTATTCCATTTTCATATAGTTCGTCCAATAAGATTGAGTGTGATACTGTATCGAATGATTTGGCTAAGTCTAAGAATACTGCTAGACATTTCTTCGGAGTATCCAACGACTTTATGATTTGTTCAGTTAGCTTGATTACAGCATTCTCGGTACTAAGGTTTTTTTGGAATCCAAACTGATTCTCCGTTATTGTGCCATTCTTGCTGAAATAGTTTAGAACCTTTTCCTTGAGACAGTATTCGAAGACTTTAACAAAGTTATTTATCACCGATATTGGTCTGAAATTCGTTACTAGATTATGTTTGCCTGATTTGTAAATTGGGGTTATAATAGATTATTTCCACTGCTTCGGTAGTTCGCCCTTGGTGAAAGCCAGGTTAACAAGATAGGCGAGTGGTTTCAGTAGGTTAAGGTGTGTGTTTTTAATTATTCTCGTGCTAATTCCGTCAGGACCGGAAGAGCTGTTTTTTAAGTTTGAAATGGCCATAGTGATGTCATTTTTCGTGACTGGTGATAGGTAAAAGGACGTGATCAATAGACTTGAAGATATTTTCTTTGTCGATCGTTTTGTTCGCGAGTTTTTGGTTAAATGCTATCGTTGCGCCTATGGAATAGTGATCGGTCAGGTCAGTTTTTATCATCATAGGTTTTATTTAAACTTCATTTTTCACGGTGGTGTCAGTTCTTGCAAATATATGATCAATGATAGATTTAGATGTTTCAGATACTCTGATGAAAGTATTTATATAGGAGATGTAGCCGTTAGTGTATTAACATATAGGTTCACTTTATTGGAGTGTTTGTCATTGAGATTTATATTTATATCTCCTAAAAAGAAATCTACTTATAGCTTTTGCAGTTTACTGAGATATGTCCCTAGATCGGCTATGTATAAGTTCATATCGGTTGAGGAGGGTCTATATGAGGCTGTAATGCCTATAGTTGTGAGATCCACTGTGAGCATGATTCGTAAAATGTTGCATTCACTGAACTTTTGAATAGTAACACTCTTTATATTTAGTGTGTTTTTAGTGTAGACTATGAGTCCGTCATTATTGTTGAATTAAGATTCATTATAGTGAATACTAAAAAGAGGGATGAAATAATTATTTACTGATGAAATATTCCACGTTTCTGATAGTATTATTATATCTATGTTACAAAGCTCAGACTCGATATAAATCAGTAATTCTTCGAAATTCTTATTCATGCTTCTAATGTTAAAGTGAATAATTCCCAAACGGTTTGATTTACTCTTCTGGAAACATTGACTCAGATCATCATATATAGCGGTTTCAATATCCCCCTCTCGATCCAGTTCGTCTAGAAAGTCTATCATGTGGGAAATGAGGAAGTAATGCTGATGAGAGGAACAGAAAGAAGGGAAAAATTATAGAATAAAGAAAATCCTAGGTGAAGCCTGTGACAAGCAAATTGGAGTGAAATTTAAACGTGTTTAAAGTCCCAGTGATAAGAATAAATGATAATTAATCAAATGTAATTGAAAGACAGGGGTGCAATCGAATGCTCCCAATATAACTTATTTGAATGTAGAAGGTTTACAGTTCATTAGAGTTATTATATATATATATATATATATATATATTATATATATATATATATATATATATATATATATATATATATATATATATGTATATATATATATTTTATTTTTTTTCCTTGAGGTTGCAGTCATAGCAAATGGCCCGTTTAAAGAAGGACTATTTGTTAAATTGTCGAGCTTCCGAATAATTCTCATTTTCAAGACATCTAGAAAAAAACAAGCCCCAATTTTAAAAAAGGGGTAACTTGTATATGATCTTGAAAAACAACTTACTAACTCGAGGTTTGCTACTAAGAAAGTAGCTGCTGTACACTTCATATTCAAAAATCTTAAACACACACACAAATTGTAAGAACAAAATTAAAATTACATGAATCGACACTAATACATATATAAAAACATTGTACATAATACGGAAAATCCGTCGTCACCTTCAAAAATCAAAACAAAGCTGTTTAACCTTCCATGCAACAATGATAGGAAACATACAATTTGTCGAACGTCGGTGACAGGTTCGTCAGCCAATGGGGGGAAACCACCTGTTTGATCCCCACAAATATGATTTATAACGGTTGATTTGGAAATTTAACAGGGTCGGCTTTGCCCTTTCTTTTGTCAAACTGGAGCAAATAGTTATAAATCACACTTAAATTTGCAATATCGGATCTTTTGTTCATACAGTTGGGTCCATTATTTATGTGAACTATTTCAAGAAAATTTCTTTTCGGAAGATTTTTTTATTTTTTTTTATGTTCTGGTTCCCACGAAAAGGGATATCCTGTAATGTTCAGAGAACATCATGGGAACCAAGGGAAAGAAGGTAGGAGTTGGTGTTCTTCTTAAATTTCTGGAGGTTGTATGCCTCGGGGAACACCTCCCTAGGCAATGAGTTCCAAAGCCTCGCTGTTCGTTGGATGAACGAGTCTTTGGAAACTGATGTTCTGCAGGTCTCCAAAGTGACCACGAAGGGGTGTGACGACTGAACTTGACGGGTTAGTCTCGAAGAGACTGCCAAAGCAGGAACGATTGTTGATATTTCAGAAGAGCATCGCCCATGAAAATATCTATAAAATAGAGACAAATCGCCAACTTTTCTACGGTGTTCCAGACAAGTAAGCGAGTTTGTAAGCGAGGCATCACCGACGAGACGAATTGCCCTTTTTTGGACAGAATCCAATAGCCTCAGGATATGTTTAGGTGCCGCGTTCCAAATATGGGAACAGTATTCCAGGACAGGTCGGATCTGTGCCTTATAGATCATAAGCAGCTGAGTGGGGGTGAAATAGCTCTTGGCACGAAACAGAAAACCAAGTTTTTGGGATGCACTTTTGGCAATGGACCTCACGTGATTTTCCCAGGAAAGGTTATTGCTGATAGTAATACCAAGCATCGATATGGATGACTTCAGTGGTATGGTTACTCCTGACAAAGTTATGTTAGGCACAGTGAGATCGGCTTTTTTAGAGAAAAGACATGCTTGTGTTTTGTTTGCATTGAATTCTACCAAGTTATTAGATCTCCACTCGAGAATTGTGGCCATATGGTCCATATTTATATTATTAACATTTCTTCCTCGTTCATTTCTGGTTTCACGGGCTGATATAGGGGCCCTGGAAGAGAAAGCGGTATGGAGGGTACTATCATCGGCAAAGCTGTGTACTGGACATGAAGTTGCTTTCAACAGGTCGTTGATGTGAAGTAGAAATAGTGTTGGTGCGAGAATAGATCCTTGCGGAACACCAGCATTTATGAGTAGAGTGTCAGATGAAACTCCATCAACCACTACATGGAGAGACCTGTTTGAGAGAAAACTAGCAAGCAGAGAACACAGCTGAGGGGGCAAGCCATAAGACGGAAGCTTGGCGAGGAGTCCCTGGTGCCAAACTCGATCGAACGCCTTGGAGATATCTAATGCCACAGCTAAAGTTTCTCCATACTTTTCAATAGATAGCTGCCATATATGTGAGACGTAAGCGAGCAGGTCACCAGTTGATCTCTGATGGCGGAAGCCATATTGCCTATCGTTGACAATTCCTGAGTCTTCCAGATATTTCATGAGCTCGATGTTGATGGCTTTTTCCATGACCTTTGAAATAATAGATAGCAGTGCGATAGGTCTGTAGTTGCTAGGTAGGGCCTTTTGCCTTTTAGGGACTGGCTGTACTCTTGCAGATTTTCAATTGGACGGGAAATACCCCCAAATTGTAAGAGTGGTTGAACAACTTGCAAAGAACAGGTGTTAGTTCGGGGGCACATTTCTTGAGAACAATCGGCGGGATTCCGTCAGATCCACAGGCTTTGTTGGTGTTGAGACCCAGCAAAATCTTTCTGATAGTACGTTGGCGAAAGGTGATCTCGGGCATGTGACTGTCAATAGGTGTAATGTTCGGGGGTTGTTTTCCCGATGAATCCAGAGTGGAATTTCCAGCAAATAGGTGCGCAAAGATATTGGCTTTTTCCTGGGCAGTCGTTGGTTGGGTTGTTGAAATTACGAAAGTGTTTTCGCTGAGATTACAATCACTCTTATGGGACGTAATGCGTCCTGATAAATTTCTACCTGTCTGTCCTATGTAGACTTTGTCACAATTTAAAGTATTGACCAAAACTCACGTGTTCCATCATCAACTATTTGATCTGTTTAATTATTTTCTTCCATTGAATCATATGGTAGTCATTATGGAGATACACACGGAGTGAAATACCAAATTTGCACCAAAAAACTAGTAAAAATTCAAACCATTTCCAACAAACGTCGATATTCTAGTACAAATAATGAATTGGAGCGAATTTTAATCATAATATCATCACAGTAATATGAGGGAGGTGCCTCAGGTGCAAATGAGATACAGTACTCTTTATTAGGCTAGAACTATAGAAATAGGAAAACATCTCGCGTAGGTGGCTGTGATTTCAAATCCCTATATTGATTTCAATTCTGAACAACTTTTCTGAACAACTTTTCTGAATGAACTTTTTCGATAATATCGAAAATAAATCTAGTTTACGACTGGTCAAAATTCCTATTTTTTGTTCTTCGCTGTACACCATTAGGAAATTTAGGATTTTGACAACTCAAATGCAAATTCTCAGCAATGCACCAATTTTTATTATAATAAAATTTTCTGAAAAATGGATAATAAAAAAAGTTTCCCATATGGTGCAAACTTTTGGAAACTTTCTTTAAAATGAATGTCATATATTTTTTTATGTCCACACTAACCATATGGGAGTTAAAAACAAACAATAAATTCCTTTTTCCCTTGGTATTGCCAATATTTCCATGTGAACATATCCGCGACAGAACTCGAAAAAGTGAAGTTCGACAAATGTTTATTTTCAAAGATCATGGAAAAGTAGTAGATTACCCGCCGTTTCGTCGCCGAAACAAATAAATATATCTATGAATTCGATAAAAGGTATAACAGGGAAGAACTGATATTCAATAAAATCGATGAAACAAACGAACAATGACCTTATCTGTCTTGATATGAAGACTATACAACTACATACCCCTTTCTTATTTTTATGCCTCTTTCCAAAAACAAATTTAACAACCACGACTATACAGGGTATATTTTTTTCCTGAAGTTTTCGAAATCCTCATTCCATTCTGAGCAAATATGGTCTTCTGTTTTTTTTTCGTTTGACGTACGGTTTTCGCATAAAAATATAAAATTCATTCATTTGCACGTTGTTACGAAATTGGGTATTATCAAGGATTAAAAACGAATCTAATAGGTAAGAAGCAGATTTTGTTTTGTAAACATAAACAGTTTCGACAGTTGTCTACCTAGTCTAGTTGTCACGTATTCAGTTCATCAAAATTAACAATATTATTGAAGAAACATGGTCCATTTTACGAATTCTGAGTTTGCAGATATGCATTAGGTACATGTATGGGCTTGCTGATGGTAACGCATTGGAAGCCAGGCGGTTGTTGAAGACCTCTTTCCAAAAAGAAATATTCAGGATGCACGAAAATTTTCAAACATTCATAAAAGGTTGTGCGAAAAGGGAAGTTTTGAACCAGACAATCATCTAAAAGGTAGCGGTTTTGAATTCAATTGAGGAAGATCCTGGATTGAGTACACGAAAAATTGGGAACAATTTGAATATCTCATATATCCTTGTTTGGAAAATCCTCCATGACTTTCCATTATATCCCTACGATATCCAACGGGTTCAGGCGCTACTTCCACGCGACTGTCCATTACGGATGAACTTTTGCCAACAAGCGTATGAAAATCCATCATTTGATAGTGAAATTGTATTCACCGATGAAATTTTATTCACAAACACACCCCACGCGGCTGCAATGACAATATTTTATCTGAACTCTATCTATATGTTGTAGTCTAGCTAAACTTTCAAATAATCAGGTGAGTCAAATTACAATATGAATCCTTATATAAGAGACTTCATCATAACCAAATTTGATTCATTCTCCTTAAGTACCGATAAAGAAGTTAAGCGAGTCTTAGAAATCAATAATCCATATGATAATTTCAAAATTATACATAACAACATCCGAAGTATATCAAGTAACCTCGATGAATTTCTGATCACTCTAGATGAATTAAATGGATCCTTTGACTGTATTGTATTCACAGAAACACGCATTATACCTGATATCACAATCTTCAACATTCCTGGATACAAAACAATTTATAATTCTGGACATTTAAATCAAAACGACGGGGTCATTATGTTTGTGAGGTCAGAGGCGTACGTGTCCCACACCATAATCAGCCTAAACGGTAGTTTCCTCCTGAGAGCCAAAATGACTGTGCATGGCTCCATTTTCATAGTCAATGGCATATATAGATCACCAGCTACAGACATTGATCCATTTTTTGACCAATTGAATAATATTTTGAGTAGGGAAGACGAAACATTTCACTATAATATAGTTATTGGTGATATAAATATTGATCTATTGAATACTTCTTGTGATACCGAAAATAACCTAGTTATCATGAGCGAACACGGATATATATCCGCAATAAACACGCCTACTAGAGAACAAAAAAAATCTCGCACATGTATAGATCATATATTTATTAAATCAAAATATCATAACTATGACGCAATCCTACCAATTACGTTCGGAACATCCATTACAGACCATTACACAATTCTAGCCCAAATAGTTCTTAAAAATAGTAAGAGTGTCAATAAAAATAGGAAACGGTACTATAAACAAATAAATGAAAAATGGTTTGTTGATAACATAAAAAAAGAAAACTGGGCTGCCATCTATCATTGTGACGATCTTAACTCTGTAACAAATGAATTAATTAAAATTATAAAAACTAACATTGATAAATGTACGAAATTTATGAAAATCAACAACAATCAGAGGAAACGGAAAAAGTGGATGACCAAATCCCTCGTCAATTCGATGACTAAAAAAATAGTATGTACCATAGATTGAAAGGTGATCCAAATAATACCGCCCTCTCTGAAGAATATAACAGATATAAAAAAAATCTAAATAAACTCATAAAGACTACCAAAACTTCATATTATAGGAAACGTCTGGAAGCAGAAGGAAACGATTCTAAAAAACTTTGGCAAACTGTGAATGAAGTATTGACTAACGAAGAACCTGCACCAATAAAATCGATCATAACACAGAACAATGAACAAATCAATGAGAGCAACGAAATTGCGAACAATATCAACGAATACTTTATATCTGTAGGTGAAAAGCTAGCTAATAATATAAACAGAAATCTAGATATATATATATATATATATATAAATGAAAATGAATTGATAGAAATAATATCACAACTTAAGAATAAAAAAGCCCCCGGCATTGATGATATCAAATCAGGAACCCTCAAAGCTATCTCCAACTATATAACAAAACCACTTTCTTACATAGTCAATTAATCGCTGGAACAGGCGTATTTCCCAACAGCATTCAAAACGGCCGTGGTGACACCGATTTATAAAAGTGAAATCAAGACCGATGTCGCAAATTATAGGCCTATTACCTTGATAACATGTCTGGCCAAAATACTGGAGAAAGTTATTCAGAAAAGGTTAAATAAATTCATCGAAAAATACAATATAATGTCAAAATCCCAGTATGGATTCAGAGAAAACATGTCTACACAAGATCCGATGAAAATATTGACTCAAAATATATATCAATGTTTAGATGAGTCTAGACCATCAATTGGTGTCTTCATATATTTGAGAAAAGCCTTCGATACCGTGAACCACTTTATATTACTCAAAACTCTAGAAGATATGGGGATAAGAGGCATACCACATAACCTCTTCAGAAGCTATCTATTGAATAGACGGCAAAGAGTGAAAATCGATGACTGTGTGAGTGATTAAAAAACTATTTCATGTGATGTACCCCAAGGAACAGTCTTAGGACCAATATTATTCAATATCTACCTCAAAAATCTCTTCTTATTGAGTACTCACTCAAAAATTATCAGCTTTGCCGATGACACAGTCATATTCTGCGAAGACGATGACTGGTTTAATCTGAAACTCAAGTTAGAGTGCGACCTACGCGAAATAAAGAAGTGGTTTGACTATAGATTACTATCAATAAATTCTGACAAAACGCACTACGTACCATTCAGTAGCTATAATATATCATTGCCAGAATATGACGTAGCAATATCCGACACGGCCGTCATCAAACCTGTCAAAAAAATCAAATACCTCGGCCTAATCCTAGATACCCATCTAAGATGGGACCAACAAGTATAACATCTTGTAAAAAAAACTACGTTGCATTCTGTACACATTCAGAAAGATAATTAGCATACTCGACCATAAACAAAAAATAATGTTGTACAAAAGTTTGGTATAATCTCACTTGAACTATGGCATAATTGGTTGGGGAGGAGTCTCTGAAACACATTTACATCGTGTTGAAGTCATTCAAAGACGTTTCTTAAGATGTATTCTGCAAAAAGGATACAACTATCCTAGCAACCTCCTCTACTCGGAAACTGAAATATTCGACCCAAGGCAACTATTCTTCATAAACATAACCGCAGTCCAATATAAACACAAAAACGAATTGATCACCTACAGTCATAACTATAGCACTCGCCACAAAAAAAGTATCGTAATACCAGTCATGCACAAGTCAGTCGGTCAAATGAACTATTGTTACTTGGGCCCTAAACTTTTCAGCTGAAACACTAAAATGCGAGCCAAATCCTAGAAAATTTAAAAACAAACTCGAACTTTTCGTTCAGCATACTTCCCGTGCAGAAATACACGAGAAAATCGAACACTAAATGCAAGACTTGACTCCTTCTCATATACGATTGTCAAACACTTGTTTATATCATTTTATAGATTTATTATCACTATTCGTTTCACTTCAAAATCCTTTAATACCTTAGTTTTATCAGTTATATACCCTGATTTTTACACCATTTCCTTGTTGTTTGTATTACCAATATTTCAATATTGTATACCTTCCATAGTTAATTATTTATATCTCTGATGAATGTATACTATTGCACAATCTCACTATATTGTTGAACTACTGTATTCTCACACACAAGCAGGCATACCCTGCTTCGTAAGTATTTTCTTCAAATTATTCACCATTCGCCATTCCAAGAATGCAATTACACTGTAAACTATAAAAAATTATAAACTTGAGTGAATAAATTATTATTATTATTATTATTGGTCAAAATTTCACAATAATCACTTTTGGGCTGAAGAAAACCCACATGCAATCTTGGAATCCCGTCACCAGGAGCAGTTTTCCATTAACGTGTGGGCTAGAATATGCAGTGATTATTCAATTGGACCCTATTTTCTTCATGTGAAGTTGAATGGAAATAATTACCGGCAGTTTTTCGAAGAAGAATTGCCAGCTTTGATGGAAGATATTCCCATTTCAGTAAAGAATCGACTGTGGTTTATGCACGACGAGGCGCCAGCGCACTTCAGTGCCCTGGCGCGCGAATATTCAAACCAAACTTACAGTAATCGCTGGGTAGGTCTCGGAGGACTACAGGCATGGCCACCTAGGTTCCCGGATCTCAATATTCCAGATAATTTCCATCTTTAAACATTCATACTGAAGAGCAGTTGACAAATCGCATCATAATTTCTTGCGGAACTATTAGAAATAGTCCCGGCATTTTCCAAAATGTACGTGAGTCTTTGAGAAAAAGAACAGAGGCATGCATATTTGCAGGAGGTGCACAATTTGAACATCTGTTTTAATTTATTTCTTTGTGTGTTCAGGGTAATTTTGTTTAGGAAATGTATGCAGAAAACTTTAATTTTATAATTATTCGTATAAAAATTATTCTCTTAAATAAATTTTCGTTTAAAGTTACATAAAGTTTTCTCGTAAGTGGTCTAGCGAGATGCAAATTGCAGTGTTTTATTTTTTTATGCGAAAATTGTACGGCAAACCAAAAAAGAAAACAGGAAACCAGATTACTCAGGAAGGAATGAGGATTTCTAAAATAATTTTCACTTCAAGAGAAAACAGTGGCGTATCACTTTTCTTTTTAAATTATTCAGAGCAAACCCCGCTCGAACGCCACTGGCAAGTGTAAAAAAATTTGTTGTGCAGCAGAAAATGACTTTTGATGCATAGAAGATGCGTGCTACGTTTCACAAAAATATCTAGTTGATACCAAATTTGACATTAAAAAAAAATTCTTAAAACTTTAGCACCCTGTAGTTCAAAAGTTAAGATCTTTGGGATATATGTTCATATGTAGTTTTTTCAAACAAAATACTTGCCTACGGAGTTTGGAACATTGATTTTTGTCTTACAAAATATAACAGTAACTGATGCCAAGAAAATATCAGAGTACGTTTGGAATATTCTTAGATTACGATCATTCATTTTAAACGAGTAGGTAACTGCAATATATGTTTTTTTCCTAATCACTTAAACTGTATCTGATTGGTTAAACTCACATTATTTTTTCCGTTTTCCTTTTTTGTTACCCCTATACACTTGTTGCTGTAAACTTGTTTTCAGAAGCAATAAAATATAATTCTTATTATTTTATGAGGTTTTTTCTCAAAATGGACCCAAGAATGACCTCCTTGAATATTAGGATGTTATTAAAAAACACCCTGTGTATTCCTAGACTTGATATACAGATAATATTTTCTGATTTCCATATCATTATAGTAGTAATTATTTTTTAATGTATTTTTTCCTGATTTCATATTTTAACTGTTTTAGTTTTTACTTTCCTCATTTCTAGTATGGTTTGCTGCTGTTATCATTGTTATTAACGCTCTAAGTATTAGTGCTATCATCATAATGAATTATTTATCGACCACCTGAATGATCATTGATTAGGTAGTAAAGTGAAATGAATATGGCACACTGTATTCATGGGAATCGACTACAAGCATATTTAAAGGTATTGCCTTTGTCAGTTCTCACTATATAATCGCTTACCGGCTTGTTGAATGATAATAATGATAATAAATCGTCTTTATTCACTATAGGACACAAGGCCAAAACTAATGGTAGGAGTAAAATGAAAGGTACACGCCTCATTGAAAAACATGGTGAATAGGTGGAGTGTCAGCCTAGGCTGTTTTTAAACTCAACCTTTACGAATAGTAAAAATAATAACAATGTATAGATAAGAAGAGAAGAAAGGATAGTAAGCTATGGTCATGGTGTGGAAAAGTAGGAATATATTGATCATGGAAATGCAGTTTCAGTGTTTGAAATCATTAATTGTATACGACCTAAATTCACTGGGTAGCATATTGTAGTATTTTGGTGCAAAATTAGAAAAACTGCGGGTAAAGATGGTTGGTTGGTTGGTTGGTTGAAAGCTGACGAGCCAGAGACAGGGTTGGCACTTAGCTTCCTTCGACACTGCGACCAGCTGGGGTCTATTGTATCACTCTGTCGTCAGTGGTTCCTCATTCAAACAGGTTTGTGCCTTTAATTAGGTTTAGAATCCTGTTGATAAGGTTCTTCGGATTCATGCCTGTTTCCGGGCTGATCTCTCCAAGGGTTCTGTGTCGCCTACTACTTAGGGCGTCACAGTCGAAGATAATATGAGAGGCTGTTTCCTCCTCTTCATCACATAACCTACACTCCACGGTTTCCCTGCGTACTCCCATGGTGTTTAGGTGTTTTCTTAGGCCGCAGTGTCCAGTCAACAGACCTATTATTATACGAGCCTTCGTTCTGTTTAGGTTCAGAAGGTCAGCCGTCAGGGTCCGGTTTGGATGCCCTACCATGACTTTGCTGTGTATTTGCCCGACAGTTTGATCCCAATATTGTTGGTGTCTTCTTTTTATCCACTCGTCGATCAGGGTCCTGCAACGGTTTTTGCTAATCCCTTGTGCAGGTTCTGGCCCTGTGAATAGCGTTTCAGATGCTTGTTTAGCTAGCTGGTTCGCTTCGACGTTGCCTTCAATGCCTCTATGACCTGGCACCCACATCAAGGTGACCTTGTTGTGTTTTGCCAGCTCGATGAGGTTCTGGAGGCAGTCCCAGACCAGTTTGGACTTTATCTGTATGGAGTTGAGTGCTTTGATAGCACTTTGACAGTCAGATAGAATGTAGATGTGTTTTTTCCTATAACCACTTTCTAGATTCTTCTGGATGCATACCATGATAGCATGTGTTTCAGCTTGGAATATCGTGGAGCATTTGCCAAGTGGTATTATGTAATCTCTTCTCGGCCTCACCCCATGTATCCTGTTCCCGTTCCTTCAACTGTCTTTGAACCGTCTGTATACCAGACTATGTCCGCAGTTGATTGTGATTCTATACCCGGGGCCCATCCAGATCCATCAATTCGTGTTTCGAATGGTTTTTCGAATGAGTATAGGGGTTGCATGTAGTCTGAAATCATTTCGAGTTCTTCGATGTTGATTACATGAGTGATTCTGGTATGTCCAGTTGTTCGGATTCTCCAGTTTTTCGTTTGTTTCAGTCTGTATGCACTCATCCTGGCCTCTCCAATGACATGTAAGTCAAGGGGTTCGAGGTTTAGGATGATTTCCATTGCAGCTGTTGGAGTTCTATTCATTGCACCCGTGATACAGAGACAGGCAAGCCTCTGGATTTTCCCAAGGTTGGTTTTTGCCTGTCTTTGATTTGTTTTTGGCCACCATAAGAGTGAGCCATAAGTTATTCTTGGTCTTATTACCGCTGTGTAAAGCCAGTGCATGGCTTTCGGTTTAAGCCCCCAGGTTTTTCCAAAAGCTCTCCTGCACATCATGAAGGTTATCTTGCTTTTATTGGTTACATGTTGTAGATGCGGGTTCCAGGTTAGTTCCTTGTCGAAAATCAGCCCTAGATATCCCACCTGCTCTACTACTTGTAATGTTTCACCAAATAGTCTGAGAGGTATGAGATCTCCCATGTTTCTTATCCGGGTGAAGGGAATTAGTGTCGTTTTGTTCGGATTTGCCCTTAGGCTCTCTCTGTTACACCATTCCTCTACTGTCCTCAGTGCATTTTGCATTAGCTCTGAGGTTGTTCGAGTATTCTTTCCTTTGATGAGGATGACCAAGTCATCTGCATACCCTTGAGAGTAGTACCCTTGGTTATTCAGAGAAATTAGCAGTTCATCTACAACCATGTCCCACAGAAGGGGGGAAAGTATGCCCCCCTGTGGGGTAGCTCTGGAAATTTCAACCTGCTCTGTTTCCTCGAACATGTTGGCTTGGACCAGTCTATTGTGAAGCATTGAGTGTATCCACCAGCAGGTGGTTTCGTCAATGCCTCTTCGAGTGGCCGCAGAGACCATACTTTCAAAGGAGGTGTTGTCGAAGGCTCCTTCGATGTCTAGAAAAGTGCCTAGTGCAATTTCTTTGTTTGCTAGAGACTCTTCAAGTCTTGAAACAAGCTGATGAAGTGCTGTCTCGCATGATTTTCCTGCTAGATACGCATGTTGGTTTTGATGTAAAGGCCGTTCTACAAGAGCGGTTTCCCTTATGTCTCTATCTATCAGTTTTTCTAAGCCTTTCAGAAGAAATGACGATAGGCTTATTGGTCTGTATGCCTTTGCCTGGTCGTATGAGTCCCATCCAGGTTTTGGAATAAAGACCACGTTTACAGTTTTCCAGGTTTGAGGTAGCCATCCCAATGCTAGGCTCAGCCTGTACAGTCTGCACAGTTCTGGTGCTAGATATTCACCTCCGCTCTGGAGTAGTATGGGAAATACTCCATCTGGGCCCGGAGACTTGTAAGGCTTGAAGGAGTTCATTGCCCACACTACTTTTGAATGAGTTACCGTTCGTTTAGCCACATCCCAGTCTACATTTTTTGCCCTCAAATGAAGGTTTGCAGGGATTTCATATCTGGGGTTTTGATTTGTGGTGACAGTGGATCCTGGGAAGTGTGTATGGAGCAAGAGTTCCATAGATGATTTATGCTTGGGGATGACTGAAATTGACCAATTGCGTGTATTTGAAAAAGTTCCGAGTTTTTTTGCAAGATAATCCGGCTTACGATTTATTAATACATTATGGGTGGTGGTTGAGAGGTGCAAGGCTCTAAGCTTCTCCAGATTCGGCCAGCCTGATTCCTTTAGTATATGGGATACATGGTCGTATTTTCGAACACCGAACGGAAAACGCAAACAGCTGTTTTGAATACGTTGCAAACGCAAGGAAGCAGATTTCCTCCGAGCCGGTCCATAAACACTATCGCAGTAGGAGACTTTTGAGATTATTAGCGACTCATAAATTGCACTTTTTTATGTAAGCTAAACATTACTGGTGAATAAATATGATTATTATTATATCCACTCCGAATGGACAAGGCATCTTTACCTGTTGGTCAATTTTCGGACGAAGGGGTCAGTTACGAAAAAACACTTCGACACAAATTCCCCATCTTTAAAAGACTCGGTTTTTCAGTAATGTATTTCAGTTGGCATTGATAGTTCAATTCACACCGAACGTAGCACATGAAGTTTCATGTCTGTTTTTTATTCGCCGCCATATCCATCGAAGAAGATATGGATAACCCTGCTAATATATTCACACGAATTTTCAGGCAATGCTGCCGGAACATCTTATATTCCAACATGTCACTATTACTTTGGAGCCATGGTTCACTTGACCTAGATCGCGGTTATTTATGTTACGACTTTCTACGAATGTTGCAGTAGATTCGGATAGAATATATATTCGAGGAAATTATTTGGAGCTTGTTGTTACTATCGATTGTTTTTTTCAATAGGAGAAAAATTGAAATTACGAGTAGTTCATAATAGAATATTATGAAATGTGTAGAGAAAATGAATTGAGACGAATTTTTCTATTTATGATGTGTTTGTATTGTTTGTGATTCTTGATAACTGAGTGTATATCATATTTGGGTGTGCATTTGTCAGATTCAAATGGTGTCATATTCCGGTGATAAATACACATATAAAGTAGAACTAGAAATCTAAGAAGATCGTAAATCACCAACCACTTGAGGTATCAGCAGGCGGTGGATTCTACGCAGAGTTGTAGGTATATAGGTAGGTATAATGATATTGGGTTGAATTATTAAGAAAAATCGCTTGAATATAATTGAGAATTGTTTATTTATATATAATATATGATAATAATATATATATAATAATATATGATCTACCTAATTGATGTGAAATGTCAAACTTCATACTTTATAAAGAGTTCAGTTTCTCGATAAAAGGTATTTATAAACAAAATTACTCACGAAGATCAGTTTCACTGTCGTCATCCAAATTGATAATAAACTTTTCTTTGGGAATTTTTTCTATATCCATATATGACTCTTCCACCTTTTAAATATGAGAAACCCAGCCCAGCTGCTATCAGTAATGTTTGCAGTTTCTGTTAGAATAAGAGCTACCACAGTTGAACTTAAGGTTGGAGAAGTATTATTTCTTCGAACTGCTGACTTAAGCTGATGCCATATATGTTCAATTGAGTTATACATACAGTGATAAGGAGGAAGTCTGAGCACCGTATGTCTCAAGCTTTCAGCCAATAAATCACAAAAATATACCTTTTTTATCGAATAACTGCGGAAAAATTCTACTAGCTGTTTTTTGTGTACTTTTCCTCATATTATATATCAGTATTTAACATATATTCTTGTATAGTAGCTTTGATGTCATTTGAACATGGTGCTTCATCTAGTCTTCGACTGTGGTATCCATGACGATAATACTGTTGGGTGGAATATTTGGTATGAGTTTATTTTGGAACCAGTCTTCAAATAATTCGGCTGTAGTATCATCATGATAATCGAATTGAGAGTCCTCAATATTTTTTGCCGATAAAGAGAACGCATTTGGTATAAAACAATTTTTGGTTCCTGCGTGAATTATCGTAATGCGTTTTCCTTTATAAGACGGCGCATTAGTTTGGCACAAGTCAGATGAGTCTACCCAACTTTTGTTTGGAATATCGTGTGTATCGTAAGTTCCATCCAAATACACTACTATTCTACCATATTATCTGAATTTGTTTATTGCCAATAAATATTCAAATCTCCATTTCTCAAGGCGCACAGATTCCATTATGATTTTTCTGCTACTAGTGAGTTCTTTAAATTTAAATCCGTCTTGTACAAGAGACTTCCTTGGAGTCTCTTTGCAACACTGGATATCAGTTTCATTCTTTTTAAGCCGTTGCATTAAAATATGTAATATCTAATCTTTATTCAAGGCATATACTGTTCTTCCAATTAAATCTACATCACAGCCATCTAGTTTCCTTGAACGGCCATAGTCTCTTCGTTTTTTATTTTCAAAATAGGGTCACTAACTATTTTAAACACTGTGAAATACCGTGTTTTTGTTAGAGAAGCACTTTCTGGCACAACTTGATCCTTGGACATTCCACGTTCCAGAAGGGAAGTATAAACATGTAATATAATTTGTTTCTCATGAGGGTGTAACATTTGTCGACTAGTGGTACTACGGCCACCAGTTGAGGTACTAGCTTTAGGATGAGCCCATGGACGCCACATTTTTCACGACACAAAAATCGAATAGACACTTTATTGAAATAGGCACAACTGACATAACGGAATATTCGGTAGGTTATGACTAAATGTTGTTTACCTTTGCCCCTTTTATTTCTGAAATTGGAAAACGGTCAGTTCTCTTGTTTTCCAAATCTGGTAGGTAATTGTTTTGTAACCGTAAATAGACCATTATCACTGAAATCTCGTTAATAGCCCATTAGTACTGAAAGTCTGGTGGCCAGGTAAGTAAATTTTATTATTTATACACATTTGAACATATCCTTACCAAGGGTTCCAAATCAACCTCACGAGATTTTTTATTATCATAAATTCAAATACAAAACTGTTAACAAAAGCCAAGAATAATGGAGAGCCCACTATTATTAAAATGCCAAACTATTTCTTGAGATATTTTAATCCGGACCTGGGAATCTTTGAGGGACACACACACTTTTATTGCTTATCGTCGGCTAATATTGATTTACGACCTTCTCAGATTTCTGGTTCTACCATACATATAAATACATATGGTGGGTAGGTATATTACTTTTGGGTACTATCTCGCATTTTCATTTATTCAAACGTATTGTTTTTACAAGCTTTCATTTAGTTTCACCTGTCCCGATGTGTTTAATCAAATTTTACAAGCGGAATTTAACCAACTTCCAGTTGTCCGAACGAAATTTGGCAGGTGTTCATGGGTCCCGTGACATTATGGGCTTTTTGTAACAAAAGAACAAAGTGGCGGTTCCAAGATGGTGGACGAGATTCGTGTTTATGGTCCGATTTGATTCAAAATTGGTATGTGGGGGTTTTCGGGGTCGAATATTATGAATTTTTTGTCAACATTCATAAAATCAAAATTGCGGTTCGAAGATGGCCGAAGATCTCTGTGATTATGGTCGGATTCTATTCGAAAATTGATATGTGGGGGTTTTCAAGATTGGAAATTATGAATTTTCTGTCCAAATTCTAGATGGCAGCTCCAAAATGGCTGACGAGTTTTGTAATTATTTTCCGATTCGATTCAAAATTGTTATGTGGTGGTTTTCGCGGTAGAAGATAATTATGTTTTAGGCAAAATTCATAAAACCAAAATGGCGGCTCCAAGATGGCGTTGATCTCTGTGATTTGTAATGCATCTTGATGATTACCTAGAATAATCAAAAAACTCAATACAGACTATCATATTATCATAGGTGATATAAATTTGGATATTCAAAATGAAACAGAAGTAGTGTCAAATTACCTGAATAATATGAGTGAGCATAATTTCGTTTCCATGATTAACAAATGTACGAGAGTACAGGGCGAATCGAGAACATGCATTGACCATATATTCCTGAAAGCTTGAAAATATATACATGATACATGCATCTCTGCAATTTTTGAAAAAAGTATAACAGATCACAAATGCACCATACTAGGAATTTCATTTGAACAAAAAATACGATTAACGGAAAATAGCAAAACAAAAAATTATGAAAATTATGAAACTCTCAGGCGAAGTATCAGAGAACATGACTGGTCATTATACTATAGCCTAGAAAATACAAATGAAGAGGCTAATTACTTGACAGAAACAATCAGTTGCATGATAAAACACAATACAGAGACGGTAAAGTTACGAAAAACTCACCACAAAAGGAAGGAATGGATCACTGAGGGGCTTGTAATGTCCATAAACCATAAAAACTCATTATATCATGAGTACAAGAATGAACCCCAAAACATAATAAGAAAGAAAAAATACCTCGATTACAGAGCCTACACACACAGACTGACAAAAATTGCTGAACAGAATTATTACCAAAGTGAAATTAAAAATAGTAAAAATAGCTCGAAACAACGATGGCAAATTGTGAATGGAATTAACGCTCCCGAGAAAGATATTTCAATAAAAGAAATAACATGGGGAAATGCAACAAAACCAAACAATGAGGAAATAAAGGCAAACCTATTCAATACATTCTTTGCGAATATAGGAAAAAAATACGCTGAGAAAATAACCAAATCTCCCGAACAAACTAACATCACGAACACATTTTTTCTCAGCCCAGTAAATGAAAAAGAAATTTTGTACATAATTCATTCTCTTAAATACCGAAAAACCCCTGGATTTGACGGTATCAGAGCTGAATATCTCGAGGAAATATCAGAAGAAATAACACCCCTATTAACTTCTCTTATAAATAACATATTTCAAAAATGCCAATGTCCGAATGCGTTCAAGAAGTTTATAGTCATACCCATTCTGAAAAAGGAGACGGTAGTATAGTCAACAATTACACACCGATCTCGCTGTTAACAAGCTTTAATAGAATATTCGAGAAAATACTCAAATCTAGACTAATGACATTTATTGACAAGTATAATTTGAACAAACTACATATAACAGCGCTGGCCGCCTTAGTACTGCAGAATGTAGGGATACATATCCATTTTTTTGAGTTTTCCGAACCTATTGGTGAGATATCAAGATTGTTAAAAGTGCACCCGAACGAACATCCGGATTATATTGAGAATGGACAAATGAGGTGTACAATTGTCAGAATAATTCCTGAAATCCAATGGTGACCACATTGTATTATTTAGTGGAAACTGTATATCACGAATTATTCTTTGGATCGCACGTGGCTACCTTCACCTTCAGAAATAACAAATAGATTAAATCCATCATCCGCATCCCAGCCCATACATCAAATAAAATAGTTTTCGAAAAAACTATAAGAAATCTGGGAAATTTAATCTTTAGAGGTATTGCAAATGGGCACAGATACAGTTCCCGGAACGTCAATAGTATATAGAGGATTATCTTGCTATTCAATGATTCCAAATATAATTCACTGACAAAAAATATTTTTACACGCTTTATATTAGCTTCACTTGTATGTTTGTTTTTGTTTGTTTGTTTGTTTGTTTGTAACCGACTCCTTTGGGCGCGATTTTGACCCACTTCCAGACGTCCGAATGATTTGAAATTTGGCAGGTGTACATAATTCCGGTGACAATGCATTAAGAAATTTTTGTGTGAAGAAAAAACAAAATGGCGGCTCCAATATGGCGTACGAGTTTCGGGATTATCGTCCGATTCGCTTCAAAATTGGTATCCGAAGGTTTTTGTGGTCGGAGATTATGATTCTTTTGTCAAAATTGAAACATTCGAAATGGCGGCTCCAAAATGGGGGACGAGTTTTGTGATTATGGTCTGATTCTATTCAAAATTGGTATGTGGGGGTTTTTGGGGTCGAAATCATGATTCTTTTGTAAAATTGGAAAATTCAAGATGGCGGCTCAAAATGGTGGCCGAGTTTTGTGATTATGGTCCGTTTATTCAAAATTGGTATGTGGGGGTTTTTGGGGTCGAAAATTATGATTCTTTTGTCAAAATTGTAAAATTCGAGATGGCGGCCGAGTCTTGTGATTATGGTCTAATTCTATTCAAAATTGGTATGTGGGGTTTTTTGAGGTCGAATATTATAATTTCTTTTGTGAAAATTGGAAAATTAATATGGCGATGGCCGAGTTTTGTGATTAGGTCTGATTCTATTCCAAATTGGTATGTGGGGGTTTTTGGGGTCGGAGATTATGATACGTTTTTATAAATAAACCACACTTAAAAGTAGGAAATAAATAATAGTTTGAAAAACACGCTTTTATAGAAAACCAGACTAAAAAAATAGAAAATAAGAAAAAAAATAATTTTATTTAAAAAAAAGCATGGGGTGCATGGTATCAATGATTATATAGTACATTACACACCAAGGCGATACCATGCACCCCCCGCTTTTTTTTAAATAAAATATTTTTTTTTCTTATTTTCAATTTTTTTAGTCTGGTTTTCTATAAAAGCGTGTTTTTTAGTTTTTTCAAACTATTATTTATTTCCATTCACGAATAAAAAGTACGCGGTAATTTATCGGGGTAAACTGATTTTTCATTTTTATTTAATTTATTTTGCATCAAAGAATACAAGACGAGATAAGCCCAGAGAATACATTCACTAACAAACATTAGGGTGGTATAATAGTGCTGAAATATGATGTTTAGAAATTGAATAATAAATTTATGAACATTGGCTGAAATAATGATTAAGACTCAACTTTGTGCATGTCAACCACTATTATTTCTGAATGGTTTTTCCAAAGTATTCGAAAAAGTTATCGAAATATCAGAAAAAAGGTCGATTTCTGTACCTGAGTAGAGGGGAGTTAAGGTAGTAATTGGTGAGACTTCGATGGATATAAAATGCGCCATCACTTCGAGTCCCGGGCTTCAATCAAAATTTTCATCTTGATATTATTTTATATTTAAAACTTTGCTTTTGTATTTTCAAATTGATTTTTATATTTATGTATTATTCTCAATAAAGTATGATGGAATATTGAAGATCAACATATTTACAATTTGGTTCGAATCAATAAGGTTATTGAAAACTATATAAACGATAGGCGCTGATTTTCAAGGGAAATTGAGTTGTTTTTGTTGACGTATTTCAATAAATTTGTTTGAACACGATTCAACTGCTCTATGGAAGCATTGTAGTGGGGATTCCCAAATTCAACACACCATTTACATAAGCCATATATAAAGCACGAACTAAGTGATGATTCCTGAAATCTTGACTTATTCTTTTCATAAATCCCAGCATTTTATATGCTTTCTCAGATATTTGATATATATATTGATCAAAGATTACTATCGAGTCGTAATATATGCCTATATCTTAAATAACAGATACCTTGCTGAGAGGAGCATTATCAATGTTATACTGTTGGGTTAGTATAGTTTTATTGCGAGAAAAAGTAATAGAATAACCATTTTTCAAATTTAGGTGGAGTCAATTGCTTTGGTAGAGTATCTAAGTCCTGTTGAAGAAGCTGACAATCGGTCGTACTTGGTATAGTACTGATTTGTTTGCCCTTCTACACTTCTATACCGGGTGATTCTCCAAGGTGGCCCACCCCAATAACTTTTTTATTATTGAAGATAGAAAAACGAAATTTGGAGGTTGTGTATTATAGATCAATTTAAATTTTTTGACATTTTTACTTGTTTTGCCGTACATTCGGTCTGACCGGAAATGACCCCAACTTTCGATTTGTAAATAGGACATCCTATATATTTTTACTTATTTCGATCGAGAATGACACTCTAAATCCAACAACACCTCACTTGTCAATATTTGACAAATAAAGTCATTTTTATTCCAATTTTTATTTTTCGATCTAGAATGCCATGGATAGTTTGATTTGTTGAAAATATAAACAGGATGTTCATAAAATCAGATGTGGAATCATCTGCGACTGAAAGATAAACTTTAGCCACTATCTTCCATCGTCAAAAAAAAAAAAAATTTATCTATCAATATTCAATTGAGAATGTTTCCCTTTTCAACATGAATACCCCACAAGAGGTTATCTTGACGATGGAAGATAGTGACTAAAGTTTATCTTTCAGTCGCAGATGATTCGACATCTGATTTTATGAACATCCTGTTTATATTTTCAACAAATCAATCTATCATACCCCATGACAGGTTTTAATGTCAGAAAACACTAATTTCAAAGTGTCTCTCCAAAAGAAATGATTCTAATTTTTTCCATCTTTGCAAAGTGAGATTGCTTCTTGAAAATGTGTTTCCCATTTCTTCCGGTCTTCCTGATGATCGTGGAAGCGTGAAATAGATTTTCGTCAACAAAAATGTATTGAAGACCTAGTGAATGCGATGCCTCTCTTGCGTTAATGTTACAAATGATTTCTGGTGAGTACTCTCTTTTGGAAAACATTCTTCTTTGTCTCATTCATCTTTATGAGTTCTTAATTAAGACTGGAATAAAAAATCAAATATATATATCTGAATGAAAATCCAAATGTTCAATTTTAGATTTTTTCTTTTGAGTTAGGGCCTTTTCAGAATATCTATCAGATGTAGTTCAATGTCCAGCGTGGCTTTAGCCGAGGAAGTAGTTGTTTTCTGTTAGACATTCACAAAAAATAACTTCATTTTAATCGTGGATTTTTCAATTCACAGAAAAATCTTTCTATCAATATTTAATTGAGAATGTTTCCCTTTTCAACATGAATACCCCACAAGAGGTTATCTTGATGATGGAAGATAGTGACTAAAGTTTATCTTTCAGTCGCAGATGATTCCACATCTGATTTTATGAACATCCTGTTTATATTTTCAACAAATCAATCTATCATACCCCATGACAGGTTTCAATGTCAGAAAACACTAATTTCAAAGTGTCTCTCCAAAAGAAATGATTCTAACTTTTTCCATCATTGCAAAGTGAGATTGCTTCTTGAAAATGTGTTTCCCATTTCTTCCGGTCTTCGTGATGATCGTGGAAGCGTGAAATAGATTTTCGTCGACAAAAATGTATTGAAGACCTAGTGAATGCGATGTCTCTCCTGCGTCAATGTTACGAATGATTTCTGGTGAGTATTCTCTTTTGGAAAACATTCTTCTTTGTCTCATTCATCTTTATGAGTTCTTAATTAAGACTGGAATAAAAAATCAGATAAATATCTGAATGAAAATACAAATGTTCAGTTTCAGATTTTTTCTTTTGAGTTAGGGCCTTCTCAGAATATCTATCAGATGTAGTTAAATGTCCAGCGTGGCTTTAGCCGGGGAAGTAGTTGTTTTCTGTTAGACATTCACAAAAAATAACTTTATTTTAATCGTGGATTTTTCAATTCACAGAAAAATATTTAATTGAGAATGTTTCCCTTTTCGCCATGGATATTGTAAATCGCTTCATTCTTGATCAAGTAACATGGGAAAAATACAACTTTGAGGCTTATGACTTCACAGTCGTTTTAAGAATTATTTAAAAGTCGCAAATTGGTCCATCAAGGTTATAAATTTTCAAAATGACCTCCTCTTTGATCACGGCAAAGTTCTACTTTTTCAATTCTTGTTCGCACCACATTGATTAGCTGTTCCGCAGTGATGTTCTGGAATGCCACCCTTACTTTATAGTCCAGTTTTTCACGAGTAGCTGATGCAGTGTTATACACCTGATTTTTAATTGTTTCCCAGAGAAAAAAAATCTAGCGGAGTTAGATCTGGTGATCTGAAATATGAAAAAAAATAATATATTATGAGAAAATATGACAACTTAAGAATGTACCCCGCAGGCCACTGAATAGGTCCATAAGTGCCAATCCACTTTTCTGGGAAGGTGTCATTCAGATGTTCCCTTACAACTTGAGAATTGTGAGGTGGCGCTCCATCTTGTTGAAAATAGATATCAACTTGGTTAGCCATTGGCAAATCTTCAATGAAATCACTAATTCGATTTCTAAGGAACTGTAGATGTCTTTCCGCAGTAAGTTGTCCGTCGAAAATTATTGGCTCCAAAAGTTTTCCTCCGGTAATACCCATCCAGCAATTGAGACCAAATCGCTCTTGAAAATGTCCTTCTTGCATCAGATGTTAATTTGTTCGAGACCAGTACCTTTAATTATTCCGATTGAACAGACCCAAGTTCGGGTTCCATCTGAATAAACAATTTTGAATGGAAAACGTACATCTTCTCTGTATTTAGTCAAAAACCAGTTGCAACAAGTTAATCTTCGGTTGTGGTCGTTATCGTGAAGATGTTGGTGTAGTTGGTACTTGAATGATCGATAATTATATTTGTGAAGAATTCTCCAAACCGACGAATAACTTATATCACACTTAGAAACAATTTGGCGAATTGACGCCGTACAATTCACTTCAACATAGGCCAACACGTCTACCTCTTTTTCTTCACTGTTATTGGCATTTTCTTCTGGTTCATTTCGCATTTTCCTTTCCAGTTTTGGAAAATAATGCCGAGTGGGATGGCGACGATTAGGGAATATTTGAGCATAAATTCGAGCTGCATCAGTTGCATTCTTTTTTGCTTCTCCGTAAATTAGCAACATTTCTCGTTTCTAGTATTATTTTGCATATCAAATTATAAACTACGCAACAAATGAATTTTTAAAAGTGACAGCATATTAATTAGCCTATTTGTTCAAGTAGTCCTAGCAACAGCTTCAATTGTTCGTCACGGATAACTAGAATAACAGGACTTAGTGCATAAGTATACCGAATGGTGAAAATAAAGTGAAAGTGTGTGGTATCAAATTATTCGTAAGAAAATGATCTTTCGCAAACAGCCGACGAGCCACTCCCTTTCCATTTGTGTGTGTGACTGTGAAGTCATAAGCCTCAAAGTCGTATTTTCCCCATGTTACTTGATCAAGAATGAAGTGATTTACACGATCCATGGTATTCTAGTTTGAAAAATAACAATTGGAATGAAAATTACTTTGTTCGTCAAACATTGACAAGTGAGGTGTTGTTAGATTTGAAATGTCATTCTCGATCAAAATAAGTGAAAATATATATCCCATTTATAAATCGAAAGTTGGGGTCATTTTCGGTCGAACCGGAAGTACGGCAAAGCAAGTAAATATATCAAAAAATGTAAATTGAACTATAATACACAACCCCCAAATGTCGTTTTTCTATCTTCAATAATAAAAAAGATATAGGGGTGAGCCACCTTAGAGAATCACCTGGTATATCCCCTTACTCATTTCATTCTTGTATCATGAATGATTATGAATCACAGAAAAAAATTTCAAGAATTCTGCATAATATTCTCACACATAGTATACGGGAAGTTAGGAACACCAATCGTTCATTCGTACACAAGGTAACAAAACAATCTATTTTCGTCTCGTTTTTCCACTGAGTTCATTAATCTGAAAATGAGGTCTGTGTGAAATGTATACCTTATCACTTTTGCGAGAAATAATTATTGTTTGCACGGAAAGCTAAGAGAAAGCAAAGCCAATGAACTATTGATTCGAAATCTCATTATTGTCCAGTGTAGATACAGTCTATTGAATTTTAAATTCATGACACCCGTATGTTTTTCTTTATAAGCTCAACAATATTCCAAGATGTTGTGTTGAGACCCCGACAAGTTCGCATTCG
The DNA here is from genome assembly GCA_018342105.1 of Gonioctena quinquepunctata. Lineage (NCBI taxonomy): Eukaryota > Metazoa > Arthropoda > Insecta > Coleoptera > Chrysomelidae > Gonioctena > Gonioctena quinquepunctata. The sequence continues at coordinate 262,356 of JAFIRS010001016.1, forward strand.
TCATTGTAATTGAAATAATTTTAAGAATTAGCAAAAGTGAAAGATGACGAGTTTAGATCAATTGAGTCAGGGAGGAATACATGTTTGTAACAAACAAAACGCACTCACTTGATTTTCACTGAACTAGGTTTACCAAACGTGTTTCAATATAGGATAGTTTCTTCAGGTGGAGATGATATAGTGAAACACGTGTCGTGGTTTTGTAAACCAGTTCAGTGAGAATCATTCAGAGAACTCGGAATTCTGTTGAGCTTTCGATAAGCTATATCACAAACTGAAATAATATGGTTCAGTTGATAATGCGTCTCTACCTATTAGACACCAACGAAAAACTACCGGAGAAACATTTTCTGAATAAGGAAGCATCTTGAGGGACCTATTTGCCGCATATACGGCTGATTTTCGTAGAGTTCTGCAATGTTCATCAGTATGATGATCATACGCAGTTTCTCTTTCTCTTCAGATGATGACCCGCTCATTTTGTCGGTGACACCTTCGATATAGGAAAGAAAAGCTTTGTGTTATTGGGTATTTGTTTTAGGTTTGGAGATCAGGTTTGTTGATACTGTATTCATTTACAGATTTTTTGTGTTGCTATAACCTGTTGTTGTTGTGATAATCAGTGAGTTCATTATAGCTATAGATGAGAAAATTTAAGATTTGAGCTCAACCAATTTCGCATGGAGATATTTCAAAAAATGCAAAGGAAAGTTAACAAAAATTCTAAAATGAAATGAACTCTGGATATAACAGATGTTGACCTTCAGAAAGAAGCCAATAGAAACAAAGATCTACAGAGGCCAGAGGTAAAAACATATCAGAATGAGAACACAAAAGGAAAATTAATGAAGGAAGTATATGAACCAAAAATGTTAGGCAAAAACAGAAAACCACAGAAAACATCAAGACATTGGTGAAGTGAATCGGGAATGCAGAAAAAAATGGTGATGAGTTCAAATGAGAAAGAGCGGGAAAGACAGAGAGGAATGGAAGGAAGTATGGAAAGAACACGATACAACTCACTCAACTCCCTGAGATCTACACACGAGAGAGTGATATTGCATTAGCAACGAGTGAGTATGAAATATGAAGTGATGCAAATAGCAAACGATTGAGGTAAATGCATGTGGAGGTAGATTGCATGGTCGAAAATATTATGAGAGAGTAAGCATTCGCTTACAAAATGGCCTTGAAATGATAGAGCTCCCCTTGGAAAAGCTATTCAAGGCCAGTTTCATTTTCGGTCCCATACCGATAGCCTGGAGGGAGACTGCAGTGTTTATACCGAAGACTGGGAGACGTCCAGCAGACGAACCAAAGGTTTATCGCCTCATCAGTCTCTCACCTCCTTTCTCGTGAAAACAATGGAGAAAATAAAACAGTTCGCCTATCAAGCGAGCAAATCAACGATTAATGCTCCACGAGGCTCAGTTGAAAGAATTGAAAAGACATACTTGCCCAAAGAAATGGCTCTATGTGCATTCATTGATATAAAGGGTGCTTTTGATAACACCTCACATGACTCCATCATCAGATCGCTGAAGGAAACGAAAATAAACACCCCACTGATCAGATGACAGCAGAAAAAGTTGTCCCCAAGGTGAAGTTCTGTCGCCTTCGCTATGGTCACTGACCGTGGATAATCTGATAGTGAAGCTACATGAATCTGGAATAACGACTCAGGGTTACGCCGATGACCTGCGTCACTATTGGGGGCAAACATGACGGGATAATATCCAATCGCATGCAGAGAGCCCTGAATATAACCAGAAGCTGGTGCGCAAAGGAGAGACTAAATGTAAATACTAGCAAAACAGTGCTTGTGTTATTCACAAAGAGGCGTAAGTACGAACTGGGCGAGTAGTTTGCGTCAACACATGTTCACCTCCTACGAGAGATGAAGATGGGTTGCGGAAACTTAGGTGGCTACCTCCAAGTGGTATCGCTGGATAACGGGGTTGACAAGGAAAATCCAGTGGGAATGACCAGAAATGGTCAAAACCTGCGGATCTCTAAGTCAATCTCAAACCAAATGCCACCACAACATGGCTTAATCCAAGGCGTCAAGCGACCCGTGCCGAGGGATGGATGATACCTGAGCCTGTCAGGTATAAAAAAACGGAGCCTCTGGGATACATGGCGACTTCCCAGAGTTTTCTGCCTTACACCTGCGCAGGGGGCACCGCAGGGGGCACCGCAGGTGTGGACGACCCTTTCCCCTACACAAACAACCCTGGGGAACTTCCAGTTGAAGAAGACCCAACACCGATAGCGGGTATGGAAGTCGAGGAGATTCCAGTTGAATCACACTCGGCACCAGAAACCGTAAACTTAACCGAGGAGGGATCAGCAGATGGTCGAACACCTACTGAGAAACTCCCGGAAACAGAGTGGATTCCAAAGCCATTTGGTAAAATGGAAACCAAAAAGATTTTTCAGCTCATCAAAACCCAGAACATGGGGATAGATACTGAAGAATGGCTTGTCATCAAGAGACAAGAGGAGGCTTCGGGTCTAACTCTTGTCTTTCAATCTTCGACTGTGACGCCCTAAGTAGTGGGCGACACAGAATCTTTGGAGGGATCGGCCCGGAAACGGGCATGAATCCGAAGAACCTTATCAACAGGCTTCTAAACCTAATCAAAGGCACAAACCTGTTTGAATGAGGAACCACTGACGACAGAGTGATACAATAGACCCCAGCTGGTCGCAGAGTCAAGGGAAGCTAAGTGCCAACCCTGTCTCTGGCTCGTCAGTCTTAAACCAACCAACCAACCAACCAAGTACGAACTGAAAGCCTCAACCCTGAACGGAACTCAGCTAACTTTTTCCAATGGAGTCAAATACCTGGGCGTCATAATCGACCAGAGAGTAACATGGAACAGTCATATTGAAAATATTCATTCCGAGGCAACAGCGGCAACCTGGAATTGCCGCATTAGTATGGTGGCCAGAAACCCAACAGCACTCGGCACAAATCAAACTGCAGAAAGGGCAGCGGTAAGCTTGTCTGGGAATCACAGGGGCAATATTCACGTGCCCCACTGCAGCACTAGAGGTCATGCTGAATCTTCCGCATCAAACTTGAAGGCTAGAAAAGATTCTGGAAAATATTCCCCTAGAATCCAGGTACAAGCGATCAGATATTATGCCAGCTACGCATGACTTTGAAGTGAACTATGAAGTGGTTATAAACAACCATCATCATATATTCACAACGAACGGGCCTCAACTAGAAAGGAATGGATCAGTATCGTTTTCTGATGGTGCCAAAATGGACGGAAAGGCTTGAGTGGGAGTAACGGAACTCAAAATCCCCAGGCAAAGCCCCAACAATTTTCCAAGCAGAAACCCATGCTATAGAAATTTGCGCCCAAGAATGCCTCGAAAGAGGCTTTCGTGGGGCAAAGATCTATATCCTATCAGACAGCCAAGCAGCACTAAAATTTCTTGAGTCACACACTTGTGAGACTAGACTGACTTGGGACTGCAAACTCTTCCTAAGGTAACAAAAACGAAATATATAGGTTCTCCCCAGCCGTTTTTCTAGCTATTAGTGTTACATTGATGTGAAGCAATAACGTTACGTTTGTAGAGAGAAAGTAAAGTGCATACGGACCCATAAAAAATCATATTTATGGTTATAACGAAAGAAGTGTCAGCATTTATTGAAATTGGATGCAGAATAATCGTCGCTATATATCAAGCAAAAACCTATCCCGGCCATCTTCATCGTTAAATGTGGAGGAAGTAGAAACACGCGAAAAGTCTATTTTATTCGTATTTATTCGAAATACTGTTTCAGTTAACAAAGGAAAACAAACTTACCTTCACCTACTTTATCGGACTTTAATGTTCACTTCACTGTTGATAAATGGTTGTTAATTTTCGGCAGTTGCGGTAAATAATAGAAGTCATAAACGAGTTCAATCCAACCCTGGAATTATTGCGATGTCTCAGTATTTCCAAATATTATTGTGCATTATTTGGAACATTTGTATTGTTTCAGGAATTTAATTCAGAAATGTTGTTCATGATATTTTCTGACTTCATCGATTGTTTTTTTTGCTGATACGTTCGAAATCAGGGAACACGAAACACGTGTCTACGCTTAACAATTTCCTTTGAGGGCCATGTCGATCAAATTTTTTCCATATATATATATATATATTTATCACAATTTCGGGATGAATAGTAATACATTTCTGTTCATTCAGATCATGTCTCCTATGTGTGAAATCATATACAATCATATACATTTGATTTGGAATCGTCTATAATCAAATACATCAACTCATGAATGAATTGAACGCATTCTCTTTGAATATTCAGTATGTTCTGTAATTGATTCTTCCTTTCCGTGAGATATAATCTTGGTTCGTATATTTCATATCGTCTCTTTCTATCTCAATAATTATGAAAATAAAAGACATGAAATAAACATTATGTTCCAAAGGAGAATACTCCCTCATATTTCAATCTTCACTCATCTGCTGTGATGGTGTTTGCTCCATTATAATATACTGAAATAATTTCAATGTGTTCATTAATGAGAGAAAAAACTGTAAATTTCATATTTTGGTGGTGAACATTATAATTCAATACTATTGAATTGAAAACAACTATTGTTATGAAACTAAGCACAGAAATTCCAAACAAAAACAAAAAAGGGTCCAGCATGAGTTGAGCTCCGTATCATGAGCGTTCCTGTAACATTTCTTCCCTTCAGGTATATGGCCTTATTCTCCTGATTTAGATCTTCCAGTACATCTTTCGAATACTCCTTGATGTTGTGGAGTGCTTGATTTTTTGCTGTTCTCGTCACAGGATTATACCTCCTTATTTTTTTATGTGAATGATTTTGAGATTTCATCAGCAATCATTCGATATAATCATGTCACACGAGAGGAATGCTTTACAATTTCTTCGGAATGCTGATCTTCATAATGTTATCAGTAATTTATTTCATTGGCACTGTTATCATACAATTTGATACTTTGGAGGTATTTGTAAAACATCTTTTCGTATTTCCTACTTTCCACTAACTTCTAGTAATTCAATAACTTTCACATCATTACTAAAGTAATGGCTCAGTGAAGCCACTCAGAACGCTGAACTTCATGAAGTTATGTTCATATCGTTTACGTGCTGGTGGAGTTGTAATAATATTTTCTTCGAATACTCCCAGTGGTGGGGGCTGAGGATGAGACAACAAGGATGTTTGATTCGTTTTCCAGTTTTTTTATCAAACGATAATATTTATTTTTACTCTTTTCATGATATACATTGACTTAGCTTCCATTTGATGCTCCACATGTGAGGATAAAGAAGTCCAGACAGATAGAATATTTCATTTCCACTTTGGGTATGGAATACTAAAACCAATCCTATGTTAATAAATGAGTAGGATGGAATGAAAAAAAAATAAAAAATAAATCACATTATTTCGAGTTGGAAGATTATGATCCTCTTTGATTCAAAACATTTGGGATAAAAATATTTGATTTCATACAATAACTGAAAAAAAAAGTCAATGACTGAAATATATTTATTATTATTCCTTTGATTGGGAATACTTGAATGAATTGAATTGTAAGACATGTATAATAACGATGTGCTAATCACTTTTGGAACACTTAACATCCCTACTTTCCCCCTCTTCTGTACGTACTTGTGTATGGCAAGGACCAGCCAACGAACCATTTTGTGTATACATAGTGAGGGGAGCAAAATCCATCCGGAACACTGAGAGTGACTTTCAGAATAATTGGCCAAATAATTACTAACAATAATGAAGTATTTTTTTAGCCACCACTTTTTTTTTTTAGAAGTTTTATCTTTCCTATATTTGACTGTTCATACGTTTCTCAAACTCTAACATTCCCCATTGTATTAGAACATTCCATCATTTTAAATTTTTGGAACGAAGTTCCTTTACGAGGCTTGCGGTAGGTGTTGACTGCTAGAAATCGTCACGTGAGAAAAAAGCGTTATGTCCCCTCCATGCGACTTTCTCTCTCTCTCTTTCTATTATATACGAGTCTGTGTGACAAGCGTCTAGCCCCTTCTGTTTTGCTTGCGGGAAATTTGAAATGATTCATTAGCGGTGGAATATCTATACGAATACAAGTCGGATATTATCGTTGAGTGGTAATACGTCGAAGATATTTTTGTTTCTTTTATATTTGTATATAACGTGTGTTTAGATGATTATATCCTTTCTTGAACATAATTTCTTATGTTTTTTTATACCGCAGTTGGATCAATGGTTTACATTGAATATGTGGCACGTCAATTTGATATAATATAACGAATAGTATTATCAGGATTTAATTACCTTTTTTTGTGGCGGAGGAGTTTTGAGAAAGGATATACAGAGTGGCCACTTTTTTAATGGGATTGTATTGGTAACTTTTAAACCATAAGAGTTAGAAGGTCGGTCAAATGGAGAAAAAGTTGCATTCATAGAAGCATTGTCAAGCAGTTCAAACAAATCGAGATTATCAGGGCCGGTTATTGAGATATCATAAGAAAAGTAAATTCTGTCATTTAGATTTTTCTTTTTTTCCCACTTTATTTCGAATATTATCAAAAAATAACATAGGAGTTTTTTATTCGACAGTGAATTATCCTCAATTTGACATAATCAGATTTTGTATCTAACGTTTCGTACGCTCTGGGCCACCCTCAACCTAATTTTTTTCAATACGGACCTGCATATTTTATGACACTTTTCGGAATAACTTTTAACGCTGAATTCAACGATATATCATACAATGTCATTCAAAGTTGACTTTCAGTTGATTTTGACCCTTATCCAAATTTCTTTGGGTCGGATCTGTATCACATTTAGGTACCTTTAGTCTAATTAACAACATGCAATACATTTCGATAAGAAAATCAACTTACTCATCTTCAACTGAATGGAACGTAACAGAATCAAAGCAAGAAACAAGTAATAATTATTAACAAATTTCAAGAGGTGAAAAACCTAATTCATAATAATTAAACGGAACTATCATTTAATGAAAGAAAAATCAAATGATTATTCGAAAGTAAATGATGTACATTAATGAAGTAAGTGTTCGAAATGTCCTCCATTTTGTAAAATGCACTTTGCGGTTCTGGAACCCATACTTCTTATACATTTGCTTATTTCGTCTCCTTGAATACCTTCCAATACATTCTCAATCTTCTCGCGAGGAATCATTATTGTTGGATTTGTCATTTGTTCCGTTGAAACAAATTACAGAATCGAACTTTATTTTGAGATCATTACGATATAATTTTTGCAAGGCTTGGTATTCAAATTTAAAATCATTGTATTCGCGTCTCTTGACTATTTTATTAACAGCAGTTTTTGATAAATTGCATTCACTGGCCACAGTTCTCGATTTTTTTTCTGGGTTCAATTGAATTTGGGTCAGAACATTGATATCGTTGATAGACTTGTTTTTTCTTACATACACACAACTCTAGGTTTATTGAATGTATTATTTTCAAATAGTAGGCCGTGGATAAAAGAACATAACAAGAAATGTCATATTATTTGTCATTTCGTTCATTATTGTATCACAAGAACTTGTCATTGAATACTTTTCTGAGTAATTTCAATTTAAATTATTCGATATGGTAAGATACACAAATGGAGAGAAGAGAGATATGTACGAAGTGTACATAAAACTAGATAGAAATTCGTTCAAAGCACAACAAAGGTATGGTGAATTATATCCTGAAAGAACAACACCAAATATTTAAATGTTTCGACGTTTATCTACAACGTTACTTGCACATAATTCATTCATCAAACCTAGAGGTCCTTATGTACGACGAAACGAGCCTATCAATGACATCACTGTTCTGGCCCAAATTCGAATGAATCCAGGAATAGGATCGAGAACTATGGCCAGTGAATGCAATTTATCAAAAAGTGCTGTTAATAAAATACTCAAGAGACACGGATACCATGACTATGAATACCAAGCCGTGCTAAAACTATATCGCAATGATCCTGAGAGAAGGTTGCAATTCTGTAATTGGTTTCAACGGAAGGTGCGGAATAACAACAATTTTGCGCACAATATCATTTGGGGAGACGAAACGACATTCACAAATTCTGGCATGTTCAATCGAAGGAACAACCATTTTTATGACACAGAAAATCCTCACTTAATTCATGGAGTTAGACATCAATATCGTTTTTCTTTGAACATATGGTGCGGTTTGTTGAATAATAAATTACTGGGACCCTATTTTATTGACGGCAACCTAACCGGAGCAAAATATGTAGAAATTATAGAAAAAATGTTGGATGATCTTCCTATACGGTATCGGCGTAATAGTCCATGGTTCCAACAAGACGGATGTGGTCCACACAATTCAAGAATAGTCACAGACTATCTAAATCGAACTTTTCCCGATTCATGGATTGAAACAAGAGGTCCAGTAGCATGGCCTGCCAGATCTCCGGATTTGAATCCGCTGGATTTTTATTTGTGGGGATATCTCAAAAATAAAATTCATGATACTACGAACCCGACAATAGAGATTCTTCGCGAGAAGATTGAGAATGTATTGGAAGGTATTCAAGGAGACGAAATAAGCAAATGTATAAGAAGTATGGGTTCCAGAACCGCAGAGTGTATTCTACAAAATGGTGGACATTTCGAACACTCACTTCATTAATGTTCATCATTTACTTTCGAATAATCATTTGATTTTTCTTTCATTAAATGATAGTTTCGTTTAATTATTATGAATTAGGTTTTTCACCTCTTGAAATTTGTAAATAATGATTACTTGTTTCTTGCTTTGATTCTGTTACGTTCCATTCAGTTGAAGATGAGTAAGTTGATTTTCTTATCGAAATGTATTGCATGTTGTTAATTAGACTAAAGGTACCTAAATGTGATACAGATCCGACCCAAAGAAATTTGGATAAGGGTCAAAATCACCTGAAAGTCAACTTTGAATGACATTGTATGATATATCGTTGAATTCAGCGTTAAAAGTTATTTCGAAAAGTGTCATAAAATATGCAGGTCCGTGTTGAAAAAAATGAGGTTGAGGATGGCCCAGAGCGTACGAAACGTTGGATACGAAATCTGATTATGTCAAATTGAGGATAATTTACTGTCGAATAAAAAACTCCTATGTTATTTTTTGATAATATTCGAAATATTGTGGGAAAAAAAGAAAAATCTAAATGACAGAATTTACTTTTCTTATGATATCTCAATAACCGGCCCTGATGATCTCGATTTGTTTGGACTGCTTGACAATGCTTCTATGAATGCAACTTTTTCTCCATCTGACCGACCTTCTAACTCTTATGGTTTAAAAGTTACCAATACAACCCCATTAAAAAAGTGGCCACTCTGTATAGGTACAATATTGCATGTTATAATGATAGTTAAATGTGATGGAATAGAAAACGTCAACTTTCAAAGGGAAAAATGTTGAGAAAAAAGGAACACATATAGTGGATACATGAGATTGATGGCAACATATTCTGCTACCTCGATATTATTTGATTTATTGGATCGTTTGGAACCATGGAGAGAGCATAACGTTTTCCCTTACGTGACGAAAGTATACTAATATAAACAATATAACGCTCCATATCGAATTACATACGGAGTTGAAGAAAACCTGGCCAATCGAGTAACCGAATGAAATGTGTTTGAAATATCAGTCCTCACAGCAAACATGAAATATAAATAAATATAAAAAAAATATGGTCGTGTTGAGGATTGAACCCCGGACCTCTGGCTTGCTAATCCTTCGTTTTACGAGCTCCGTTTGGTATTTGAAATTATTCCTGTATTTGTAGCACATGAGAGTTGTGGATTTTAATATTTTTATTGCGCATGTAAGATTTCGGAGCAAAGTAGAAAATATATTTGCACACGCTATTTCCTTACGTAATGATAAATCTCCATATCGAATTACTTTCAGAATTGATGAAAAAGCGTAAGGAACTTCTTCACTCCTGACGGGGGTCCACCGATCGCAAACGTTTATATTTTTGCGTTCATCTCCAGCATTCATTGTATACCAATTTGAAGCTCTTTACAACATCAAGGGAAGTCCTTCATTATTTCTCACCCAGACCTATGAGCAAGTCTAAGTTATTTACGAAGTGCACTACAATCTGATTTCATCTATTATGCTCCTTCTGCTATAATAACCCCCAAGCCTCAAATCCCCAAGTTCAGCATTTCACATTGTATAAGATCTCATCTTTATACATATTCCATTGAACGAATATTTCCTGGATCTACGATTTGGGAACAGATTTCATTAGTTCATTTTTTCCATGATAGGAGAATTTTGGTTACTGAGGTAGAGAGGTCAAAATTGTTTAATTGTTGATGATATTTCGACAATTTGGTGGAATTTTTTTTTTCATTTGCTGCAGACGCTTAGGTAAACGATCAACTTGAATGGTAATTGAGGACGGAACTGACAGGGAGATAATATCGATTGAAGGTGGTAGCAATTTGAGGTTTTGGGTGAATGAGAAAAACTGAGGTTACTGGAAGGCGTATGATGATTATGGAAAAACAGTGGATAGAAAGGGCAAAAAGGAAAATCTGGAATAATTTGTGGTTACACGAAATTCACAGACTGTTGAAACGGACTGAGGACACATGAATTGAAATATTCGAAAACTGTCTCCTAACGTGAGTAACCTCTTATTTTTTGAGTGGAAAATTTTAGATAATTGAGTAAACTTTTTGCAAAGAGGGATTTATACATGGTGCTGATGCCTTTCATCTAATTTCTGAAGGAGGCTCATTCTGTTTTTGGAATAGATTCACCTAAATTGATTCTATTGAAGAAAGACCCAGATACTGGGTAATTTTGAGCATTTTGTATAATTATTTTTAATTCTTATCATGTTTCATTATTCCTGTTGAGTAGTTTTCGACTGACAGATTCATGTCGTTAGTTTTCTCATTATTTTCATTATATAGTATTCCTCAATTATCATTCGATTGCTCTTTTTTCAGAGAAGTCACAGTACAATATGAAAGTCCTGCCTCCGAGCGCAAGCTGAACCTGTGCGTTTTTGGGCCCAAATCGTGAAATGTTTTGAGTAGAATTGTACATTTCTCCTAACAATTTTTAAAAACGATTTCGCATTTTCTTCTGCGGAATCTGCATGTGACATTCTCCTTCAAGCCTAACTTCCTGGGGTATACTCTGAGTGTACAGTGATCCGTTGTAAATAACATTTATTGACTAGACCCATATCCCTGCTGAGGCTGGCGAATTCTTTGGATCTTTCTCGGTCGAAAGGAGATCTGTAGCCTGCCACATGCCTGTAAATCACAGCCATAGTCTTGTTCTCAATGCTTATTCCTCTTCATTGCAGTTCCCTAGCAATACAAATTTCCCAGACCGCAGAATGGTGCTGGATTGATCAGTGGCATTGATGATCTCTTCCATGCTCTGAAACCCAGAGGAATATTACTTTGTTGTTACTACCTACATCATTTATGTCATGAAGGCATTCCCATACCATCTTCGGTGGGAAGGAGGCTCCACGTTTTGATGACTACTGGTCTGTTAGACAAAATTGCAATATAATTGTTGCTGTAGTAGTTTTTATCGAGGTTGAAATGGGTGCATCTTTTGATCGCGTATATTTCCGGTTGGAATATGCTTGGGGATTCGCACATAGACTCCGAGTATTTCGTAGGAAAACGTCTGCTCCAGTGTCCTCGGCGATCTTAGACCCATCTGTGTACTATATTATGTTTATCATGTTTCCATGGAAGCTTTCTCTTCTGAGTGGGGAGAGATCATTTCCTTCAGAGTGTCCTCAAATAATTATCATGTAAGCGGTACGAGTTGGCCATCGCAAGAGTTTTCGCTCCGAATTACATTCAATTACAATGTCGAATTATATCGCTTGTGATAAAAGTTTTAGGACACCCTGTTCAACAAGATGAACTCACTTCGATCGATATCATGTTTCCATCTTTTATTTCGTATTTCTTCTATACGTCAACTGGAGTTGACCCTTCCAGCTGTATCCAGTAATTATATCTGAAGGAACCTAGCAATAACTCAGTTGAAGTCCTCGAACTACCATCTCCTTCCATATTGTATTGCTCCACCAAGTAAAGAGTGAAAAGAGTTCCCTTTGAGAATAGGGTAGCTGACATTTTATGTCGATCGACAGGAGCGGTAAAAGTGCCAAAGTAGGCACTCGTTATTTTTCCAGATACAGAATTGAAAGGAAGAATGGATTCATGATTATTTGGAGGAATGCGGTATGTAAAATATTTCAATTGAATTGTTCTGATAAGAATTCTTAACAGATCATCATTTCGAATAAAACAAATCAGTGTTCGAGCTCAATAATGTCAATAATGCGATTTAGTGTGGTGTGTTTTTAATTCTGGGGACATTCTAATTGTGTTCGTAACATCTCGATGTTTTTCGGTATTATATATTCAAAGTTAGTGTTGATGTTTCTGCTATTGGGTGTTTGCTTCGTATCACGATCGGAAGTAGATGTCCAGGAAACTTTGCTTTTGTAGATACCAATTGAATAGTTGCAGACAGTGTTTGATTTCACTCTATTCTCTGAAACTTCGAGTGATTCTTCATCTATGTTCTGTGCCATTATAAAAAAAATCTGAAAACTCTTTTTTTTTCGACGGTTTGAACATCAGAAAACATTACCTGGGTGGCCTTTTTCGAATGAAACCCACTTCGAATTTGATCTTGTCCAACTCAAATTACCATGGATGCCGTAGATTCATTCCTGATGATAACAATGGCAGGGTTATGTGTTATGCTCGTTGTCCTGGTACGGTGTCAGTGAATCTCCACTATCAGTGGACTCGCATTCCGAAACCTTGAGCGACTGGAAACGGAATTAATTAACAAATGCATTGATGATATTCAGACTATAACTTCAGGAAATAAATAGTTCGAAGCTAAAGTAGAACACCTCAAAAACAATGGTTCTGTCTAGAAAACGAACACCGAAATATAAAAAAGGATAAACCGAGAAAAAAATAAAATTGTAGACTTCTTGCACCAGGAATTCATCCTACTGCGGCATGTACTGAATCAGCTTTCCGCCTCGGTGTACCCCTCTCCGATAGAAAACCCCACCCACTCGAAGTAATGTTCATTAACCCAGAGAAAGCCTTCAACTTTTGAAAGAAATAAAGAAGAACTCCACCCAGAATATGAAAATAAAAGCAGACATCACCCCCTCGCAGATATAATACCCAAATAATCTAAGAAAGGATCTCAACTCAAAGACTCAAAATGTGAAAAACTTAACAATGGGATCCATAATAAAGGACCAACAATTGGGCCTCTACTCCCACCAAGCATCGACGATGATTCCCCAGGTTGTGCCCATGTCCTAAAACTTCACAAACCTCCCCAAGTTCTTCCCTAATCTATAAGGACATAAAGCAACATTTTATTTTCATTTTTGGAACTGTGGAGGATTTTCAAACCTCCCTGAATATAAGAATAACCATATTTTCTTTATTTGTGTGGAAATATGAACAGGATGTTCATAAAATCAGATATGGAATCATCTGCGACTGAAAGATAAACTTTACTTGCTATCTCCCATCGTTAATCTTGAAAATTATTCGAAGGGAAACATTCTCAACTGAATATAGAATGGGAAGATTTTTTTTGAAAACTGAAAAATCCATGATAAAAATGAAGTTATTTCAGTATAACAACATAATTGAACTACGAACTGACTGATCCCTTATCTGATCTCAAGCGTTTCGAAGTAGTGCTCATTTATTTGTTTGAAAATATGATCAGGATGTTCACAAAATCAGATGTAGAATCATCTGCGACTGGAAGATAAATTTTAGTCACTATCTTCCATCGTTCAAGATTGCCTCTTGTGGGGTATTCATGTTGAAAAGGGAAACATTCTCAATTGAATATTGAATAGAAATACTTTTCTGTGAATTGAAAAATCCACGATATAATGAAGTTATTTTTTGAATGTCTAACAGAAAACAACGACTTCCCTGGCTTAAGCCACGCTGAACATTGAATTACATCTGATAGATATTCTGAAAGAACTTCAACTCAAATGAAAAAATCTGAAATTGAAAGTTTGCATTTTCATTCAGATAGTTATTTGATTTTCTATTCCAGTCTTAATTGAAAACTCATACAGATGAATGAGGCAGAAAATAATGTTTTCCATAAGAGAATACTCACCAGATATCATTTGTAACAATGACGCAAGAGAGGTATCGCATTCACAAGGTCTTCAATACATTTTTGTCGACGAAAATCTTATTCACGCTTCCACGATCATCAGAAAGACCGGAAGAAATGGATTGGACATAGGAATGATGTGAGAACATCATTTAGACTAACAAACACACTGAGATCTATACTAACACAAACAAAACAAAAAAATGTCGAAGAAAGTATCAACAACTTATATAGGTGAAACGTCAAGACCATTAGAAGTGCGCCAGAGTAAACATCGGAGTTGCATCAGAAATCGACAAATAACCGGATCGAAAATGGCAGAACATATCCTCACATCCAAAAGCGATCATACGTTTGAATGGAATAGGACGAAAATCTTGATGGAAGAACCACATCAAGAGAGGAGGAAATTCACCAATAACAACTACTTTTCAACAAAATTCTGTTGAAATGGACCATACATGGTAACCACTACTTAGAGAAGATGTGAGAAAGGGCAGAATGCTAATAAACTGAGGGGTTACCAAATGAGCAATACGTCACTTTAAATTTTTTTTTGGCAGGTCTCAATTGACATCCATCATTTGAAAAAGCTACGGAAACTCTGTAAAAGAAAAACAACAAATAATTCAAGCTATTAAAGGAGGTTAAGAAAATTTTGAGAACGGGGGCAGATATAGTCTCTGAAACGTCAGTCAGAAACTATATAGAGAAGTATCTTTTGAATTTTTACAATTTTTTCGATAGGCAAATTCAGAAGTTACTGACGAATTGAATAATTTTTTTTGAGAAATATAATTTGGTGAACGCAGTAAGTTATCGGGGTGAACTAATCAGTTTGCCCTTGTATAGATTTTCCTGACTATATTTTCATTTCCAGACTGTGCCAAAAAAACATATAGAAATGATACCTATTATTATTCTCAATTGCCGAGCCTGTCAATAAATTGATTGATCATTATTGTTATTTCCAATAAAGGTGGTAATATTGATCATTTCACATTTTAATTTATTTTTGGCGTGAGTTCCAGTTTAAATTGGAACACTTTTCAAAATTTGGCTGTATTGTTAGTTTATCATTTGCCGATTCTTTCTGAATAGTCCTATTCCAGTTACTAGGAAATGGTTGGAATGCAAATTGAGGTTTGTCGATACAAGTTGTGGGCTGTCATCCATACCTCCCACGTGTTATGCATTTCTCCATATTCTTCTGATTATACTCCAAGAAATACCGACTTTGAAAAATAATTTTCATGGGATCCGGCCTAGTGCAAAACATGAGAGGCCATCCCTGTGAATTACCAACAATAAATTAGGCATACACTTGATATCTATGGAACTGGGGTACTGCATCCACTTCTTGCCTTCTCGACAATGATGAGTATTCATTAAAAATATGACTCCGCTTGTTAATAGCTCTTACGTGCATTCACCATTCACTCGAGTGTATCTCATTCATCGACCGAAGTATCTGCGGTCTCACATTTTCTGAAGACTGGATATTTTAAAGGTGATATTATTTCTAGTAGATGTCACGGAAATATTAAAGATGATCTTCATTTCTGAGCAAAATTGCAAGCAGAAACTTATAATGGAGAACTAGAGACAACTTGAAAAAAAATTATTGAATAAACACACGGATGCGCTAGAGAATCGAAATGAACAATATCGGAACAGACTTAACAAACTTATTAAACACACAAAAAATTAGATAAAAGGGAATTGCAAAAAAAAATTGGAAAATAATAAACGATATTATCACGAATAAACCAAAAGAAAAACAAATAGAAAATACCACAATCATACAGGGAAATGGGGAACCAATAATAAAGAATTTAAAAAAAAAATTTTAAACATTGAGAATTGCACCCTACCGAGAAATTTTCTGAACGACCCAGCTGTAAAATCATCCATGTTCTTGGAACCTATTGATGAAAATGAAATTATTACATTAATATCCAACCTTAAAAATAACTGTGCTCCTGTCCCTGATGGCTCAACTACGAAACGAATTGAACATAGTGATATATATATATATATATATATATATATCACTAAATCACTTGTTCATATTATAAATAACTGTTTCACGACTGGAAAAATTCCCCATCAATAGAAAATATCATTAGTAACATATATCTTCAAGGCAGGAGACCACAGTCAACTGAAGAATTACCGATCCATATAACAAGCATCATGTAATAACAGAATCCCAATATGGCTTCTTGAAGAATTCTAGTACAGAAAACGCTATTCTAGATTTTACAAAGAATACAATAGAGTCATTGGATAAATCAACTAAATGCCTTGGTGTTTCCCTAGATCTCGCTAAAGTATTTGATACTGTGTGTCATGATATCTCATTGAACAAACTTTATAGATACGGCATTAGAGGAATTACATTTAATTTATTGAGAGACTATCTATCATATAGAAAGAAAAGTGTTAAAATAGGGGAACAACAAAGTTCCTGTGCATATGTTACTATTGGTGTACCGCAGGGAACAGTTTTGGGACCTATTCTCTTCCTTGATATATATATATATATATATATATATATATATATATTGTTATGTTAGGAAATGTTCATAAAATAATTAAACTGATAATGTATCATTATTATTAGGTATTTAAGTTATCGTGGTTCACGCTATGTTTGTTTCGAAAAATTTCTATACTTTTTACTGTTCTAGAATTTTATACCATGTTCCAGTCAACGCATGTCTCAAAAAGTCAGTACTGAAGTATCTCTATTGTCATTAGTATGTTACCAACAACACATTCAATTTGCACAAACAATAAAAAGAATATGGAAATTTAAACAAAATTTGGATCAAAAAGGTTAATTGGAACCGGAAAGGAAAAAAAAAAAAAATTATGAAAACAGAAAAATGTCAAATATGGATTTCAACCAAATTTGTACATATAATATAAGATCTAGAATTATATATTGTAAATAAAATCATTAGAATGAGTTAGAATAACAAAAAGTGATACAGAAAGTGGAAATAAACTTTGAATTTGTGAAAAGAAACAAAAAATGTGTGTTGCCAAGAAGAAATGTAACAAGTTTGGATGATTTGCAAAAAACGAAACCAGGTACCATTTGGAAGAAAAATTATAATAAAACACGAGAAAAAAAACTATCCCAAACGTTATACACGAATTCAGATACGAATGGGAAAATAAACAAACAAGAAAAAACCACTCACCTTATTAAGATAACAAAAGTCCAGTCCGTGACATTGCCAGGAACAAAAGGAGGCCTTCTGCAAGTGTAGCTGTACTTTTCCAGAGAGCACGAACACTTCTAACAGTCAGGAGAACACCAAAAAGGAAGAATAGCAGGTATTTCAAAAACCAGAACTGAATAAAGTGCAACATATCAGGACCAGACACTCATTCTGGTTATTTGATCACTTGTGTCCATTCATTTAAACATTTAATGGTCTTTCCTATGCTCATAGTCTGTTCAGAACTTTGAAACGTTCATTCACCTAGTATTTTATCATACATAAGCAAGTTTTACCATTTTATATCACTGTCTGAGTTGGATAAGTTAGATATCGCAGGGTAGGTAAATTTCAAGGATTCATTCAATAAAAACAATAACTATTCAACGATTTTCTGCATTCTTTGTTTATCTATTGAGCACCTAATCATAATCTTTCCACAAAAGAGCATGTTTGACATCAAGCAGCGCTTCAAATTGGCTTTACAGAATCCTGCCATGAGAGTGGAGATGCATCATACTCCATAGGCGTACCGACCGAGCTGGTATAAGGTGAAATAGTGTTGAAAAAGGGTGAGAACAACATAGCCGGAGTTTCATTACTGTTACGATGGGTGTTTATTTTTCAAAATTATTAAATAAAAAAGGAAATCAATGAAACAAATTCATCATAACAAATATTTTATTATGATGACTAGTTGTTATTAAAAAAATAAAATAACCAACAATAACAATCATTATTAAAATAACTATTAGCCAATAATGAATATAAATATAAAGAGCCTATCACAACAATATATATATATATATATTGTTATGATTGGTTGGTTATTGATTTTAAATTTATATATATATATATATATATATATATATATATATATATATATATATATATATATATATTTTCGAATTTATTTCGCAGATTTTAATTTCTGAATCTCTATCATAACAAATGAAAACTCTGGCTATGTTATCTCACCATTCTCTTTTAAAACCTCTTTTTTCATCCTATCCCAGCTCAGTCAGGTACGCCTATGAACATGAGTCAGCTCCATCTCAGCAGTCGGTTCTGTGATCTGTATTGCCGACTTGGCACTGACGATTCGATAAGAAATGCTGTTCAGTGGAAAGAAAATGTGATTAGATAAAACACAGATTGCAGAGAATAAACAAATGTTTTTTTTATTCAGCTAAAAACCTTAAAACTGCCCTACTCTGCGATAAATACCTTATACTAAAAAGAAATAATAATATGAAATGGTGCAATTTGAATATAAGTGATGATTATTAATAGAAAGAATATTTAAAATTATGGTCAGTCCTTCAGCATGGAATTTTGATGAATGTTCAGCCAAAACAATGTAAACAGTGGATCAGACACTCAAAGTTATTGGATAAATATACGAAAAGTTGCGCTTTGATGAGTTCGGTGATTAGAATACCTTGTTGCTCCTTTTCCTGTGATGTTTCTAGCCCCGTGGACGTACTTTTGGAATTGCAATGACAGCTTACGTGCGTTATTTCACGGATTTCTCTTCTATACCAGGTAACTGGAAATTTTTGATAACTTATTCCTCCCAGTTGTGCCTTTTAGAAATTTCTCTCGTTCGGGAATCTTTTAACCAGGTTTTTCTTGAATTGTCTATTAATATCTCTTCCAAATTTTTGTACGTGGCTTCCTTTTTGTAACTTTTTTCAATCTTCCCCAAACTTGTTATCCTCTCTCATGGCAACACACATCTTTTTTCTTTTCTCACAGATTTTTGAATTTTGTGTCACTTCCTACCTACTTATTTGTTATTCCAATTACTACTAATGAATTTATGAATGAAAGCTAATTCTAAATCTCACATACTATTTACAAATTGGTATAACATTATATTTTCATCACGTCTTTCATATATCATCACTTTTCCCCCACAATCTCTCTCGATATCCCATTGGTAGGTTTCCTGTTGATGTGAATTGTCATACAGGATGTTCAGAACTTATATATCAGTTGATCTTACTTTAAATTCAATGTTTTCTATAAGTTTGAATTTTGACATGATTTAATTGTGGATTTTCATTAGATATTTCGTTGGTCACATACTTTTGATAATAGAACTGCCCTCTTGATACATATGCACCGACTAGAGCATAGTATAAGATTCTATCATAGTGAAAACATGATGAAAACTGCAAAACAACATAGCATTAATGACGATAACTAAAATACCTAATAATAATAATGAATAATGATAATTATAAGTTTAATTATTCTACAACATTTCCTAACATAACAATATATATATATATATATATATATATATATATATATATATATATATATATATATATATATATATATATATATATATATATATGTATATATATATATATTTTATATATATATATATATATATCAACAGTATATCTCATATAAATGGTTTTGAAGGGCATTTAATATGCTACCCGACGACACAGCCATATTATTCAAAGGTGACAACTGGGAAAACGTCTTTAGAACAGCAGAAACGAGCATGAAAAAATAAGCATTTGGGTTAGCAATAACTCACTAAGTCTGAACGCGTAAAAAACAAAATTTGTCTCATTTTCTTCGACCATTAGTGATCAACCAACTTCAACAAAGCTAAGCATTTCACATACCTAGTTGTCAAAATGAGAATAATTGTAATTGTTTTCGAAAATTGAAAAAGTAAACTCCATTAAATATCTGGGAGTCATTCTGGACCAATACATGAGATGGAGTGAACATATTCATTACGTCGCAAAAAAACTGTGACTACTTATGCATAAGTTTTCCGTCCTCAGAGATATTCTCTCTCGGAAAAATCTAATGATTTTATACAACTCGTTGGTCGAGTCAATTATGAATTATTGCATAACAGTTTGGGGAGGGACTTACAACAAACACATTTACAAATTATAAACTACACAAAACACTATATTAAAAATAATATTATATAACAGTAGACTGTTTTCAACAAAGACATTATACGACGAAATAGAATTATTTGATATCAGACAACTATACATATATCGAGCGTCCAAAAAGCTCAGATCACCAGATCCAATGAAGATGCTTCACTTCAAACTCCACTATATAGACAGAGCCATACCCAAAGGTTTCTGTTGTTCTATGGCCCACAATTATATAACCTGCTACCACCATCTCTAAGGAACATAAAATATTAAAAAAAAATCAAAACTGCTCTCAAATATTTCATGCTTTGAAACCCACGCATATATGAATTTTTTTAATCTGGACATGACATTTGTTTACAATATCAATTTCGCCTTTCATGAAATGCCTATTCTCCTCCTCCACACCCTCCACTAGGAAAAAATCGCTGTCTTGTACATACTTACATTATTTCGTACATTGAAATGACTACAATGATATGAGTGAACAGAAACAGAACAGGTACTTGGTGTCTACGTACCTGTCATTCATATCCTAGAAGATGAAATCTATAAAAATGATTGTAAAATGTACTTCACCAATTTCTGAATAAACCTTGAAACCTTGAAGCCTAGTTCTTTTTTCTGAAATGATCGTTGACACTCTCCAACTGAATTAATTTCTGCAGTTTACCGAATTTTCGAATATTCTCAATGCTTTTCCAATACTGAATATTTCTCGAACAAAAAATCATGAACAGTTTCGAATCATTGATTTCTTCAAGTATACCTTCTGAGTATCTATGAAGAGGAAAGGGAAAGCATTCAAAATGGAAAGTTCAAAATACGCGCGAAATAGATCGATCAGTGTTTGGTAGTAAGAACAAAATTAAGCCAAAGACAAAGACAAAAATGTTCAAATTATATCGTGTCGGTCGTGTAAATCCGTTAACTTTTTTTAAAATAAAAAAAACAAATGATTGTTTGATGATTTTGATTCATTAAGTGCTTCAAAGTATGTTGACTTTATCTACTGGTTCTGACTTTGTTTACCAGTTCAAATATAAAAATATAAAAATTGACGTTATTTTGAATTTGAATACGTAGCCCGCAACGAATGTTAATAAGGATTCTCAGATTATTTCTCAAACATGCAAGCTCCCCAGCTGCTAAGAAACTAATATCTGGTTCAAAGACTGAAGAGCTGGTGTTGTGTTCTGGATGGTCCTTTCAACTAGTTCTTATGACGATGGCACGAGAGTTATGGGAAAAATATTCTCCAAGTTGTTTCAATTTTCATTCATTCCTCTCCCTTTCACGATCCAAAGGACCACATTTTCATAAAATATGGAATGGTGTCTTTTTCTGCTTTCTGCATTGTTTGCAGCTCACGTTTTTGTTCAGATCAGTAGAACTTATTCCCAGCTCTCCTTCTTTCATGGAATTTACAACATGCAGACACATACTGAGTTGAGTAACACCCTCGTTTGTGAACGTCTTGAGTGAAGCTTGGTTATCTATGTTGATCCCATCATTTTGGCGAGCCCCCAACTTTTTTTGGTATTCATGGCAGTTATGTTCATCAGTATTTATCCACGATTCATATCATGTCCATTTTAATATTCAATATTAGGAATTTTTCAAAATAATTCACAAAATATCCACTAGCACGTAATGCAATTATTCATATGTCATTCATTACAATAACTCGATTACATTCTAGTCATGGTCAAAATATCCACAACAAATCCTTTGAATGAAGAGAAACGGTCCACGAGGTTCCAGTTCTTGATAAATTACAAACGGCTACTCCATGATTGAAGTTATTTTGGAGGGTGCAATACACAAACAGATCCACTAAATCATTCGAAATTGATTTATGATATATCGAATGCTTCTACTTCCCCAGAAAACATTCCGCTTCAGCCTTTTGTATTTCACCAATACAGTCGTAGACAACGAGCCACTGCCATAAATTGGATTATATGTGACAATTAGTCCGAATTTATTTCCTTGTTTTGAAATACAGTCGGGTCTTACTTTAGGTGTGTGAGGCCATTGAACCTCTTCATTGATTTTGGTTTGATTGTTGAGGTACATTCTTGAATTGAGAACAAGAAATATGCATTTGTTCGATATGAAATACCGCGTCTCCACTGATTTTCTTCGCATTGAGGATAGACCTCAATAAAGGTAAATTGTATCTGACATTATTTACATGTTTATCAGAAACGAACCCACATGTACTCCATGCCCATTTCGAGGATTTTTACTATGATGGTGTTCAGGATTATGGTTGAATAATGTCGATACCCTGACAGACATTTTACCATTATACGAGGAGTGTTCCATAATGAATATCATGTATGAAAATGAATGGAAAAAAGTGTTCCACACTACTTCTTGGTAATTACGCTTCATATTTCCTAGTTATATGTATTAATTGTGAATTATTATACAAAAAAACAAGGTATGGAGATTTATTGACCCAAAATATCCGTTATACAGTTTAAAAACGTTAAATCAGTATTTTTCAAGCTAACTTTGTACTACTTCCAGAACATTTTTTCCACTCACCTACCAATGAATTGAAAATATGTTGAGTGCTAGGATCTCATGTAATCCATACGGGTTATATTCAGATAAAAATATCTGTAATCAAAATGGCAGATACAATATGGCGGATGAATTTCTTCATTGGACTTCAAAGTTGATAAAAATTTCTAAAGGTTGGTACAAAAATGTTCCACTGGGTATTAATACGATTCCTACTTGGACCAAATATTCTGCAACTGAAATTGGACTGAAATTACAAATAATAAAATTACCAATCATTGAACCTGCTAGTACAGTTTCCCAGTTAGCCAAAGCAGGAGTAAGTGACCAACAGCTTATAAAGATAACGGGACACTCATCATCATCTTCTATTAAACCCTACCTCCAAATTGATCCTGAACATCACGAAAATCTTATTAGTTCCTTACGAGCCTCGAGTGAGAAAAATCAAAATGAATATTCTACATGTGTGAATACCAGAGAAGAAAATTTTGAAATCAGTACACCAAACCAAACAATTTATAACAATTGTGTATTTAATAACTGTTCATTTGAATAATTCAATTGTATCAATAAAGATAATTATTGTTGTTGTTCATTCATATATTCGGTCGTTAATTTATCTTGCCAAAAACCACTCGAGCTTTTCATTTAAGGATAAATTTCTTTTTAACTCAAAATTTTTCGATCAGTCATTTTGCTCGAAAAACTGACATTTGACAAAATCACTCGATCTTCGGTCTCGCGATTTTGTCATGTCAGTTCTTCTCGTAAAATTACTGATTGGCAAAATTATTTCGTTACAAAAAGAAATTTATCCGATAAAAAAAAGCTCTTGTGTTTTTACTGTTGATAAAAATTACCTCACCTGGCACTGATGGGCTTTCAGTGGAGTTCATAAAGCTGTGTATGCCATATATTCTACCATACCTCACCAATATTATCAATAGTATATTATTGAGTGGTATATTTTCCACCAGCTGGAAAAAGGCTTTATATCACCGATTTCCAAAATAAATAATCCACAGGAATTAAATGACCTTAGACCTATAAGTATACTTTCAGAACTATCTAAACTGGTATAAAAAATCATTGAAACCCAACTGAGAGCGTATTTGAAGTCGAATAAACGTCCACTTCATCTGGTTTTCATCCAAATCACAGCTGCTTATTGAATATATTCGACGATATTGTCCAAGCCAAGGATGAGGAACAATGTACAGCTTTCGTGCTCTTAGACTTCAGTAAAGCCTTCGACAGCATCAGACATGACATTTTATTGTCAATTTCGAATTTCTGCGGCATATGTGCAGACGGTTTGAAGCTGTTCAAGTCATATCTCACATGTCGTACACGAGTAGTCAGAGTCAAAGATGAGTTATCTAACTGTTGGATAATCAGGAGTGGCGTAACACAAGGATCAATCCTTGGCCCTCTGCACTTCACAATATATACAAGCCAATAGTTTCTAGATTACTCTAATGTTCACACATATACGCAGATGATACACAGTTATACCATTCATTTCTCCCTAGTGATGATGTGATAGCAGAATTCAAAATTATCAGTGACCTTCAAAACATATCCGAAATCTCAACTGATCATTCTCTCGAACTCAATCCAAGTGAATCAACTGTAGTTTTATTTGGTAAAAAATCAGATCAACTAACTCAACTGCTTCATCTTAATATCAACGGAGCTCCTCTGGAATTTGCTGACTCTGTGAAAAATATTGGTCTAATAATAGATAAATCATTAAGATTCCGCGAATATATCACCAAATGCGTACAAAGAGCATATATTGCATTGAGAATATTATATCCCCATAGGCAAAGTTTGTGTAGACATACAAAAAAATGATGTGTGCTAGTACTTTCACAACTCTCTTTTTGTGCGCCCATCTATAGCCCTTGTTTAGACCAGGATACGGTCAATAGAATTCAATGAGTTCAAAACTCATGTGTCAGATTCATAACTGGGATCAGAAAATATGACAGAGTAACACACAAACTCAAGGAATTAGGATGGCTGGACATGAAAGGCCGTCGTGACGTTCTATCCCTCTGTTTATATCACAAAATCATATTAAAGAAACATCCTATCTATTTATCAAATAAAATGAAATACCGAAGTAGCGTTCATACTGTCAATATTAGAACTAAGGGATTGCTGATATGTCCTCCTCATAGAACTAAGTTCTTTGGGGGTTTAAATTCAACGTATACAAGTTATATAATGCTCTGCCATCTCACTACAAGGAATACAATTTTCCCCGATTCAAACGAACTATTACATCATATTTGTAAAATCAGTAAGTAATTTTCAGGGGTAACATTTTCTCAAAAAAAAAGATTTGTCGTTCTATACTAGTTTAAGGTTATATTAGGATAGGTTGAGTATTATGACTGTTATTATAATAAAATTCTAATATAATATAGGGTTGACTGGAAGAGCACTGAAGAGTGAACTTCCCCTTGAGGTTTCCCTTTTTTCTCAAAAACAATCATTGTTGTAAGACTATGTTCTCATATGGAAGTAAAGGCATTTATTATATTATTATTGATATTTCAATAAAGAAATTACATCGCATCTTTGTCCACTCATGTCGTTGATTATTGTGTGATATTTTGTTTTCATTTAACCATAGATGGAAGCTTGGGCAATTCTCTATATTCAACTGGAAAGCAAAGTATTTCATTTATTTTTTTTAGTGAATTTCAAATTTAATGCGTTCCTTATTTCCACAGTACGGAGATCTTTTATCATTCAGGATCGTATTTTGATAATCAGAATGCTTCAAAGTCCTCATTTCGAACAAAATTTGCTTTACCTGTTCAACATCTTCCTAGTACGCAGAAAATACGATATTGCATCAAACACATGTATTTGTATTAAATTGTTAATTTTCGTGTATCTGCTTTGACTGCATATACAGGGTACAATAAAACTTCTCGCACAACCGTTAACCATAAAAAAATAATAGAGATTTTTCCTTTGAAATTTTTACAAGTCCTCAATAAGCTAGAAAAAAAATATAAGAAATATATTTCACCTACCAAAACTTCGCTATTGCGCGGTTACCAAATTTTATTTTTTTTCCGAATATTCAACCACTGTGATTCGTTATGAAATTGCATTATACACCCGTTATTCACGTGTTCAAGAACTTAGATTACACCCTGTATATTGATATAAGCAGGATATGTAAAATTATATCGGTGGGTAGACGTCAAAACATTATTTCAACGAAGATTCTGTTTACGATAATGGTAATGAATCCATCAAATGTGTATATAGTATGAGAGTATGTTTGACTTTGCTCACACCACAAGAGTTTTTATATTAATCCATATGCTCTCTCAATGGACATTCTCGCAAATTTATGTTTTTCGTGAGCACAACAAAGCTATATGATCAACACTAGCTGGGATTTTCGAATACAGAAGACGTGCATTGATATATTTCTGGTGGGATTGAAGGAGATAAAAATGTATCAGAGAGGGTAGTGAGAGAGAAGAACAAATTTCATTAAATCTAACTACAAAATATATACAAACATATTGAATTAATCCAATATCAGCAATCCTCAGCAATACACATCCTTCAAAAGTTGTCCATGTTTGACATGAGATGAGTATTTCCACTAAAACCGTGTTAGAATTTCTCCATAGAAAAAATAATACCTTTTCGTTATTGAAATAGTGTTGTTAACGCTCTAAGCGATTTTTTTTCAAATTTGAATATCATGTCACGTGGCTCCAACAGCTGATTTGTTATGAGAACATTATGGGTAGTCGGCAAGGATTTATTTGAGGTTGTACTTTCCAAACCAGACTTAGCTTCTTGCCCTTGACATAAATTAGTGCGAATTCCCAATACGGACCCCACTGGAGAACTTATTTCCAAACTGTACTTAGAAATTCAATCTTATACTAATAACCATTTGAGATAACTTCTCCCCTTCAGTAACTGGAAATGGGGTTGATAATATATCAGCCTAAGTAACCGGCATCTACATAGATGATCTCTAGTTCAGAAATATGAATGTTCCTGAACAAGGCCTTGTACGGGACTCACAGATAGTGTTTTTTATAAAACTGAAACTAACCTTACAACATGTCTGTCAAAATACAGTTGATATTGGAAGGTATATACTATTTATTAGTATAGAGACTGATTCTAATTATTTAGAAGGTATTGGAAACAAATTGGTCCATATCATGGAAGTAGAATGTTCACTAAAATTGCCCCACCAGATTACCTGACACTTGCAGTATGTTCTCATTGAACCAAGGAATATTCCTGGTCCTTGGACGGTGCAACATGCTAACTTCATGTTGATGATAGAAAACCATACGCACCGGGAAAAAAACTTTAATAACCGCTATCGAAACTTTAGTATTGGCGATCGAAAAAAACAGTCGTATTTTATTTTTATTTTATTTTATTTATTTTATAATCAACAGAATAAATCCAATTACAGATTACAGATAATCACTGTTACATCGAAATTCTTAGAGATAGCCATATTACATGATTACTATTGTAAGACTACTTAAAAATAAAAACAAAAGCTTAAGTGAATAGGATACATTTTGAATAATTTTAAATCGAAAGAAAAGAAAATGAGAGAGGTAAGCAATGTCTCCAATCATCATGTTTGTATGAGATATTAACATAGCAGTTGAATAAACAGAAGAAATGTACTTGTTACATATACCCATCATAATTGTTCATGTAGCGAGAGAAGGAAAGATAAAAAGAGAAAAAACAAGAACATAAAATGTTATTCATACAATGAAAAGTTAAGAGAATTCAGAAAATTCAGTATGTAATATTGGTGATGATGATAAACATAAATATAAGTACTCATCATGGAAATAAAACTGATATCTTTCGCTTAAAACTAGAGAAGGTTTCAAAAAAGATATCTACGTTGTGTAGGTATTCGTTTGCTGTGAGACATAATCTGTACAGGGGAATTCGTAGGCCAAGATTGGAACGTGGAGTTGATAACCGGAATAATTCATTCATATTTCTCCTATTAAATTGAGGGACATAAAAATAAATCATACTTAGTAATTACGTGTAATTGATTTGATTGTTGACCAGTTTATATAGAAATAGTATACTTACAATTGCCTTCTACTTTCAAGTTTTTTGAATTTGAATTCAGTGAGCAAAGTGTCATATGGGATATCAAAATAATATATTTTTTTAAATATAGATATCGGAGAAATTTTTTTCGCACTTTTTCGATACTGTTTTTAGGTTCTGAATACAAGGGAGGCCAGATGATTGAAGCATATTCCAGAATACTTCTAACATAGATATTATAAAGATATATAAGGGTGTTTTCTCTTCTGAAATGGCACGAGTTCCTTATAACGAAGCCCAGTGTTTTGTAAGCTCTGTTAACAAGTGTCTCGATGTGAGTGTTGCCACTGAAATTGGTTTCGAATGACACCCCAAGGTCTTTCACCTGGTCTTTTGATTGAAGTAATTCATTATTGATACGGTAGTCAAATTCTGTAGTAGTATTTTTCCTGGTATTGGAGACTGGGTCTCACTTCAATTGTCAGTAGGAAAAAACCTTGACAGTGTTTAATTGCCATTATCAAATTAAAATATAAAATAGTGCTACCTACTATCAAATCAGCAACTTATAGTAATGACACGAAGTTTTTGCCCTAAATATATATTTTGATTGTTGTTATTGTCGGTTTTATTTGGTATAAAGAAAAAGGTATTTGTCATTATTGAAGTGTATATTTGATACTATCAATTGATTTTAATTATTGTTATTCAACACCGTTATTGTGGTAGTGAAATTTGCTATTTGCTATTATTCAACCATACATTTTTGACACATGATGTCATTGTTTCAATAAAAAAATGTACTTGGAGATAATAACTTCATCATTAACAGCAATGAAATTGATAACTCACCTCAAATAATTATTTTGCTTGGAAAATTCCAAATACAGGGTTTCCCAGAGCAAGTGTTTGAATTTTTTTTATCTAACACTACAAAATTCAATATTCTCAATGAAGTTTCTCTTTCAACTCCAACACGCTGAAAATATCCGCAGAACCATTGAGATAAAATAGCAGTCCCATTCACTCATCAAGAGGAATCTGAAACAGTTCCAAATTGACACCATGGTTGTGAAACATCCTGTACATTTTTCCAAATGGAAATGTTAAATAAAATTTTTCAAATATCAAAATGATTTTCATAATGCATCCAGTCAGCAAGGATATCATTTTGGACTTATATAGTGCTCGCAAAAAGCAGACACCAATGATGGAATAAGTAATGAATTATAACAAATAAGTATTTGATGATATAACAACCATATCCGATTGCACTATCACTTTCACTATCCTCATGGATAATTTTGATGGGATTTATTGCTCAAATGCATTCGCTTTGCTTCAACCATTTCCAATGAAAAAATGCCCCTGAAACTTTCAAGATGCAGAGTCTAGAGTAGGAACAATTTAATTGAAAACTAACCTGAAAGTCAAGGACGACCCAAGATGAAAAATGGTGAAATAATACAAATGTTATTTTTTTAATTTAATTACACCAATAAATCTATAAATTTAAAATTCTTTTTTAACAGAATCTGTTATTAAAATATTAAACGATATTTGTCAGTCAGTTGACTCCATTTATACTTTTAACAGAGATATACATGAAATATGATCATTTGTACAATAGGCCAGATACTAAGATTGAAAGTTAAATCAAACGATGATATAAATATTATCAAGTTATTGGAAAAAATAAAGTAGGAAGTTCTTAATACAAAAAACTAAAATGTCAGATGAGTATGAATTTTCTTCAGAATATGCGTCTTGTTAAGAACTTTTTGAAATGATCATGAGAGCTTCGAATAAAAAACATGTAATGTACTTTTTACCATTTTAATGGGGAATAATCTCACTGTGTCTAGCGTATTCAATTTGTGTTTTCACACATCTCCTAGTGTGAGTAAATCCCACTTCATAAGCAAATGAATGTCTGTTCGAATAAATAATTTTAATTTCTTCAAAAACAAAAAATACCTCATTAATCGAATTGACTAAGATCGAACGAACTATACCAACAATTGATACACCCATGTTCTCGATTTTGAATATTTTATTCAATTCATACGAAACATTCTCAATGCAATTTTTTTTATGGCAGTTTCAAACTTTTGCAGAACAGTAGATGAGCATTTTTTTTCTCTGGTATAACATCACATACACGTTGCGTAGCAGGTGTCAAGAATTTACTTTTATTTTGGTTTTTCTTAAATAATTTTTAAAATAATGTCGATATTTGGACGAAAATTGGTATTTGGGGATTTTTTAATATGAGAAATTCAAATTTGATTTCAGTTTGGCACTTAATTGTAGGGGGCGCCGCCTACAGGTATTTGTCTCTTTTGAAGAGTCACAATTGTGTCGTGCATGTCTGTATCAAATTTTCCAGAAAAAAGAATTTTCCCATATCATTTTTACGTGAAAAACGTAGGCTTTTCAAAAGTCGCTACAAGCAGCCGTTTTTGAGATATTTTGATTGAAATGAATCGTTGCATCCAATTTTCTCCTCATTGATTCGCGAACTCTTTGAAAATAAAAGTGTCAAGTAGGCTAGGTAAGTTTATTCCAATGTTGTTTTTGTGCCGTCATGTCAAAAATAATATCTTGAGGCATAGTTAGATAGTTTTATTAATTATTATTGTGATTATTTGTTAACTTGCTAACGGAAATGCATATGAGGCTAGACGTTTGTATCACGAGCGTTATCCGAAGCGCACAACTCCTACTTCAAAAACATTTTCAAGAAATCACGCTCGGTTAAGGGAAACAAGAAGTTTTGAGAAAGCTAGTCATCTGTCGGGTGCACATCAGACGGTAAGAACCCCAGAAACCAAGGAAGCAGTTCCTAAACTGGTAGGAGAACACCATGACACAAGCTCCAGATAAATAGCGCTAACGTTAAACATTTTTCATGTTCTGGTATGGAACATTTTAATTGATTATACTACCCTACCATATTCAAAGAGTTCAGGCACTACTCCCTCTGTTACTTATCAACTTCTGTCGTTGGTTTCTCCTTATTCAAAATCCTTTATTTGAAAATCAAATCCTCTTTACCGACGAAGCAAATTTCTCACGCAACGCTATACGCAATTTTCACAACAATCATTTGTGGTCAGAGGAAAACCCCCATGCGATACAGGAATCACATTTCCAAAGACATCTCTCTCAACGTGTGGGCAGGAATCCTTGGAAATTATTTTATAGGTCCTTTATTCCGGGACGATTAAACGGAGAGAGATATCGTCATTTTCTTGAAGAAGATTTGCCTATTTTACTGGAAAATGTGCCGCTTAGACTACGGAATGGAATGTGGTATATGGAT
The DNA here is from genome assembly GCA_018342105.1 of Gonioctena quinquepunctata. Taxonomy (NCBI): domain Eukaryota; kingdom Metazoa; phylum Arthropoda; class Insecta; order Coleoptera; family Chrysomelidae; genus Gonioctena; species Gonioctena quinquepunctata. The sequence goes on from JAFIRS010001016.1 coordinate 293,699, forward strand.
GACGGTGCCCAGGCACATTTTAGCATCCAAGCGCGAGAATTTTTAGATCAAACTTTCGGCAACCGTTGGATAGGTCGGGGAGGGCCTCAACCATGGCCCCCTAGGCCACCAGATCTTAACAGTTTGGATTTTTTCCTGTGGGGACACCTAGAATCCTTAATTTACCAAAGACCTATCCAAAATGAAGAGGAAATCGAATAATTAACTCTTGTTGATTCAAAATTCTCCAGGAATTTTCCAAAGAGTGCGCGAATCAATGAGAAGAAGATTGGATGCCTGCATATTAGATATATATATATTTAGATTTATATCTAATGTTCTGTTGTTTATTGTTGTTTAAAAATTCTATGTTGAATAAAAAAAAAAGTTTTCAAAATTGTTTCACTTTTTAACAAACACATGCATCGATTGAATTAAATCAAAATATCTCGAAAACAGCTGGTTGTAGCGACTTTTGAAAAGCATACCTTTTTCAGTAAAAATGATGGAGGAATCGAGGACCAAACTAAAATCAAATTTGAATTTTTCATATTAAAAAATCCTCAAAACCAATTTTCGTCCAAATATCGACATTATTTTAAAAATTATTTACGAAAAACCAAAATGAAAATAAATTTTTGAACTTTTCACCTTATAAATAACTGAGGAGTCCTCCTGTGAAATATCGGACACTTATTACATAACACCCTGTGAAGGCCATTTTCATGTACCATCCTAAAAAAATAAAATAGCACACAGGTCACCTGATCATATGGGTTTGAAAGTATTTAATAAGTTACCAGACTACGTAAACACCAGTAAATCATTGATTTTGAAACCAAATTGAGAACATTCTTAGTTGGCAACTGTTTCTATGATATGAATGATTTTGTTGCAAGCACTGTTACTTAAGATTTGTTTCATTTTATTTGTCTTTCTGAATATATTATAAACTAGTTGGTACCCGCGATTTCGTCCGCGTAGAATTTGTATATTTGCCTATGTTTTTCTTTGTGTTGTTCCATCTAGCTTATGGCTATATCAATTTTTATGACTCTAAATTAAAAATAACGGAAGTCTCATACAAACTTTCACCCTCCATTTCATCCCTTCGAGGGTTGAATTTCTGAAAACATCTATTGTATTCATTCATTTTTAACAAAAACCTCAAATACCAATTTTTAGTGACCCCAACGTAAAATCTAACGGAACCCTTATACAAAGTTTCACCCCCCATTTCACCGCTTTGGGGGTTGGATTCCTAAAAACACTGAATCATGTATTTCTTTCTTTGTTAAAACCTCCAATACCAATTTTTATTAACTTGAAAAAAGGAACCCAAACTTCCAAATCTCATTTAACCTCCCATTTGACCCCTTTAGGGGTTGAATTTCGAAAAACACAGTTTTTATGACACCAACTCTTTGAAACTAATGGTATTTCTATATAAACTTCCAACCCCTTTGCGGTTGAATTTTCAGAATAACCCAAATACCAGTTTTCAAAACTAATAATTAATTAATTATAATTCTGAATTATCCTATGAAGAATATAATTCAATAGATTCAAGTTTGTCTAAAATATCATCTGATGATTTGATGTATCCCATTTTTTTTTTTTTTAAGTACGGTCTTGTAGATATTTATCCTTTTTTCAAAATATATTTTAACGACATTGTACCCGCAGGCAAATACCGTTGTTAGCATTTGTGTCATTAGTCAAACTTTATGTATCCTTCCCTCTTTTAATGAGTATCAATTAATTGATGTTTCACTTTAAATGGCCGATGGAGAAAAACTACAAGAAATAATTTGGGAGGTGAACGGGAGAACGTGTCGATTTTTTTTAATCGACATATTGCCATTTAGATGAATTGTTAAGTGGCCAACTCCAAGAGAAATCGACAATGAAATATATTAGAAACCAATCTCTCATTGTATCACTAGGTAGATTTGAGGAAAAAAAAACTTAGAATTTAAATAAGAATAAACAAGAACTTTTTATTTTGAATAGTCCATGATATTGATTTCAAAGTTTGACAAGGAAAAAAACACTTAAAATTCGTATAAATAATCAGACATTCTCCTGTGAAATCATATGATTCTACAAATGAAGTTTTATTCTATTCAGAAGAACCTGAAGACTAAAATACCGTGCCTAGTGGACAAAGTAAAAAAATACTGCTCATTGGAAATATTTTCGACGCGACACCTCATTTCAAAATGACGATGGCTAAATATAAAGTTACACCACACACACTCTGAATTTGAGGAATTTTTTTTTTATAAAGTTCTGTAACTCGGGAACTGTATGAGACCGCCAGATTCGTGTTCAGGAGGCAAAAACACGTAAGAAAAGTATTTTCCCCATATTCAGAGTGCATGTGTGGTGTAACTTTATATTTACCTGACGATGATTATTATCATTTTGAGTAGTTGGCTCTCCAAATATAGTATAGTATGAAAATTTGTGGTGATTTTGAATGTAAATGGACATATCCATTGTTAATGCACAATAGGATGATCTAAGTTCCACATCATTTGTTCTAAATGAACCGTGACTCAGGACGATAAATTGATCATCCACACCAGAAACCACAATATAAGCACTTATTTGTCCGTGTTTATACCAGGTAAATGTCAAATGTATGCTGGATATATATTTATCATAGAAATGGTTTCCAAAAGTCATTGATATGATTTTTCATGCTGACTTGTCCAATAGTTTTTGTTAGCTCATTATGAATCAATTAACATCTATCTATCTGTATTATTGATCCGAAAATATGAGATTTATTTCTGTTTGTATTGAGATTTTCTGAGATATTTCCAAATATTTCTGAGACACCGTGTATATGCGGGCGGGGCTATTACCCTTTAGGTGAACGAGCGCCACTGAGCGCCACGTTGTGAGGCGGCGCGAGATGGACGTCGACGTCGCGCAGTCGGTGTCGAACAGCGTGTAGTTTGTACCGAGAATCGTAGAAGTACGTGAGGTGGTGCGCCGGGCCACACTCAATACGACCAACATATCAAGCCGGGTTAGTATTATTTGAAAAAAAAACTTCGGTTATGTTGAAGCTGCGAACAGTGCCTCCAAATTCCACGATTAATCGTCATGTCAGCTTCATGGAATTCACCAAAGACAAACGGCATGAGTAAAGGTATCTGTCGTGTGTCTGATTTAACCACACACTAGTATTCTGCATCGTGATTCATGTATGTGTTTTACTTGTATGGTCTCCCTGACGATATACCCTTTGCCACGTTACATAGTTCTCTACTAGGGCATATATGTTATCTGTTTTCCCATCATATGTTTCTTCTACACATGCAAGAAATTCACGTGCCTCCATCCCCACCTCGAACGCATGAGGGGGGCAAGTGAGGCGCACATTCATCTCCTTGATTTTGTTGAATCTGTTGGACTAGTCATTCTTGTAGCGGTAAAACTTTTTTTCTTTTTTTTTATGTATCACCGAATAACTTTTCAACTTTTTCTTTCCTCTTGAAGGCATTCAAGATCCAAATTATTTAAAACATAATTTGTATAGTATTAGGTCTGAACCTTAAGTTCCTACCTACATGTTCCCACTACTAAATATGTATGGTTTTCATTTTTCAATCGAATAATTCCATGTGCTTGCACTTTTGAGTATTTCAACTAAATAATGTATTTCCAGTATTTTAGAGCAACCTAGATGAGTATTGATATACTGAATATAAACGAGCATGATTTCAGATGTATGATTGACAGATAAATGAAAAAAAAATGGTAAGTGGACTATGTCGACTTGCCACGTGCGATTGACAGCCTAAACTCTCTTAATTTCAACGAACGTACTTGAAATTCGTGGATCAAAATGGAATCGTTTATTTCTGGGGAATAAGGCAGTATTCTTAGTATTCTTTGTTGTTTTCCAACGACCTTCCTTCCGTAGAATGGCCACCTCAATTTCATAATTGGTGTAAAAAACCATTCAAGTATCCATTAATCAAAGGTTTATTTTGTTAAGAAGACTCATCACTGAAAATCTAGATACTGGTTTTGAACGAGCCTTCCAAGTAAAAAGTAATTGTCCATGTACTGTTCGTTGTTCTATTATACTGTATTAATTACATGATTGCCTTTGGACTTCCCCAGATTATGGTTGAGTCTACCAAAATTCCCATAATTCACCTAAATTTCCAATATTTTCGTTCGGAAACTTTGGGCGTCAAAGCATTTATCTATACAAACTTCTAATATATGTAGTTGATCTTTTCAGTGTCCATCTCATAGAAAATATGAATTCTGACTTGAGCTGTTTGACTACACAAGATACACAGAGGCAAATTCTTCAATGTTGAATTGGAAAACCAACCTATTTGGATCCAAGTATTTTGCAATAATACATAATAAATAACAATATTTGTCGGTATTCCATCGATTATTTGAATCATGTTATCCAGTTCTTGATTATTCATACATTCAGGTCCAGTTTTTTTGACCCCGAGTTCATTTCTAACTGGCCGTTGAAAACCGAACTTGAGTGGTCATTTTGAATCATTCAAATATTTTCAATTACCGTAATAATAATGTTCTTTTTGAGTCAATCCCATTTCAACAGATGTCGAATCCTTGAGCATGTATTCATTATCTATTCAATTTTTTTTTACTTTCTACATAAGATCACCATTTCTCGAAAGTAGGTGATACCTAGTAATGCTTCATTATCGGGAATATCCCAGCGACCACAAAATCATCTCAGAGATGTTGAAAGTACGAGATTTTGAGACATTGAACATCCACTGCAATGTTCTGTTTATACATGAATAGAACTCTTATAGAACAGCAAATGTCCCTGGGATGTCACAAAAAGAACTTTTCCTAAGTTTTTTTGATAGCCTTTTCATAGACACAACAGAAAATTCTAAAAACGTTTTGTGTACATCAAATCGTTGTAAATATAACATTTTTAGAGAACACTTTCTGAAGCCTTTTGTTATTCATTTGGACATTTGAAGGTGACACATTCTACTTGAAATTGAGTTTTTTTTTCAATTTTTATACCACCAGGAATGCATCTTTCTCTTCGGATTCTCATCATGTAATCTAAATGGAGATTCTTCTTGAGAAAACGAACTTGACACATTCTGAGTGAAACTTTCCCATTTATTCATTCTGTTAGGATGATAGTGTTGATAATGAAAACTAAAAATTAAGTTTTTTTTATAACTTCCGAACTCTAATATTTCTTAGGGTACTGAAATTAAGATTTCATCTCATGAAACAGATTCGATGTGAAATATACCAACCACCAATTTTGAAGATAATTGCAATATGATTAGATATTTTCTTAAATATAATTTCAATTGTATCTCTAGGAAGGAAAATTCAGTATCTACAACAATATTCATTTTCACAGTGATTCGTCAGTTTTATCACAAACCGGATTCTTCTATTTCTAAGAGTCAATATATTTCAGTTCGCATAAGTCTGTTGGAAAACATGACGAGTTATTTTTTATTTTCCAATTCCCCATAATCTGAAAACTAATAAAGTTCCTAGTGGAAAAATGTCTAAAGAAAACAGGTACTTTTTTTCAAGAATCTTCTGTGATACAGTTTGAACATCTCATCACAGATTCGAATACCCTATCAAAAAATACACATTGTGTGATTGTGTACTTTTAGGTTATATTGTGTCTCTGGACTATGCTAATACATTTAACTCATGTGATACTTACTTCATTTACTCATTCAGTGATATCAAAAATGTCTATTATATAGTTGGTAATGTTCACTACACTTCAAACACTCATCACATTCTACGTTTTTCTCAGTTAAATATAAAAAAAACTTCAACCAACGCTTTGCAGTATTCCATGTGCCATACAGTCCAGTGTTGTTCTGCGAGGTTCATTGCCAAATTGTAACATGGCGGGAATTTTAAAATGAAAGCAGAAAATGAATGGATAGGTCAATTGGACATTGGTTTTATCATAATGGATAATATTGGTTTCATTTGCTTGTGAAAATATAAGAATGATGTTTCTGTCCTGTGTAAAATAGGAAGTATTGGTATTAAAATGAAGGAATAGAAAATGAAATAAAAAGTTCAAAATGAGGGGTCGAAAAATATAAATATTCTAAGATTCAATTCAGATGATTTTTTTTACTTTTTGTTGTGTGAAATGATCAAGTTATTAAAAAATTGTTGAGAACCCTTATGAAACTGGACAATTAATGTTAAGGCGAACTATGTCTCATTCATTCGGTTGTTTCGAGGCATCACCTGAAGATGGCAAATGCGAGTTCGCCGAAACGTCGTGATATCGGGCCTTTTGAGGACCAAGAACACAGAACGAGAACAGAAACGCGAAAAACTATCTCAACACATTATACCCGCGAAAATCTACGAAGAATATATAAGATTTCCTAATTTATTTCGTAATAACCATCCCCATGTTGGCGACCAGTATGACTATCCTAGGTTATGGAGCATCAACAATTCTACTCGTAGGTAATAACCTAGAACACGTAACATAGCTATTCAAGTTTTAAAAGCTGAATCTTTCTGAATCGTTTTTTAAGTACTTACTCATTTTTGCTATAAGTACGTTGTTTTATTTCCACATGGTGGTCCCACTGATCGTTGAAATTGGTATAGGTGCAACTTCAGACTATGGCCAAAGGCTGTTGATTAGTAGTCGTTCGGTTGGTATTTGATTTCTGCTGATTACCACTCATTTCGTTTTCTTCAAGTCGAATTTCTGGCCATATTCCTGCAGGTTTCCGAGACTATTGTGTCGTCTGCATATCTTATATTTTTCAGACTTTTTCCGTGTATTAGTATGCATCTTTTGATGTTAGCTTGAAAATATGAACAGATTACATGATGTAAAATGCAGATGGTAGCATTCTTGTCATGCTGCTCTTTTTATTGCAACTTGCAACTGTTTATTCCATACAGAAACCCATACCAATGCATTGAACAAAAATCATCTCACTCACTCTCTTTCATACCGCGCACATTTCATATATGTATTCGTTTGTCTACTCCTTTGGCAGGAAAATTAATATTGAACAAAATATTCATTGTGATTCCTGTTATTCTCTGGTGATTTTCTTCTGGGATTCCGGTGCAAGTCTCAGAATTACAATGTTTCTTCTATATTCTTGTATATACTCCTCATTATTTTTCCCTAACTATTACTCCAGTTATGTGCAGTAAATATTTGTTATATCTAAATAACAAATTTGTGTCACATATATTCGTGCTGAATTATACATACAGCACATATCGCAAATCATTACTCTACCACCGCGATTATTCTTAGCAGAAAACATGTGAAATGATGATCTGATTACTAGTTATAGAAATGATTTGAAATTAACGTCAAAAAATACTTCAACACTTTCTCCAAAATTAAAAAATGGCGGAAGAGTTTCGTGACTTATGGTCCGATTCTATTCCATTAATTCGGGTGTTTACTCCTCATTATACAGGGTGATTCAAAAGTACTTTGACAAACTTCAGGAGGTGATTCCTCACAATATTCTAATATGAATTGTTCAAATAATATATGTCCGGAAACGCTTCGTTTCCAAGATACAGGGTGTTGAAGTTTTATTTTAATTTTCGTTTTTTTTCAAATACCTTTCGAAATACCGACCTTAAATAAACGAAAATTGGTATTGAGGGGTTTTTTGAACTGTCAAATTCGAACCTGATGTTATTATTGCACTTATCGTAGACGGCGCCACCTACACGTCGTTTTCTTTTTTGAAGATTCATAACTTTTTTGAGCGTAATTCTAGCACAAATTTCAGTGGGAAAAATCAATATTTCTATCATTTCTACGTAAAAAAGCTACCCTTGTTACAAGGCGCTATAAGCAACCGTTTTCTAGATATATGGACTTCGAAAATTTCAAGTCGATTATTTAATAATCGATGCGTGTTGCATTATTTTGCATTTTTCACAGGAATGCTTAGGAAATGAAATCGATGTTTGAGTAAGTAGTTTTGGTTTTTTTTGTGGGGGCCGCCACCTATTCTATTCATTTTTACTCGTTTAAAATAGTTATTTTTGTATCAAGGGTGCAAAATCTTGCTAGAAATATCGACATTTTATTTCAAGAAATTTTTAATATGTAGAATAAAATAAAATGAAGGAAACTAAATTGTATTCGAATAAATTGTTCAAAGTGTCCATCTTCAGCGAAGATTCAGGCATTCAGTCTTCTAGTCATTGAATCTCGTACCCGCTCAAAAATTATTGGTGTGTTTCTTATTATTTCACAGGCGTCTACTATTCGGTTTCTTAGATCTCCCTCGTTCGCTACTGGAGTTTTATAAACTAGTGACTTCAAATGTCCCCAAAAATAAAAATCTAGCGGGTTTAGATCTGGAAACGTTGGTGCCCACGCCTGGTTAGGTTCTTCTAGACCCCTACCGATCCATCGATTTGGATAGACAGTGTTAAGGAATTCCCTAGCTAAATCGCTAAAATGGGCCGGAGCCCCATCATGCATAAACCACATGCGGATACGAATTTCTAATGGTACATTCTGAAGTAGTCCCGGCAATTCATTTTCTAAAAAGTCTCTGTAAGTTGCGCCATTCAGTCGGAACGGACGGAAGAAAGGACCTATCAAGTAATTATTGATTATTGCCGCCCATACATTTACAGAAAATTGATACTGATAATGTCTTTCAGTAACGTGCGGATTTTCCATAGCCCAAACATGGTTGTTATGAAAGTTTGTGATAGCATATCGGGAGAAGTTTGCCTCGTCCGTGAAGAGTACATATCTTGAAAATTGAGGATTTCCAGCCAATTTTCTCAAAAACCACTGACACATAGTAATGCATTGGGGAAAGTCTCGTGGCAAAAGAGCTTGTACCCTTTGAATATAGTATGGATAAAATTGTTGATCGTGGATAATTCTCAAAACTGTGGACTGAGTAGAATTGAGAGCTCCAGCAATTATTCTTGTACTTGTATCTGGATTCTCCTCGAGAGCGTTCAAAACAGCGTCGTCCAATTCTGGGGTTCGGACTGGTCGTGGTCTTTCCATAATATCAGCTACCCTCTTAAAGCCACCTGTTTCTGCCAAACGACGGTATAGACTGGTGAATGTTGGAGCTGAAGGCAGTACTCGATTAGGGAATCGCTCCTGGTAAATACGTCTTGCTTTGCGCGCATTGCCATCCCCAAGGCCATAAAATAAATGCATATCGCCTAAATGAGCATTATTGTTCAAATAATAATTTTTTTTTAAATTCGTGTTTTAAAACTTACAGAAACTTCAAAAAAACAACAAAACGGTCAACTGTCACATAATAAGTAATTACCAAAACTACTTACTCAAACGTCAAATTCATTTCCTAAGTATTCTTGTGAAAAATGCGAAATAATGGTAATAACTTCAACAAGCATCGATTATCAAATAATCGACTTAAAATTTTCAAGTCCAAATATCTAGAAAACGGTTGCTTATAGCGACTTGTAACAGGGGTAGTTTTTTTACGTATATATGATAGTGAAATTGATTTTTCTACTGAAAAATATGCTAGAAGTACGCTCTAAAAAGTTATGAAGCTTCAAAAAAGATAAAGACGTGTAGGTGGCGCCATCTACGAGTAAGAGCAATAATAACATCAGGTTCGAATTCGACACCTCAGAAAACCTCTCAATTTTCGTTCAATTGAGGTCAGTATTTCGAAAGTTGTTTGGAAAAAACGAAAATAAAAATAAAACTCTAACACCCTGTATTTTGGAAACGAAGCGTTTCCGGATATATATTTATTTGGACAATTCATATTAGAATATTCTGAGGAATCACCTCCTGAAGTTTGTCAAAAAACTTTTGAATCACCCTGTATGAGTTTTTCTCTGGATAAACGCTTATGAAGATGTGAATGGAAAATTATTTGAACAAACAATTTTCAAGATTTAGCTCCTGCTCTGTTGTAACTGAGGAAGGGCAGGTATGAGTCAAATCGCCCAAATATTTATTTATTTATTCATCTATTGATACACTGTTCTACAGGTTACACCCAACTACAGAACAGGAATATAAGTTACAAATACAGTACCATACAGATTTACAAATTAACAAAGTAATAATACATACCGAGATTAACTAAAGTAATAGGATTCAATCGCAGAGATTGAACAGTCAAAAATATCAGAATTACAATTGACACACATGTTATGCAGCGGTGAGTAATATGGACCAGGGACGAGACTGTATTTAGTTTTGAAGATATCGTGGACAATGATCGTCCGAAATATCAAGATGAAACGTATTCCCTTCCTATCCTGAAAATTCGTAGTGATCTTTGGATAAAATGCCAGGGTGTATTTAAAGTGCTCGGCTCGCCTCATTTTGCCTCGGTAATGCTCGACGTCGAGTCGGTTTTCTGACCAGGAGGAAAAAAAAACAATTAGTATACTCTCGACTGCGATGGCATCTGCTCATATGAGAATTGTTATATACAAAATCATCGGTAGACTGCAATTCGCCTTTTTGTTTACAGAATCGAATCATTAAAACGAAAAAAATTGCTTCGGTTGAGTAAGCTGTTTTACTTCAATCAATTTCCTCAATCCACCATCTTCTTCGTTTTCAAGCCTTCTAATTTTTCTGAATGTACACTGAATTGTGAGTTGCTATGACAGAAATAATAAATGCTGTCATTTTATTGATTATACAGAATTGAGAATGAAATAACAATATTCACCACAATAAAAACTATTGAAATACATGACCCGGAAATATCTGAAGGAAAGAAAGGAGTATTGGAAATGAATGTACTCTAAGGATTCAATTCGGATGGATTTTTATTGTTTATTAAAAACCTGAGAAGTAAAAATATCACATAGCCCTCTACAACAACCCTTACATACTTGGGGGAGAACGAGTTGAAGAAATAACAAGAGAATATGCTGGAGAATCAAGTTTGAAATAGGAGAGTAATACGGGCACCCTACAACAGAGATAGAAAAATATATCTGAACCTAGTGGATAATAAAAAAAATGTATAGTTTGTAACTAATCAAAAGTAAAAGGAGACTCGAAACTGTACCATATTTGTGAGAAGTTCAGATCAGAACAACTACTGGAAGCCTCGCGGTTTTACCCTGCTGCAGTTTTTCAGCGAGTACTTACATTGAAAGACGTCGATAGTATTTTTGCTGAAGACGTCCACTGTCACAAGAACTATGTAATCCGAAAAAACTGCTGGATCCGTGGGCCTGAGAGAAACTTCTCATCCTTCTGAATGTCACTGGACGAACATTTCTTGTTCAATTCATCGCGTAGGTATGCAATTGGGTATCCTTTAGTTTTAAATTCAAGTGTACCCACAAACGTTGTGTTCTATTCTATTCATTCGTAAACGTTGTAAACGTTGTCTTCTATCCTATTTTCTCATACAGTTCTTGCGACAGTGGACATCTGCAGCACAAACACTATTTATATCTTCCAATGCAGCTACATGTAGTTTTTGCTTATGTAGTTTTTACATGAAATATACAAAATACTGTCTTCATATCTACGTCCCTTTTCTGAGGATTGACCAGCTTCACGGTGTCAGTCATCTTGAAAATTGTCCCACTACCTGTAACAAAAAGAAACAAAATGTTGCATTATATGTAACTACAATAAAAAGGCGATGATAATTTTCTAAATTCCTTCGCGAAGTGGAAATATTAAAAATCTTCATTATTTCAATAATTATTGGATTTACCAAAAATTGTTGGATTACACGATTGGTTTGTTTTCAAAGTAAGGGTGAAATGACCTCTAAAAAATTGAAATCGGACTACTCGGCACGAATATATACTGATATATACTATCAATTTGATGGCCATCTTCAATTATGACGACCCAACGACCATAATCTGGACCATGTAACCATTTTTTCAATAATCCTATGGATTCGGAGCATGGGAAAGGAGTTTAACGTGCAGCGCCGCAGTGGCGGAATCAGACAAACCTTGTCTGGATAGTATCACTTATCCTCATTTACAGCTGTGACAAAAACGGTGGGTAGAGTGCGATAGTTAAAATTTTTCGGTCTCAAACGTCAAAACGGCATTAGTATTGTGATTTGGCGGATAAAAGGGTCGTATCAAAGAGAGGCCCAGTGTTGAAAGTGCGCGTATAATGAATGAATGACAATGAACGAGTCGGCCGCAAATAACCTCGAATCAAATGTAAATGACGTAAAAGACATAAAAAAAGAAGTTTTCGGGTGACTACTGCTGTGTTGTAGGTTGCACAAACACGCGTTCAAATGCACCCCCGAATGAGACATTTTATGGTTTTTTCATCGTGAACTACAAACGCGACCAAAGGAAAAAATGTATACTGGCAGTACGAGAAGTAAAGTGAGTGGAAAGTCTGTTATTATTGTACAATAATTACCAACTAGTATTACTTTCTTGTTGGAGAGTATTGATAAATTGCAATAAATGCAGTATTGATATGGACTTTGTACGGTATATACTTGTGAATTTCATAGTCAATTCATAATTCCTTTGCACATATTTGGGTTGAAAAACTCGGCGACATTAATGTATTGGAATGTATTTTTATATTGATATAAACAATTCAATTTTTCTATACTAATAATTACAGTATAACATGGATTATTCATGTTATACTTAATACACATTCAAAATATGTTTTTAATCATCAAATTCTGGCAGTAAACGAACAATATGAAAAATATATGAAAATATATGTATGTAAAAAAGGAAACAATATTTTCAAAAAACCCAGTTGCAAGCACTTGCTCCATCACGAATATAGAACAGAACACTTTTCAACTTGACAATAAATTTCATCTAAACACTACAATGACAGGCGAAACAGGTGTTCGCAGTGTACGTGTTCAACACTTCAATGTAGCCTTGTGCGGTTCGCAAACGACTCGTCCAAATCTGTTTTTATTCATTACTAGCGCAATTCGAAGGTTATACAGGCCGTTTGTAACAAACAAATTCAAACTGTTGATCTTCAAAAACACTCTATTTATCAAAGAGGCAAATGCAGATGAATTGCACTATGTGGACTGATTCGCCCGATTCCACTGCGCCACTAACAAAGGTGCTCCAACTCCATAGGTGTTCAATAAAGCCCGCACGTGACATGGGATAGCGCCCGCTCTATACTTATTATTTTACTACTTTGATGCGACTAATTTCAAATGATCAAAAAGTGACAAATTATATTAATCTAAAACTAATTATATCAGGCATATTGATGATGAAACATTCATCAAATATATTCAAAGAAACAACTGGAATGACGTTAATTTAAAACTATATTTCGAAACTTAAATGAACAAATTGATAAATGTTGTACAGGAAGCCATGAATAAGTTTACCATCTACTTGAAAACTAATCATAACCGGAAGAAATGGAAAATATGGATCCCACTCTCAGTGATCAAATATGCTGATGGAAAAAATAGATCATATATTGCATCGAAAAAAACATTCAATGGCAAAAAGAAAAATCTAGATTGCAAAAAGGACTCTCAGCAATTAGCATACAAAGTTAACAATTATTACTTCAAAATTGTGGAAAACAGACGAGCACTAACCGCTACAAGTATATTCATCCTGAATTTCCCACAAAAATTCCACACATTACAGAATATATTGTTCCAAATTATATTCATCAACTATCTGTTGGCATAACAGAATCCGATAAGTGTCCATGTGACAACGGAAGAATTGGAGATCCCAATCTCAATATATTTTTCGAATGTAAAAATAATTTCAAATTTTTCCTTCAATATACCTCCCGATTAGCATAACAAACCTACTATCACTCAATGACAAAAAAATAAACGATGAATTGATTTGTTGAAAATATAAACAGGATGTTCATAAAATCAGATGTGGAATCATCATCTGTTAGACATTCACAAAAAATAACTTCATTTTAATCGTGGATTTTTCAATTCACAGAAAAATCTTTCTATCAATATTCAATTGAGAATGTTTCCCTTTTCAACATAAACGATGAAATTATAAAATTTTCAACGAAAAGTAATTCGAAGATTTCAGATTTTTTTTTACTTAGTACAACCATCTGTGGCAAATAGAAACAATTATAATGCCAACACACTACGCATAAATACGAAACCATGTGGATAAAATAAAAAAAAGCATTAATCAACTTCACGACTATGAAGAGAAGAATACTGTAAGCTGCCACTCATTACTTTTATACCCACCAACAGAAATAGAGGTTGAACATCATAAAACATGAGCTTAAAGCAATAAAAGCCCCCGGATGTGATGGAATGAATTCTCAAACAATAAAAACAATAGTGGATAATATAAGTCTGCCTCTCACTGTGATGATTAACAATGCACTGGGATCAGGACATTTTCCATCAGATCTCAAAAACAGTTGTTACACCAATTTTCAGGAAAAGGGACGACTACGATGTGGTTAATTATAAACCCATCTCGTTATCATCAAGTCTGGCTAATGTGCTGAGAAAGTTATAAAATTTCGAGTTGATAACTTCTGGGAAAAGCACACAACTTGCTTTTCCACTCTCAATTTGAATTACTAGAAAATAAATCTACTCAAAATATAATACGACTATCAAAAAACAAGGAGAACCAGTTATTGGAATATTTCTTGACTTTGCAAAGGCGTTCCACACCATCGATCATTCTATACTTCTAGGAGTACTAATTGACATGGGAGTACGAGGCATGGCACATAAAATGACTGGGACAAAAAAAACAACATATGGCGTGCCCCAGGCTATGGTTTTAGGGCCTTCGATATTCACGCTTCACATAAATAAGTTTTATTGAAAAAAAAGTCAGATCATCAATTTTGCCGATTATAAACAAGGACACAAACTGGTACAATCCAAAACTGAAAAATGAAGATGATTTTATTAAAATAAAATCCTGGTTAGATAACTGGTTGTAATGGAACCAGTGGAAAATATCGAATACAGAGAAGTTATTTCGGATGGAGTGTTCATGCAGAATATTTGATACGAAAAATGAGGTGCATACTATACTGATACATGAAAAAGTAGAATACTGAAATAAAAAAAAGGAAGATATCGTATACAGAAGTCAAGAAAAATCTCAATTGAACTATGGAATTATAGGTTGGTAGGGTGTTTCCAAAACATATAATGCAAACAAAAGGTACCCACTTCACTTAATGATTTTCACTAAACTGGGTTTACAAAACTACGACACGTGTTTCGCTACACAAAAGCTTCTTCAGTTGGAGATAATACATTATTGATAATAATAATTCATCAAGTATCGGCCATATCAATTCAAAAACTGTTTGGGTCACAAGTTACCCGAAATGAATTTCTGAGAACTCTGCTTAATAAATATAGTAGATACCCCATGCGAATGTATTAGATGGTCGGCAATTATTTTATTTGCAGGTGGATGTCTCATATTTGATACTCGAATACACATGAATTGAAACTCCTTATATATGACTATCGAACGAAAAATAAAATAAAAAATATGTTAGTAATCCAACTATGAACAAACATATGGGTAGAGAATTTCATATATATTATATATATATATATATATTTATATATATATTTTATATATATATATATATATATATTTATTTTTATATATATATATATATATATATGTTTAACCTCAACATACTTTCAATATGAAAATATATAGAACTCACAAATATTCGGAATTGCAATGGGATCTCCAATTGCTGCAACACTAGCAAATCTCGTTATGGAGTATGTTGAAGAAAAGATCATCAAATCACTAACATTCAAACCAATATTTTTCAAACGATATGTAGATGATTGTATTCCTACTGACAACGTTGATGAAATTCTAGAAAAATTTCATAAATATCCCCCCAGATTGAAATATACAATAGAAAAAGAAATAGAAAAAATTAAATAAACTTTCTCGACACAACAATAATACACGACAATTCTGGAAACATTTTCACAAACTAGTTTATTAAACCGAATGCATCAAATCGTTACACAAACTATTTGTCAAACGCACCCCTTAGTTACAAAAAAAAATGTTATTCAAAACTATAAAGCTTGCTCACCCAAGATTCAGGAAAAGTAATATAGAAATAATCAAGAATATTTTGAAAGAAAATAATTACCCCAGCCACTTTGCAGAAAGAACACAAAGAAAATGAATACATGCGATCTTCAATAATATTATAATAAAGAAAAGAAAACAACAACATACATACCTTCACCATACATAGACAAACTATCGAATAAAATTAATGAAACAATGGAAAAACACAACATAACTATATCACACCGACTGCAAAATACGAATAAGACCATTTATTCAAAATTAAAACCAGAAAAACCTAAAAACAAACAAACTCATACAGTATATAGAATACCGTGTAAAGTCTGTCAAAGTACCTATATTGGCCAAACAAAACAATATTTGCAAAAACGAATACAAGCCCACAAAACTGACATTAGAGCCTTATCCAAACACGAAAAAGAAAATCAACCTAAGTTTGACACTAACAACGTTGAAATTTTGACCAAAGAAAGGAATCCAAGAGAAAGAACATTCCTTGAAATGATACATATTAAAAAAGACCCCAATAGCATTAACAATAGAAATGATATTGAAAACTTGAGCCAGATTTATAACAACCTTTTTTAACTTTGTTTATAGTAGTTATAATTGAAACTGATCTTTACATGCTGCAAAAAAATACAGTCAGGCTCATTTACTATAACTCAATCTAAACAATCCAGTGTACTCATGAAGAGGGTAAAAACGCTACTCATGAAGAGGGTAAAAACGTATTGAAGATAAACAAACCATTTCCGATAACATCAAAGTCCGACAGCTTCAACAACGTTCGTACGATGCAAGTGAATACTCATATATATCACAGATACTTTATATTTTGTTAAATGACGTGTTATATTTCGAACTCGATGTTTTTAAATAAGTATTTATTTTAGTGCATTCATTTCAATATTGAGTTAAGTATGATATGTCTCAAACTCCATGTTTTTAATTTTATTGTTTTTAACCTGAAGATGACAAATACTTTGTCGAAACGTCGTTGAAAGGAATTATACGAATTGACTGAATCAGACTTTTATCTCGATAAATTGAAAAAAATATTTATATATGATCAAGAAACTAAAAAAAATATATATACAGAGTCCGCCAAAATCTTGGAACCATATGGGATTTTTTTTATTAATAGTTTCTCAAAATTTCAATCCACGTGAAAGTTGGTGCATTCAATTAGACTAAATACGCGCATAGCCGTTATTATCAGTGGCGTGCGGCTGAGTGGGAATCGGGCGATATTCTAAATTCACTATAGAGTAAAGTGACATTACTATGGAAAATATCAAAAAAATTTATTGAAAAAAGTTGTTTGCCATTCAAAGATATTCCCGGTTATCCAGTTCAGTCTACCAATTACTAATTTTAATAACTGCTTGATGAGTTGGCCTCAACTTTTAATGGGAATTATCGACAATAATTTTTGCGTAGTAGATTACTATATTCGCATAAATTGTCTGTCGAAACATTGAACTGATCTAACAAAATCTTGAACATGAGTCCAAAAAACTCTATTGAAAAGATAGTGAAATAAAGCCAGGTTCCTTGAAAAAAGAGGTCAATCTTCATTAGAAAAATATTTGCTGAATAATTGATAACCACAAAATAAATATTTAATTTAGACTTGGTGAGTAGGTGTACCTACCTAGCTGGAAGTGGGAATATCTTTTAGTTGCAGAATTGAAGAATGAAATTTTCTGAGAAACTATCAATACAAAAATTCCCATATGTTTCCAAGATATCGGCGGACACTATATATATATATATATATATATATATATATATATGAAGGGTGTAATCCAATTTCTTGCACACCCGTGAATGACGAGTGTATAATCCCATTGTATAACGAATTACTGTCAAATTGGTGAAAATTCTGGAAACCGCGAAACATCGAAGATTTGGTAGAATGACCTTTTTTCAATTTATTGTTTATTTTTTATGGCCTATCAACTGGGCAAAATATGATATGATGATGATAAGGGGTCTCAACCTGCCCACTCCTCAGGTCTCGACACTGGTGCACTCTGAGGTCTCAATCTGCCTACTCCTTCGCGAGCGGGGGCTGGTGTAGAGGGGGGAGGGTAAGGGAGGGAAGGGAGATTAGAGGTTCCCAGGTTCTGGGTAAACGACGCCAGTGATCCTATTTATTGAGGCGTTTTTCTATCTCAAGAGCTTCACGAATGACTCTCGCCTGTAGTGTTTTCTCAGAAGCTATGGTTTTGGTGACCTGTTCTTTCGCGGTGTTCGGAGAATGCCGAGAAAGGATCTAAGTGTCGAACGGCAAGTTGATGTTCGTAAATTCGGCTTGTCATTCGTCTGTTAGTTTGCCCTATTGTCCTAGGGCGCATTCGGAACATAAAGTGTCTTTGGGTGATCTGAGGAAATTGAAAATTTTATTAGTTGCCCTTGAGATTGTCTGTATATCGCGTTCCTCTAGGATTCTGCCATTTTGTCGGTGACACCTTTGATGTAGGTTTGCAAGGACTGGAGAGAGGGGAGATCCTTCCTCGGCCCTCTCCAAACACCGCGAAGAAATAGGTCACAGAATAGATTTTGAGCATACCAAAACCATTGTTTCTGAGAAAACACTACAGACAAGAGTCATTCGAGAAGCTTTTGTGACAGAAAAACGCCCGAATTGCCTCAATAAACGGGATGAAGGACGTCGCTTACCCAATGCCTGGAAACGTCTGATCTCCCTCATCTCCCTCCCCTCCACCACACCAACTCCCGCTCACCCTTTAGTGACACTACGCGGTAAAAATACGGCTGCACTCCAGTCAGATCCTCAGTTCTCTCGAAGGAGTAGGCAGATTGAGACCTTAGAGAGCACTTGTGTCGTGACCTGGGGAATAGGCGGGTTGAGACCTCGGCATCGAGTCACAAAATCCTAAGAGAGTTCCTTTCCTCAACGTTATTATTATAATAATGAATCGTCTTCATTCACCATATACAAGGCCAAAACTAATGGTAAAAGTAAAATGAAAGGTAGACGCCTTAGTAGAAAACATGGTAAATAGGTGGAGTGTCAGCCTAGGCTATTTTAAACTCAAATCTATGATTATTTCAAGCTTTCTTGAAAATGGCTCCAAAATCGTCGAAATAATCAAATTTCCAGACGCGGTTCAACACGAAATTTACATATTCCAAATAGGTATGACCGCGGAAAATATATTGGTCGCTGCGAGCAACTGTTTTCGAGTTATTGGGATTTGAAATAATCGATGCAAGTGATTTTAAATGACACGATTTTCAAATTCAAAATTAATTTAGTTAAAGGAATTATTTTTCTTCAATTTTATTTTAAAATAGGAATCGGGTGTTATTACAATTTAATACTAATAATGATAACAGTAATTAAGACCAATTTGATACAAAAACAGTTAGTTGAGGGTAATAATTAAAGTAATTGTTCAGAAAGTTAGTTGAGGGTAATAATTAAAGTAATTGTTCAAAATGGCCGGCCACCTTGTACCATTATGCATGCGTCGGCTCGTCGTCTAGTGGATCCACGTACACATTCCATTATACCTGGTGTATTTCGGATAGCGTCACACCCAGCAATGATTCGTTGACGAAGTTGTTCTTTGGTTTCTTTTGGCACCGCCTAAACTAGGGCCTTCAAGTGACTCTACAAAAAAAAACGATTGGATTTGAATCCGAGGACTCCGGAGGCCAGAATTGATTTGGAACTTCAGCGCTTCGACCAATCCATCTGTTTCTGGATCGCTGATTTAAAAGTTCACGAACTATTAAAGTAAAATGCGCTGGCACTCCATCATGCATAAACCATATTCTTTGTATCAATAAAAGGGGAATGTCTTCAAGTAATTCAGGCAAAATATTTTCAAGGAAATCATGATGACAATTTCCATTAAGAGTCCCTGGAAAATAGTGGGGACTATTCAAATAATCCCCAACAATACCAATCCACACATTCAATGAAAACCCGTGTTGAAACTCGGACTGAACTATCGCGTGAGGGTTTTCGTCACACCACACATGATTATAATGAGAGTTCATTATGGCGTCCTTTGAAAAACGTTCCTCGTCAGTGAATAATATCCCTGCAGTAAATTGAGGGTTTTGTGCAATTTTCTGCAGTATCCATTGGCAAAATGTAACACGGGAAAGGAAATCTCGGGGCAACAATGCTTGGACACGATGTATGTGATGAGAATTCAACTGATTTTGTTTGAGAACTAACCAAAATAATTTGTGATGTACGTTCAGATTTTGCGCAATTTTTCTGGATCTTCTTCGATTGCAGAGAACAGCTTCTTCAACCCCTGGTGTCCTAGTAGTCAACGGTCTGCCTGCCACTGGATCTTTTCCAGAGGATCCAGACTCCATAAGCCGCTGGAAAAGGTTTCTGAATGTCTGGTGATTCGGCGTTCGATGATTGGGGAATCTTTCATTATAAATACGTCTAGCCTGGTAGCAATTGTCATCGGCAAGACCGTATACGTAAATCATATACGAATAGCATAATGGCTATATGCTATTCGTGTATGCTGCCATTTGAAAAAGATTGGAACACAAATACAGAAAACAAGAACGGATTGAAATGACATGACAAGTACTCACCTGAATGTTATTTATTCAAATCGGAAAAAAGTCGAAAAGAAGTATGAAACAAAAAAAATATAATCATTTTTTGACTACGTTCAAGGGTTGAATGTGGAAGACCATTGAATGAAAGAAGACAAATGCATTGGAGTATTTCTTCCGATAATTACTTCTTAGAGGCGACTCATGATAATTCAAATGCATCGATTATTTCAAATCCCAATAACTCGAAAAATGTTAGAAACATCTATTTTCCCACTGGAAAACGTAATACAGGTACGTACAAAAAAGTTATGAGATTTCAAATGACTGAAAAGACATGTAGGTGGCGCCACCCCCACGAAAGAGACATACTAACATCAAATTTGATTTTCTCATTGGAAAATAGTCCCAGATATCAAACTCTACTCGAATATCACAATTATTTTGAAATGAATTGACAAAAAATAAAAATAAGAATTCAACTTTGACACCCTGCATCTCAGAAACGAATAACTTGCGGACATATGTGAATGGGAACTTTTCTTCTTATTTTGACGTCAGCAACAGGCTCCTACATTTTCCTACACTCTGTATAACTATACAGTTCACGCGTAGTTTTATAATATTTCAATGATAGATGCTCCTCAATATATCAGTGTTTACGTCTCAGCAATACTGTGAGATGATTGGAAATACAATGATATACAGTCAGGTTTTGTTGTGTTATGCTTATTATGTTTTGTTTCCACTCTATTGAAGGGAACGTGCGTTACTCCTTCTGGTGTGGACAACCTTCTGGATAATTTACCGCACGTTGTGGCAAATCAGAGTGCATATATCTTCAATCTCCCATATACATACGATTGGCATTTCTCAATTCGAATCGAAGCGGAATCAGAATCTAGAGAATTAATATTTATCCTTGGGCACACTCTATATCAGTGAGGCAGCAGTTCAACGAAAGCTCCCATTTCATTCCATTGAACAAGGATGATCTTTCGAATTGTCCTCCTCTTGTTCCATGCCATACAATTTCTGATTTAACGTAATGGTTATGTAGACATAACTCATCAATAGGTCCAATTATATCTTTGAAGGTCGATCCTGATTGAATGCGCCATCCGAATCAGTCGAATCTATGTGGTTTGAAGTTTCCTTTGTGTGAGAATGTGCGATAATTTGACACATGAGGTTCATGTTCCAAAGACTTGTATTATTATCAGGAGTTGTGGAATTCTGTGTTATTTCTGTCGCAAGAAATGTCTTCTGCTCTCAATTACTGCTGTCGTTTTGATAGCTGGAAATCTAGCCGTGGAATATAATCACAGGAGCTTTCCACTATATTCAGTGTTACGTATCCATTGTATTCATCCATCAATATTTCTTATAGACATAAATATAGACTGATTCTTTTCACTCGGGAACCGGATATCTACGTAAAATAATTTCGTTTTCATACAACGGGAACCGGATAAATACGCGGGACCTTTTTGTGTGTTGACTGCGGGTACCGGTCGAATACGCAATTTTTATGTATTTTGTGTTGCCTATAGATGATCGTTTGTTTTTGACCGACACGTTTAGAAAATGTTTCGAAACTCTTGTGCTTCACTGCTGGAGCCGTATGAATCAGCATTTTGTTTTCAGGCACAAACTCCGAGGTATTGTTTCCCGAATTTATGAATTCTTTCATTGGTTCGACTTGCTGCACCTGAGCCTGCAAGTATTTTGGTTTTCAGGGAAATTAGTTAGTGTATCTCAAGCTCATTAGTTTTGTTATTCCATATTTTTATATAATAAAAATAAATAATAGTTTAAAAAAACACGATTTTATAGAAAACCAGACTAAAAAAATAGAAAATAAGAAAAAAAATTATTTCAATAAAAAAAAAAGCGTGGGGTGCATGGTATTGTCTCGGCCAACAATTACCTGTGATCTGAGACATTTCTTACTTTACCGCCCTAGGTGTGTAATGTACTATATAATTATTGATACCATGCACCCCACGCTTTTTTTTAAATAAAATGAATTTTTTTCTTATTTTCTATTTTTTCAGTCTGGTTTTCTATAGAAGCGTGTTTTAAAGTTTTTTAAAACTATTATTTATTTCCTACTTTTTAGTGTGGTTTATTTAAAAAAGCGTGTTTTTTTAGTTTTTTTTCACTATTATTTTTATTATATTTTTGCAAATTAAAAATGGAATAATCTTATCAAATTAGGTAATCATAATCTCCGACCCCAAAAACCCCCACATATCAATTTTGAATAGAATCAGACCATGAAAACAAAACTCGGCCGCCATTTCGAATTTTCAAATTTTCATAAAAGAATCAGAATATTCGACCCCAAAAACTCCCACATACCAATTTTGAATAGAATCAGACCATAATAACAAAACTCGGCCGCCATTTTGGAGCCGCCATCTTGAATTTTCCAATTTTCACAAAAGAATCATAATCTCCGACCCCAAAAATCCCCACACATATAATTTTGAATAGAATCAAACCATAATAACAAAACTCGGCCGCCATTTTAAGCCGCCATCTTGAATTTTTCAATTTTTACAGAAAAATCATAATCTCCGACCCCAAAAATCCCCACATACTGATTTTGAATGGAATCAAACCATAATAACAAAACTCGGCCGCCATTTTCAAGCCGCCATCTTGAATTTTTCAATTTTCACAGAAGATTCATAATCTCCGACTTCAAAAACCTGCACATACCAATTTTGAATAGAATCAGACCATAATCACAAAGCTCAGCCGCCATTTTGAATAAATATTTGAACAAACAGAAAATTTAGGAACTTCTAATGCAAAGTGACAGTGAGGATGAATTTGAGCGTAGGGAATCTAATGAATTTTTAAATATTCTTGAGTATTTCCTTTGGAAACAGTGAATTCCAAATATTTCATTGTAGTGAATTTGGCTTATTTTCATCATACTTATATTTGTTATCAAATTGAAATATATTCGTTATATATTCTTGAGTGGATATTCCACTTAGAAGTTAATTCTACGACATTTTTAGTGGAGGTTAACTTCCCCTAGATAATAGTAAGTACGGCTCTGGATAAACATATCGTTTTAATGCGGGAACCTTATGAGTACGCGATATTATTCCTTCACCTAACTGCGGGAACCGTGTTGATCAGCCTCAGCTCTCAACAGCCGTATTGGAGACGAAGTTGCATGAAAAGCTATCCGCAGTGGAAAAGTTATACATCGTATAACATAAGTATTATTATTATTATATTATTATATATACATAAGTATTGAACATTTTACACAAAAATAGACACAATATTTAGCCTCATGAACCAAATGAGTGCAATTAATTATTATTATTTAATTGAACTGAATCTGAGCTCGAATGCTTTAATCTTCAATTATAAGGACCCAAATACAAATGCAAATTCCCTTTTCGATAATTGAAAAAGTTCATGCAATGAACATATCTTAAAACGAATGATACTTACTTTAACCGGGGCTTGTGGCTTAGTGGCACAGGCGTTGGTCTTGTGACCACTGTTTCCACCCGACGCGGGTTCGACTCCCGCAGCTGGTGAAAAGATTTTCAAGGCCCCAAGAGTGGTTTCGAATCCCACTATAAAAGGTAAGGTCCCCGTGATCTTAACTCGTACAAGTTTTCTTTAACTTCTGAGGGTTGGTCAAACAACTAATAAAGCGGTTAAAAAACTTTTTTTTTGACAATCCAAGATTTTTCCCAACAGATCGAAGGCATGAGGCCTTTTCAACCGATTCATCACCCGATAGACCAGGGCTGTAGCCTTTGAAAATGGTAAAAAGTGAAAAAAAATCATAGTAGGATGAAACCCATTGGAAAAGAAAGAGAATATAACAAAAATGAAAGGAAAAATAATTTACGGGCGATCTGAGGTCGGGAAGTGGAAGGGGGTGAGTTTTTAAGGGTAAAAAACGGTTAATCTTGATTTCCGGCAAAACTACAAGACCTATGGAAAAAAGTTGGATAGCAAAGTTGTAGGTAATGGAAAGATCTACAACTTTCGTATCCACACTTTTTTCACATGACCTCAAAATTTATGTAAAAAATTCAAATAACCAAGTTTTTGGTTTTTTATTTTTATCTTTCCCAAAAATAATTTTTCCTCACGAAATTCAGTGAAAACTCACCTCTCCATGTCCCAAACACACTATAATTTTTTTGATTTAAAATATTTATTTTATTCACCTTATTTTGACTTAATATCGAAAAAGCACCCTAATTTTCAATCAAAAATTCTCACGTCAAAATATCAGCTTTTTTAAAAAGCTCGGTGGGCTTTCTGTTCGCTGAAATCTCTACTTTCTGATGGTATGAAAAAAAATATACAGTACTATTGTAAATGTTCTCAGAAAATGCAAAGAAATGTAAAGTTAATATTTAATAAGACATCTACAATGAAAAGGGAAACATTCTCAATTGAATGTTTCCCTTTTCAACATGAATACCCCACAAGAGGTTATCTTGACGATGGAAGATAGTGACTAAAGTTTATCTTTCAGTCGCAGATGATTCCACATCTGATTTTATGAACATCCTGTTTATATTTTCAACAAATCAACATCTACAATATTTTGAGAAAGTTGTAGAATCTTTAAATTATATGCGTAGATGTCTATTTATTGCTATTCTGAGATAACTTATATACCTGAGTGACCTACGGAAAATTTTAGCCCATCAAAAGTTATTTCATAGAGAAGTGGGGAAGCGGGTAGGAGGGTCTGGGCCTTACTACCTGTTATTTCTTTGCATTTTCTGAGAACATTTACCATAGTAATGTGTATTTTTTTATACCATCAGAAAGCAGAGATTTCAACGAACAAAAAGGCCACCGACTTTTTTTAAAAAGCTGATATTTTGACGGGATAATTTTCGATTGAAAATTAGGGTGCTTTTTCGATATTAAGTCAAAATAAGGTGGAAAAATAAATATTTTAAATCAAAAAAATTACAGTGTGTTCGGGACATGGAAAGGTAAGTTTTCACCGAATTTCGTGGATAAAAAAGTTTTTTTGTAAAAGATAAAAATAAAAAATCAAAAACTTGGTTATTTGAATTTTTTACATACATTTTGAGGTTAGGTGAAAAAAGTATATATACAAAAGTTGTAGATCTTTCCATTGCCTACAGTTTTGTCTTCAAATTTTTTTCCATAGGACTTGTAGTTTTGCCGAAAATCGAAATAAACCGTTTTTTACCTTTAAAACTCACCCCTTTCCACTTCCCGACCTCAGATCACCCGTAAATTATTTTTCCTTTCATTTTCGTTATATTATCTTCCTTCTCCAATGGGTTACATCCTACTATTATTTTTTTTGGTTTAACAAATTATCGACCCTGGTCTATGAATCCAGCCATAAAGAATGAAAGGAGTTGGGGAAAGAGTTTTTTGTTTATTCTATCTGCCTTGATATGGATCTTTTCTTTGAGGATAATTACTAATGGATAATGTGGGTGATTCTTGTGGTGTTGTCGAAAGCTGCTCTCTTCTGATATATTTTTAGGACTTATCTGTTGATTTGAGCTTGATGTTCAAGTCATCACTTTTCTGCGAATCAAGTCTCAAGTGTATTATTTATTTAATTTAAACCAATGAATCATTCTTATGAAAACGAAATGGAAGCAATAAAAGACAAATTCACAACAATGCAAAAAACTCTGATTCTGATGAGAATTTCAAAGGAAACTATATATCGACGGTGTTATACTTACCTCGTATCACTTATTCACAATTTTTGCGACAGAAATATGGAACATGTCATATGCAAACCAATTCCCTTGCTTCGACAAAAAAATAATCCAACCTTGATACTTTGAATTCACATCGAAAAGTAATTCACGACATTTTAGAATAAACAAAAATAAAATCATTCACTATTAACCGAAAGAAAATTTCACCTGAAAACTTGATACTCCATGTAATTTGACAAAATGGCTATCTTGGACTATCAATGAGATTCCTTGGGGACATCATTCATTTCTATATTGTCCCTCGATGAACTTGACATTCATATTCTGACATTTTGATGAGCTTTCCATTATATTCGGATCAAAATAGGGCAGGGTGGATTATCAATACACCGTCATTCGCTAGAGAAACGGAAATAAACCAACGTTATAATACAGGGCTATGCACATGGATCGTTTTTCAGCAAAGAAATACATGATAAATAAATGTTCATTGATCCTCCAAATCATCGATTACAATATATAGGCCAAGTCTGTTAGGGTAGGTAAAACAAGTGTTTCATGAAGTTAAAAAGAAAACATACCGTGGAAACCAAGATGTAATGACGTACAATGGGGAAATTTAAATTTTCATGGATTGTGAAATACTTTTATATCCATCAAAGAAAATTATCCAAAGTCTCCAATGAAACAACAGTTCAAAGTTTTTGAGCTTCATATTATATTAATTTCTGATATTCAATAGCTATTGATGTACCAAGGGTATTAAGTAGATGTTTATGCCCAGAGGGTATAACCTACCTTTTTCGAAAAGCCAAAAAATAAGCACTATTAGTTCGTTGATTGAGTTTCAGTAATGATGTATTAGATAATCATTGAAAAGCATTACAACAAGTTTTTTTTTAGGCGCCCCAAAGCTTGAACATAATTTAATGAGTGGATATTTGGTAGCTATGAAACCAAATACTAATTGATCTTGATCTTGATTGTAATCACGTATCTGAGGTTGGACAGTTTGTAAGCTCGAACTACTGATTCGGGGATGAATAAATTTCATGTGTTTGTGACCTTAATAAAATCATAAATAATGATGTAGTATGATTACGATTCCTCGTAGTACTATGCTTCCACTTTACACTCACTGTTATTTTGAAATAACTTGTATACCCAATATTGAATAGGTGCTAAACCAAAAATCAAATTTATGAGAACAAATAAAATGCAAGGGTAGAAGAAATGTAAAAATTATTGAATTGCCTGTTTACTCTTCTTGCGATCTTCTACTGAGCAAGATGGCACGTATGACGATGGACGGCTTTCAAATACCGGAACATGACTTTCTGTAGGAAAGACAATCACAGGAACGTTGAAAAAAATACGACGACAATCCAAATCGATTCTAGCAGGTAAAGCCTTCCTCTTGAATCAGATGTTCAAAACCATTATATCCCCAAATCAATATCGGAAACAAAAATATACGAGACTCCACCAAAAATATTCCTCATAAAAAAATTCTCCAAAAAAGTAAGATTCGCCATAAAACAAGGTGAGGTCCTCCGTAGAACCCAATAACAATTTTTCTCGTTATACAACACAGCTATATACAAAAGTTTGCCAACGGCTTACCTTCGATGAAGGGTTCATGTCGAATCCACGAAAATGTCTGCCATTACGGTAGCTGACCACAACGAAAAATGGATAATGAGGAATCCATAACACAATGACCTGGCTTACAGGAATGCAGCCCTTGAAGTAGCAGTGTCACGCTTCTCTCCATCGTCAAATCCGGAAAGCTCGTTTATAGAAAGTTTCATAAACGATAATACATATGTGATTAACAAAACCTATGATCACAAGAAAGGCACACAGAAATTCTAAGAATAACTGCTGGATAAACAATGATGAAATTAGTATGGGAAGTGAGTTGAAATTTCTCTCAACAATTCGACCATTCGAACTTATCAGAAACTTATGAAATCTCTAAGAAAATCTATAACCAAAAAATAAAAGAAACTAAAAAAATACACTTTCCAAGAACAAAAAACTATCTGGAACTCAGTTAAAGAAAAAACGGGAAAATTGTCCAAGTCACGTAACATAAAAATACTTGAATACGATGCCTTGTTAAAAGATAGCAAAAAACTTGCGAATGCTTTTGGTAATCATTTTTCAATAACCGCAAAAGACGCTATCGATGCCCATTTTGATGATGCGGATTTAACTACACGACAATGTCTGTAAACCAAATGTATTATTTTACTGCCGTATCTGAAAAATACGTCTTATATGTAAATATACCTCTCAAGATCACAAACGCCTTGTATCTCCACTAAGTTGCCAAAGCTTTGTCTCAAATCATCAACCAATCAGTATGTATGGGTACGTTTCCCGATTCTCTCAATATTGGTGAAATATTCCTATACACAAAAAGAACGATTCTACAAATATTCATAATTATAGACCGATTACGGTCCCATTGGTAGTTATTCAAATTATTGATAAAATGTGTTTACCATCAAATACTGAGTTTTCTAGTGGAATTTGATATCGTCTGTGAACAGCAACATGTTTTTTTCTCAGGTAGATCGACTAAGAGTACTTCTAATTCGCTTTAAATATATATATATATATATATATATATATATATATATATATGACTCACTTGATATGAAGATATATGTGGGAGCGCTCTTCTTCGACCTCACAAAAGCATTTGATACTATTATAAGTAACAGAGGGTTTATACAGCGAATAAGATAACATAAGGAATAAGATAAGAAAGTTGAACATACGTATTTCAATGGAAACGTTTATACAAGTATTGGAATAGAATGAGAAATAAGGAATAAAATAAGAGTGGACTTATTTTTCACTCTTATCTTATTTTAGTTTGAAAATGGAAGTGCGCATGTGCAGACAGAATTGTTTTATGCTAACATTCCTAACCTTCATCATTTCCTGACAGTCTTCACAGTTTGTTTACCGTCATCCATTATCTATTCAACACAACAAAAAATAAATAACAAAAAAAACTTGCAATTTGAAATGGCTGGTAATAAAAAAGGGTAAAATTTCAAAATGATAATAATTTGTTTTGGGAGCCCAGAAAACAAATTAAATTGAGAGAAGACATATAATTGTCAAAAAAGCCGTGATTTCATTGGTTGATTCTTAATTCTTATTTAATTTAATCATTCTGTATGAACAGGTCTATTTTTGTCTTATTCCTTATGCTATTCCTTATCTCATCTCATTCGCTGTATAAATCCATTGTAAGGTATGTACAAACTTGCGAGCCGCGCACTTCGAGCAGCGCGTACGCTGCTCCTCCAATGACCGCTGAAATTATAAATTTCATCGAACCTACCGCGATCCATAGTGAATCCATGAATATTCGGCTGTTATTTTAGCATTGAAGTTGTAATCATGTAAAGTGATCCTTATGTTGAGGATCCCACAGAAGAGATTTGTCACGATAAGTATTGATAAGATTAATCGAATTTTTTTCTGAATATTCCATAATTATCACTCAAAAGGCACAAAACAGTAATCACATACACACGAAAAACGACGATCCTCTCATGCCTCCCGTCCAGATCTGAACTACGAACACAAAGCATTCGTCGAAAAAACCGACAGGTGGCGCGACGTTCTAGAGAACATGTTGAGCATGCTCGGAGCGCGTGCCAAGCAGTTCGCAAGTTAGTACGTATACCTTTAGTATACCTATAATAATAAACAAATTATATTCCCTAGGATTTAGGGAAACGATACTTCCATGGCTTGATACATATTTGAAAAACAGAAAAGTGTATGTCGAATTAAGAAATGAAAAATCAGATATGTATAATATGGACATTGGAGTCCCACAGGGCTCTATATTAGGTCCATTCATATTCCTTCCATCCATAAATGATCTTCCATTATACTTGAGTACGGAGCATATTTTCCTTTATGCAGATGATACAACATTACCAACGCAAATGAAATTGAATATTCTGTCTCATGAATTCAGTGAGTGGTGAGGGAGGAATGTTTTGATAGAGAACACTGGAAAATCGGTATGCATGCAATTTCATTCAATACACACACCTATGGAACAGATCCAAATAAAAATAAACAACGATATTATCAGGATAGCTGATAGTACCAAATTCTTGGGATCATATCTGGATTCCAATATGAGTTGGATAACAAACACTGATTTTATATCGACTATTTCCCCTTATTATTTTTGAACCAATCAAATGCCTGAGATTTCAAACAGATAACCAATCAGAACAGTTTTATAGTGATTAAAAGTCAACGCTTGTCAACGCATTCAATTCCTATTTAGGGGAACATGAAACGCAAAATTGATCAAATAAGGGATTCTCAACTCACTATTACAGTGATTTGATATTTCAATTGAAATATACCTATTTCAGCATGCTGAAAAGCCTTGGGTTTTCAAGTAAGGCAATGAATAATTGGAATACGTTATTTCCATAACTTCAACAACAATATTCGTGGACTAGTGGTTAGTGCTCACCCGGAAGGCTCGGGTTCGAACCCATACCATGGAGTTTTTTTTTTAAACGGTTTCAGATACAAACATGTTTCATTTTATAGTGAATTATATTTATATATATTTATATATATATATATATATATATATATATATATATATATATATATATATATATATATATCTATATATATATCTATATATATATATATATTGTTATGTTATGAAAAACCAGTTATATATATTAAAAGGAAAAAACCCACAAAAAGAATAATTACTTAATAGCTATTAGTTTCAAGAGATTGTTTTTACATATTTTGAAATTCTATTTCCTTTATTAAGCCTCTGTATAATATGAATAGATAAAAATATTCAAATACTATAATACAATCTATTAACATTCAAAAAATGAAAAAATAATAAAGAAAAAGACAGTATATGAAATTGTATGTAACTAAAAATAGCCAATGGGAGAACAACAAACTTCTTGATGACAATAGCCAATCAGGGAACAGTATGGTCAAATGTAAGATTTGAAATTGTGAGAAAATAAGAACGGAAAGGTGTCAGAGACAATTATGATTGAATATTGTAAATAGTCTGTAAGAAAAGAAAAATAGATTCATTTATAAGTTTTGACAAATAACCCCAAACAGTAAAAATGTGAGAACATAGTGCGCGAATTCAAAAATTCAAATCAAAAGGAATGAGGAGAAATGGTATCCAAGTAACGAAAAACAAAGCCACTAAGGAGACCGAAAATAATTTGAAAACGAATGCCACGTTTTATATGGGAGAAAGAAAAATTAAATAATTTCAACATTATAAGCAGAAAATCGACCTTACCTTATTTGTACACCATATACAAATATTCCAAAGCTGATTGCTGAATTTTTATGGTTCCTTCTTTTGGTATTGGAGTTCCTGAGAGCATTGGATTGAGAGAGAATCCAAATTCTGGGTGTATATTGAACGGCGACAGTTCCAGCGACAGGTATAAACTTTCCTAGTGCACGTCACGAACTGAACAATTTCACTAATAACTCATATCCCATAAGAAGAACTTTATTTCACTTGATTTTGAACTATTAAAGAAATTTTCACTTTCAAGGTAAAAGTGAGGTTGTGTCTATTAATCCATAACCTGTTTCTCATGATTATCCATGAATATTTGTAGATTCACCTTAGAATAAGTTATCTATCGTAGGCCAGGTAAAATTAAGCTTTCCTGAATAAAGGAAATAATATAAAGGAAATAAAGGAAATCTCGTTTCTTTTCCACAATTATCAGCGATCGTATTTATAAACATTGAAAAGATTGAGATTTGACATCAAGCAGTGGTTAGTGGCTCAATTGCCTGAACCGGCTATCTGAGACAGGAGGCGTACCAACTGAGTTTAGCTGTGGTAAGGAAAGTGATAACAATTGGCAGCAACGTGACGAGAGAACAGTGACGTTAGCTAGCAATTATTATTACATCACAAAACATATTATACAGGGCGAAAATACTTATCTATATCATACAATTTGGCTCACAACGAAGAGCGGAAATTATTAGCAATCTTCATTTTATAACAACAAATTATATTTGCAAATTATCATTATATTACAATTGGCACCCAAAACGTGGGGCGAAATAATAACAAAATAATTTGTTATATCATCATTATATAACAATATATATATATATATATATATATATATATATATATATATATATATATATATATATCTATATACAGAGTGGCCACTTTTTTAATGGGATTGTATTGGTAACTTTTAAACCATAACAGATAGAAGGTCGGTCAAATGGAGAAAAAGTTGCATTCATAGAAGCATTGTCAAGCAGTTCAAACAAATCGAGATTATCAGGGCCGGTTATTGAGATATAATAAGAAAAGTAAATTCTGTCATTTTGATTTTTCTTTTTTTCCCACTTTATTTCGAATATTATCAAAAAATGTCACTGAAGTTTTTTATTCGACAGTTGATTATCCTCATTTTGACTCGATCAGATTTTGTATCCAACGTTTCGTACGCTCTGGGCCACCCTCAACCTCATTTTTTCCATACGGACCTGCATATTTTATGACACTTTTCGAAATAACTTTTGACGCTTGATTCAACGATATATCATACAATGTCATTCAAAGTTGATTTTCAGGTGATTTTGACCCTTATCCAAATTTCTTTGGGTCGGATCTGTATTACATTGAGGTACCTTTAGTTTAATTAACAACAAGCAATACATTTCGATGAGAAAATCAACCTACTCATCTTCAACCGAATGGAACGTAACAGAATCAAAGCAAGAAACAAGTAATAATTATTTACAAATTTCAAGAGGTGAAAAACCTAATTCATAATAATTAAACGAAACTATCATTCAATGAAAAAAAAATCAAATGATTATTCGAAAGTAAATGATGAACATTAATGAAGTAAGTGTTCGAAATGTCCACCATTTTGTAAAATGCAGTTTGCGGTTCTGAAACCCATACTTCTTATACATTTGATTATTTCGTCTCCTTGAATACCTTCCAATACATTCTCAATCTTCTCGCGAGGAATCATTATTGTTGGATTTGTCATTTGTTCCGTTGAAACTAATTACAGAATCGAACTTTATTTTGAGATCATCACGATATAATTTTTGCAAGGCTTGGTTCAATTGAATTTGGGTCAGAACATTGATATCGTTGATAGACTTGTTTTTTCTTACATACACACAACTCTAGGTTTATTGAATGTATTATTTTCAAGTAGTAGGCCGTGGATAAAGAAGAACATAACAAGAAATGTCATATTATTTGTCACTTCGTTTATTATTGTGTCTCAAAAACTTGTCATTTAATACTTTTCTGAGTAATTTCAATTTAACTTATTCGATATTGTAAGATACACAAATGGAGAGGAGAGAGATATGTGCGAAGTGTACATAAAACTAGATAGAAATTCGTTCAAAGCACAACAAAGGTATGGTGAATTATATCCTGAAAGAACAACACCAAATATTAAAATGTTACGACGTTTATCTACAACGTTACTTGCACATAATTCATTCGTCAAACCTAGAGGTCCTTATGTACGACGAAACGAGCCTATCAATGATATCAATGTTCTGGCCCAAATTCGAATGAATCCAGGAATAGGATCGAGAAGTATGGCCAGTGAATGCAATTTATCAAAAAGTGTTGTTAATAAAATACTCAAGAGACACGGATACCATGACTTTAAATACCAAGCCGTGCAAAAACTATATCGCAATGATCCTGAGAGGAGGTTGCAATTCTGTAATTGGTTCCAACGGAATGTGCGGAATAACAACAATTTTCGCACAATATCATTTGGGGAGACGAAACGACATTCACAAACTCTGGCATGTTCAATCGAAGGAACAAACATTTTTATGCCACAGAAAATCCTCTCTTAATTCATGAAGTTAGACATCAATATCGTTTTTCTTTGAACATATGGTGCGGTTTATTGAATAATAAATCACTGGGACCCTATTTTATTGACGGCAACCTAACCGGAGCAAAATATGTAGAAATTATAGAAGAAATGTTGGATGATCTTCCTATACGGTATCGGCGTAATAGTCCATGGTTCCAACAAGACGGATGTGGTCCACACATCTCAAGAATAGTCACAGACTATCTAAATCGAACTTTTTCCGATTCATGGATTGGAACAAGAGGTCCAGTAGCATGGCCTGCCAGATCTCCGGATTTGAATCCGCTGGATTTTTATTTGTGGGGATATCTCAAAAATAAAATGTATGATACTACGAACCCGACAATAGAGATTCTTCGCGAGAAGATTGAGAATGTATTGGAAGGTATTCAAGGAGACGAAATAAGCAAATGTATAAGAAGTATGGGTTCCAGAACCGCAAAGTGCATTTTACAAAATGGTGGACATTTCGAACACTTACTTCATTATTGTTCATCATTTACTTTCGAATAATCATTTGATTTTTCTTTCATTAAATGATAGTTTCGTTTAATTATTATGAATTAGGTTTTTCACCTCTTGAAATTTGTAAATAATTATTACTTGTTTCTTGCTTTGATTCTGTTACGTTCCATTCAGTTGAAAATGAGTAAGTTGATTTTCTTATCGAAATGTATTGCATGTTGTTAATTAAACTAAAGGTACCTAAATGTAATACAGATCCGACCCAAAGAAATTTGGATAAGGGTCAAAATCACCTGAAAATCAACTTTGAATGACATTGTATGATATATCGTTGAATTCAGCGTCAAAAGTTATTTCGAAAAGTGTCATAAAATATGCAGGTCCGTATTGAAAAAAATGAGGTTGAGGGTGGCCCAGAGCGTACGAAACGTTGGATATGAAATCTGATTGAGTCAAATTGAGGATAAATTACTGTCGAATAAAAAACTTCCGTGACATTTTTTGATAATATTCGAAATAAAGTGGGAAAAAAAGAAAAATCAAAATGACACAATTTACTTTTCTTATGATATCTCAATAACCGGCCCTGATAATCTCGATTTGTTTGAACTGCTTGACAATGCTTCTATGAATGCAACTTTTTCTCCATTTGACCGACCTTCTAACTCTCATGGTTTAAAAGTTACCAATACAATCCCATTAAAAAAGTGGCCACTCTGTATATATATATATATATATATATATATATATATATATATATATATATATATAATTATGTTACGAATCCAAGAGAGCACCACCATCCGCCAACAGCTGTTTCATGGTTTCCCATTCATCAGGACGGCTTGTGGTCTCTTTCAAATTCGTATCAAATATCTCGTAGTGTTAATACCTACCGGCAAGTACGAAAATGTGAAAAGCATCAAATTATAGATAGTGACACCTATTCTGTGCGGCGAAGCTCAGACCTAATATCGTGGAATTTTAATGGCACGAAATTTCGTGCACATTAACAGGTCACCAACAGATGTCAGCATAGGCCAACCCACGACATCAATAGTCGTACTCCTAGTGCGTTCAGAGTAACGCAAAATAAATAACTAGATAGAGATAAATTTGTTACGAATCCAAGAGAGCACCACCATCCGCCAACAGCTGTTTCATTGGAAGCAGAGAGAGAGAGAGAGAAAAGGAGAGAGAGAGAGAGACATTTTTGTGTCACTATTGTGGTAGAAATTCACGAGAGCAGATTTCTTTAGAACTACTGGAAGGGTATTTTTCAAAAGAAATTTGGTCGAGTGGTATTTCTGCAACAATATTGGCGGAAAGATATCAGAGTAATACCTACCCAAAATATCTATCACGAGTGGTATATGACCAGATTATATATCGAGCTAGCTATAACAAACATACCTATACTTGAAAAAGCTATGTTTTTGTACGTTTTTTCGAATTTCTCCCAAGGAAGTGTTTCCGAAACGGTCGGACATCATTTTTTAATTTGACAGTGACTCGGACGTCATCTGACAGTGACTGAATTATTTTGATAGGTTTGGTATAAACAAAAGTTTATAGCAAGTAGCGTATATATTCGCGGATATACTAGCAACATGGTGTATATTCGCTGATATTGGGATTTGATTGCTTAGTTAAATGTATTTGATTAGCTGAATTCATTTCGAAGTATATAATCGCGAATATACAAGCAACATGGTCGTACATTCGATGATATTTGGGATTTGATTGGTTAGATAAATGCATTTGATTGGCTGAATTACTTTCGAAGTATAGGATCATAAAAAAAAATCACGACAAAACATGGAGCATACAGTTTTCACTAAAAAGTATGAAATAGACATTGAAAATATCTTTAAACCACTCACCAGCTCAGATT
Organism: Gonioctena quinquepunctata; assembly: GCA_018342105.1. Taxonomy (NCBI): domain Eukaryota; kingdom Metazoa; phylum Arthropoda; class Insecta; order Coleoptera; family Chrysomelidae; genus Gonioctena; species Gonioctena quinquepunctata. The sequence continues at coordinate 330,388 of JAFIRS010001016.1, forward strand.
TGAATATGTCCACCTTGCGTGATGATGACACAGTGGCTTTTAGAACGAAAACCATTGTGTCGTGATGAAAAAAATTAAATAAATAAAAAATAAATATCTGAAAAAATCAAGGTGGCAATAAATTATTCCCAATAAACTCACGTTCTTCACATATTGGAATGATTACGTATACGGCGTCATATTCACCCGAACTTGCATTCGAATTACACAATATCCATATATCTAAGTATTGAGTATATTGAATCTTATGTATGGTAAAATACACCGTTTGTACAGTATTGTCAGCAAAGTGAATAATACAGTTGGACCGTCGGAATATTTTGGCCTCAGGGAATCATTCCATTGGCTATTTAATGACAAAAGAAAATACAACCGAACTCAACTTTGGCTGACATATTCTACAAAACACAGTTCAACTGTGAGGATAACTGTGCCCCATTATCATACCACAGTGAGTAGAGGAATATGACCTATTCGCTAACGCTAGTGACAATATTGACAGTGATAGTGTGGATAAGTGTGCTCTATTATCATATCACAGTGAGATCTGCACCAGTTAAACAGAAAAAGATGATCTATTCGCTGACGCTAGTGACATTCTGAGTTTTTCCATTTTCGCAGAAATTAAAAGAAATTATTTTGGAATCGTTGCATAAATAACTATTGTATCATTGACAAAACAACAGACAAAATTGCAACCAGCCCACTTAGAATAAAAATGTGCGCTACCGTTGCTTGTGTTGCATTTGATTTGGAAACCAGCCTACTCGATACGAATAATTCGATACCATTGCTGCGCTATAAGCAATGTGTATGATGGTTGTTTATTTGTAACGTAGGTAACACTTTTAATCACTTGTGATTGAAAGATTTTTAATCACTAGTGATTAAAAGTACATTTTCTCTCACTAATCTGACTTGAAATATGTCACATTTTATTCACGAAAATGAAAAAAAAAATTTTAACGTCATGTTGAAACGGGACATATTCTCAATTGACTATTGAGTAGAAATATTTTTCTGTGAATTGGAAAATCCACGATAAATATCAAGTTATTTTTGTAAATATCTAATAGAAAATAACTACTTCCCCGGCTAAAGCCACGCTGGACATTGATAGATCTGATGAATATTGAGAAAGGACCCTAACTCAAAAGAAAAAATCTGAACGTGAAAATTTGCAATTTTTTCAGATAGTTATTTGATTTTTTATTCCAGTCTTGATTAAGAACTTATATAGATGAATGAGGCAAAGAAGGATGTTTTCCAAAGGGGGAGTACTCACCAGAAATCATTTGTAATATTGATGCAAGAGAGGCATCTCATTCACTAGGTCTTCAATAGTTTTCGTCGACAAAAATTAAAGTGGCCATAAATTATTCTCATTGAACTCATTATCATTATTTATTTTCACATGATGATTACGCATACGGCATCATATTCACCCGAACTTGAACTTGCATTGGTCAATTTTCATATACTTGAATATATTGAATCTTAAAATGATGCATAACGCATGGTTAAAAGAATTGTCCACACAGTTGTTTCAGAAAGATGAATAATACCATTCGACCTTTGGAATATCTCGTTCTTCAGAAAACCAATCCACTCACTAATGAACATCAGAAAGGTACACAACTTGACTTTGGCTAACTCACCCAACAGAACTCAATTCAACCAATCATTTACAATATTGGTCGGGGCCGATAAACAATCGCACGCTTCTAATATACTGAAAAACATATTTTCAATGGAGTTAGTAGGATTTAGGAGAATTTTTGGCTCTCTATCCCTCCAGTTCGCATGGAAAAATGTAATGCTCAGAGACATAAGATGAATCTTTCAATCAGATTTTGTTTTCATTCATGAGTGAATTTTCAGATATTTTCAGATTTTCAGATATTTCATTGTAACTTATCACATAGAGAAAAGAGTTCCGAAACATTTGTTTTTCACTTACTAGAAATATATCACACTCACTAACGCTTGGCTTTTTATTGCTCAAACGGTATGTTAACCAAACGCAGAAGTATTTTCTGGACTTGTTGATAATTTACTTGTTAGTAATTGAGCTTATTTCCACTGATCATGAAAACAGTGCATTCAACTCCATCGATGATCAGGTTCTTTTTCCATTGTTCTGAATCAGATTAATTTCATTTCCCAATTGCATTTCCTCATGTTTACGAATGCGAGGAAATTTCACTGCTCTTCGTATTGTTTTTTATTTTGTTTATGAGGAACGCCGCGGGCAAGCGCTAGTGATCCTATATATGACATTCTGTGCATTATACCCTAGGGAGTTGCAGAAATAGATTTGATGTATGCGGATGTACGGCATTATTAACTTAATATCAGGTATTTGAACTCCAGCAACTCCTAGTGATACAGACGTTATTTGATGTGATGTGAAATGTTGTACTGGATCAATATTGTGATATTGTTTTAGAATTCGATGAATATTCTGTATCACCTCTGTATTATTCATTGAGTTCATTACACGTGTGATACATTATAAAAAATTCTCGTACGTAAAACGAGTTTAGTGGGACATAATATATTTGGATGAAAGAATTCCTAAAGAAAAGCCAAACATGAAGCTTCAACCATGTTTGAGGTTTTCTCCCGAAGGAAGACAAGCAGATTTATAATCGATAGATTTTACTTGATGTATTTTTGTTTCATTTCTTTGGATCACTCTAAATTTGGATCACTCTAAATTGGATTATGAAGTTGTTCAAGAATAATAAATAATAGTTTAAAAAAACTAAAAAACACGCCTTTATAGAAAACCAGACTAAAAAAAATAGAAAATAAGAAAAAAAAATATTTTATTTTAAAAGAAGCGTGGGGTGCATGGTATCGCCTCGGTGTGTAATGTACCATATAATTATTGTTACCATGCACCCCACGCTTCTTTTAAATAAAATAAATTTCTTTCTTATTTTATATTTTTTTAGTCTGGTTTTCTATAAAAGCGTGTTTTTTAGTTTTTTTAAACTATCATTTATTTCCTACTTTTTAGTGTGGTTTATTTATGAAAGCGTGTTTTTTTAGTTTTTTTTAAACTATTATTTTTTTGCAAATTAAAAAATGGAATAATTTTATCAAATTAGGTAATCATAATCTCCGACCCCAAAAATCCCCAAATACCAATTTTGAATAGAATCAGACCATAATCACAAAACTCGGCCGCCATCTTGAATTTTCCAATTTTTACAGAAGAATCATAATATTTGACCCCAAAAATCCCCACATACCAATTTTGAATAGAATCAGACCATAATCACAAAACTCGGCCGCCATTATGGAGCCGCCATCTTGAATTTTCCAATTTTTACAAGAGAATCATAATATTCGACCCCAAAAACCCCCACATACCAATTTTGAATAGAATCAGACCATAATCACATAACTCGGCCGCCATTTTAAGCCGCCATCTTGAATTTTCCAATTTTCACAAAAGAATCATAATATTCGACCCCAAAAACCCCACATACCAATTTTGAATAGAATCAGACCATAATCACAAAACTCGGCCGCCATTTTAACCGCCATCGAATTTTCCAATTTTTACAAAAGAATCATAATATTCGACCCCAAAAACCCCCACATACCAATTTTGAATAGAATCAGACCATAATCACAAAACTTGGTCGCCATTTTCAAGCGGCCACCTTGAATTTTCCAATTTTTACAAGAGAATCATGATATTCGACCCCAAAACCTCTTGATACCAATTTTGAATAGAATCAGACCATAATCACAAAACTCGGCCGCCATTTTAAAGCCGCCATCTTGAATTTTTCAATTTCCACAAATTAATCATAATCTCCGACCACAAAAACTTACGGGGACCAATTTTGAAGCGAATCGGACCATAATCACAAAACTCGTACGCCATATTGGAGCCGCCATTTTGTTTTTTCTCCACACAAAAATTTCTTAATGCATTGTCACCGGAATTATATACACCTGCCAAATTTCAAATCATTCGGACGTCTGGAAGTGATTCAAAATCGCGCCCAAAGGAGTCGGTTACAAACAAACAAACAAACATACAAGTGAAGCTAATATAAAGCGTGTAAAAATAGTATATATTTCCAATTTTTGGTATGTATGAAGGCAGGCTGGAAAGTAATCAGCTCAGGCAAGAAAACACAACGTTCTTCGACAAAACTCAATTTACTTCTCAACCTGATTGTATTTAAACCTCACACATGCAAAAATTATTTATTTTACCCTCTTGATCCGTAGCTGTTGCCCATTTTATGATAAGTTCGACACTACTGAGTTCCTGACAACCCAAAGAATTCGACGCTGATCTGGGGATTCACAAGGAAGATATATGGAACTCTTCCTGTTTTCCTTCGCCAGTTATATTTCTTTCAACAATAGCTTTGGCGCATTATTTTTTATATTATTTGCTATTCCATACTGTATTAGGATATCCGCACAGCAAATACTCTTATTTTGTTAGAAATCATCTACTTTCTCCGATTAGACTGCTAGATTACTTTATGGCTTACCTTCCTTTCTGTAATCACTAATATTAATATCTTCTCTCATTCGTTAATGTCCACATTTTAATCTCATTTTTTTAATTTATTTTCAACACCTCCATTCGTACATATATATTTATTTATTAATTATATTTAATTTATAGTTTTTTTTTTTTTTTTTTTTTTTTTTAATTTTGTTTTTGTTTCCTAATTTATAATATTTTATTATATAATATGAATTACATTGTTTCATTACATATATTAGATTTTATTTATATTAAGTTTATGAGGTATTATAACATTGTGTTATTATGAAGTTTTCAACAAGTTATTTTTGTACATTCATTTAATCATATATTTTCTTCAAAACTACCTATTTCTGCGAAACAAGTGTTCTACACTCATCGCTATGAATACTTTATTTACTGTAACCATCTGACATTGTTTTATATTGAAAATAAAAGTTTATTATTACTATATAACATAGATATAGCTCTGATGAGAGTACGACAGGACTATTCCTGTATCAGTTATGAAGATGTATTTCAATTTGTATCCCGTATCCAGAGAATACTTGGAGGTTTTGGAGATATTTTTTTGTTAGAATAAATGTTGGTGAAATGATCATTACTCCAATGAAATCATTGTAATTTTAATGAAATTGTGTTGGGACTGATATGGCAAACCATTGAATCAACAAAAAAAAAGTGTCGAATTAATAGAGATATTATATATTAACTGACTTTGGTGTGTGATGTGTGGGTTCAATTCGGGGCATCTTCTGGATAGCTAGTAGAGTTGTGTGAACTCATGCGTACAATGAATTTCCGGAAGAGAAGTAGTTTTGTTTCCTGTTGTCTGTTTCATTTCCAGATGCATATTTTTCCAATATTATTTTGAGAATGTTTTCCCTTTCCATTAATGAAATATCTCCTGAAGATTTCTGCGTTAGTCTTATTTCTGTTCATACCACGAAAATATTATTAATGGTTCAGTTGATTTCAACTGAAACTGTAACATTGACTAATGCAAAGGGAATGTCCCCAAATTGGCACTAAATGAACACTGAATGAATGGGGTAGCGAACTGTATTGGCAGATCCATACAAGAAACTGGTTACTCATTGAGCGATATTGAACCATGAAATTCGGCTTCATTAACGCCGATACACAAACTGAACTGATGTTTTTTTCGGGGATATACCCATAAGCGACGAGTGAATATTGAAACTGGGAACTTGAAATATTTTGAATGTTGGAGCCAGCTGGCTATTTTTCGAAATTTGGATAAATGAGTATATTTTCCATAATTCGCCATCTAAAGTAGATATGAACTCCAGTAGTTTCTGACATCCAACCTCATAGGAGATCTTCATGTTAAGATTCACTGAAACCCAGAACAAATTAATTGCTGAAATTTTTGAAATCTCATTTCCAAAACCTTCAAACAGTTCAAATGCTTTCGAAAATTTAGAATGTGTGATCAAGTTAGTGTTGTCCAGTTAGGAAGCGAATAATTCAATTGCAGTATATTCAGAGAATCACGAAAGGTCGTGGTGGAGTAGTGGTTAGGTAACCAGACGGTCATGCGGAAGGCATGGTTCGATCCCTAGCAGTTGATATTTCTTTACCAAAACCACTTCCAAATATATATATTTTTTAAATTCATAGCAAAAAAATTATATTTATTTAAATTTGTGAGTGGGTTCTAGAGCAGTGAAAAATCATTATGACTGAATGTATTTGTAAAACGATTTCTTAGATTTAGGAACTAGAGGGATCGTGGAAACTTTCCACGTTGGCAATTCGAATGTGATTCGGGAAATATTCTCATCAAATAGCATTCGTGCTAGAGGATTTTATCGCAATTTTTTTAAATGTTTTCTCAAGAAAATTTAATTATTAAGATTAAACCACTCAAGCTTCGCTTTCGTGGTTCAATCAGATAATAAGACAGCAAATCGTACTCATAAAGTGTGAAGTTTCCAGGCAAGACGCTTTCTCGAAAATTTGAAAAAAAATTGAGCGATAAAACCCCTAGCACTTATGATATTACCCTCGTTGAAGCCCCTAGCATGTTGAAAATGGAAACATTCTCAATTGAATATTGAATAGAAATATTTTTCAGTTAATTGAAAAATCCACGACAAAAATGAAAATATTTTTTGTTAATATCTAACAGATTACTTTCCCGGCTGAAGCCACGCTGGACATTGAACTACATCTGATAGATATTGAGAAAGGACCATAACTTAAGAAAAACTTCGAAGTGAAAATTTGCATTTTCATTAAGATAGTTATTTGATTTTATGAACATCCTGTTCATAGTTTCAAATAAATCAACCCCTAGCACTTATGACATTACCTTCGATAAAAACTGTTGCGATTTGGTTTCATTTCCGAGTTTTGCACCAAGAGGCAATTTTCAACTGAGAGACTGACTCAAACAAATATTCTGTATATGCATGTTACAACGAATGGTGGACTTTCCATCTCCCACGTGGCATCCACGTTCCCTCTTCACGAGCGTCGGAGTAAAAGTAAATTTAATAATAGTATTTTCACTGTGTATTAATTTTTTTTGTGACATCCAGGCGACTAAATGAAGAGAACTCACGAAGGCATTCATATATAGACAGTCATTAATCTTTCACATAAAATGATTGAATACCCTTAAACAATAAATTGCACAATACAAATTCTAAATTATAGCTATTGTAAGCATAATAAATATTGATCATTCACACATATTCATTCATATATTCACACATGAACATTCACATATATACAATTTATATTAGTTTGATATATAAAAACTATATCTCGTGCGCATTGATATATAGTCTGCAAGCTCGCTATTCTACAACACTGCAGTTGTAGGGGCTTTCAGCGCGAGTTTTCATGAATGGAGGAGTAAGCCAAATCCTTTGTTGGAGCAATTTGCGAGGTTATTCTATGAAATAGGTTTCGATCAAACTGTCGAATTGATTATTTAAAATGCAATTTTGCCAAAAATTTATTAAATTAGTAATGGGTAATTTATAAATTCCTGTCAAATCTTATTCGTTATTCATAATTGATGACGGTAATCAACATAATCATCCCGAAAATACATCTGTATTATTTTTGGATCGTTATCCCTAATATCGTGAGATCACGCAGATCAATTAAGTATTCCATCTTACATAATATTCTTTGATAACCTCACTTCATTATGATCCCTGCGTGTGGCTGCGTGCACGTAAACGTGTTCTGGGATATTCTTCCAATGTATCGATCTTCAGAGGGAGTAGAGGAAAATAACAAAATAGATTAATTTGATTTATACTTGCATGTAATACACAGCCTTCCTTCCATACATTCTAGGAATAGGTATGAGATTTTTTCCAAAACTGACTAATCAAGCAGTTATTGACTGTTACCATCAATAAACGTAAAATGTAATATCATGCTTTTTTATTTATAAAATTTGAAATCGACAATTTTATCCATTTTTGACAGTCTCATTGAAATTTCTCATTTTTAGTGTGAGTGAATTATATTTCAAATCCAATATTTATAGAATGATGTTGCATAATTATATGGGATAATGTTTCTCTGCAAAGACGTTTATTCGCATTGAACCATTATTATAATGTACATTTTCAGAACCTATTCATTGTTTTTTTTAAAGTGCATGATATAAAAAAAATTCTCTATGTATTGGCATTTTGTATTTCTCAAATGTGTTACCCCTATCTCATACCGTTTTTGGGTTATCAAACGTCGAATAACTTAAACTAGTTGTTATTGTAAATACCTATCGATGAAAGTTCCATTTCCAAAGTAAGCTATGAAAATGACAACTATATTATTTTTTGGCGAAAAAAGTCCATTTTTTCCCAAAGTGGAGATTGTAGAATATGGGAAGGAAGAGAGAGTTAACTCAAAGTCGTTCTCCACGAAATAAAAACAGCATGGCTACTGGACAAATGTATGCATTTTGGAGATTGAGATCCCCATCTTCAGCAAAATTACAAAAATAATTGTTATGGTAGAAAAAAAATTTTGGAAATAAAACTTGGGTGTGGTCTCAGCTTGGACCCTACTATGAACACCCCATTTGCGAAGTTTTCTCTTCCTTATCAATGAGGTTTTGGTTTGCAACATTTTTAGAATGTTGAAGGAACTTGGTGAAACGTGAAACCAAGTTCCTTCAACATTCTAAAAATGTGGCAAACCAAAACCTCATTAATAAGGAAGAGAAAACTTCGCAAATGGGGTGTTCATAGTGAGGTTTGAGCTGAGACCACACCCAAGTTTTATTTACAAAAATTGTTTTCTACCATAACAATTATTTTTGTAATTCTGCTGGAGATGGGGATCTCAATCTCCAAACCATACATTTTCATACCATGCTATTTCGTGGAAAGTGAGTAACTCTCTTTTCCTTCCCATACATTAGGTTTGTTTAGTGACATTTCTTCAATGCGATAATCACAATGGTTTACAGTGGGGAAGAGAAAGTTCAAATATTTATACCAAAATACATAACAAAGATCAATCTCTTTTTGAAATCCCCAGAAGATTGGAACCATATGGGCTAAGTCCGGACTATTAGGTGGCCATTCAATACTTCCATTATTTCTTATCCATATTGGGAATACATCATTCAAATATTCTTGAACGGGTAGGACACTATACGGGGTTGCCCCATCTTGCATCCAAATCATACTAGCAAGCTCGGCTTCCGAAAAATTCTGTAAAAAAATATTTTCTACTTCTGGGATGAGTATTTCTTTGATGGGTAACTCCTAATAATATATAATCATAAAATGTAGGTACAACAATTTTATTTCTAAAAAATTCCGCACCAAACGCTTATAGTTTTTCTTCCTGTCTGTTGTCCTTTTTTTCCTACGATTTTGGATTTTTCCTATTGATAACTCCTGCCGTAGAAAAGGATGACCATCAGTCCATAATATTTTGATTAATTAATCGGGATCTTCACTCGAATTTTGAATCATCTGTTGGCAAAATTCCAGCCTTTTCTCTTATGAGTCTCTGTTAAAATTTGTACGGATAAAATTTTATATCGCTCGTAGTTGTTCTGTTTTTTCTGTGTATAGTGGATATTGAAAAAACTTCTACCTAATTGATCGGCTACATTTTCTAAACTACATTCAGAATTTCCTAAAGAATAATACAATGTTTCAAAGGAGTCTATTTGCGAATTAATATGGATAGGCGTACCTTCGAAACGATGCAGTATATCTAGCTGTTTTTCCTGGTACTCTTGAACTATACGCTCTTTTCTGCTGAAATTGAAGGTATGATTCACCTTTTGGTGAATATTTTTGAATGTATTTTCTGACGGTGCTGCACGTTCATTTTTGTTGTTCTGTGTATAACAAGTAGATATTTCAACTTTTTCTTCCTCACTGTAAACCGTTTTGGTTATTCCATTGAAGAAATGTCACTAGACAAACATAATATAGTTGTCATTTTCATAGCTTACTTTAAAAATGTTAAATTTCATATGATAGGTATTTACGTTAACAATCTAACGTAACGTCTGAGTTAATCGTCGTTCAATAACTCAAAAATGGTATAAGATAGGGGTAACATATGGTATATTTTGGAAATCAGGAAAAAAAGATCATTCCAAAAATTCAATAATATGCAGGGTATCCTATTTTAAAAAAATTATCCCTTGAAATCTGCACGCTATTGTATTTTTTATAGCATTTTATCAAAATTTAGTCACAACCACACAACTTTTACATCCAACTGATTTTTCTAGAGGCAATAATTACGATGATAAGGGGTGGGTAATTTATGGTGAATAACCCGGTGCATCAAGAACGGCAGGATTAATCCATAATTGTGATTGTTTTCTCTAGTATACTCTACTAGTGTTCACGTTTTTGGCATTTCTCTCATGCTCAGATATCATTCTCTTCAAATACCTTCCTGTTTGACCTACATATCATTCGATAAAAAAATTGCAAATTTTCTAAATAATATTGGATTGCAACTACAAATGAGTTTTCTCTCTTTGTCGTGAGGAAAAAGTTTTCCAACGTTGTCATCTGTAAATGCAATTTGTACTTGTTAATAATCACTCGGAGAGATTTTCATTATTGGGTATTCTGTTACATTTTTTTTGCATTATTTTATCTGTTATGGACGGTTTATTTCCGTGAATAGTTTCATTGCCAATGTAATCAGATAACTTTTTTTTCTAGGGATTGTTTCATCTGTATATATAAAAATTGATGTTGGTATACAAAATTCAAAATTCAGTATCAAGATTTAAGGGGCGTATTTTTCAGGTCAAAATATTTTTTTCCATAAGCATATGTCCGCGAGCGCTTCGTTACCGATCTACAGAGCGTTAAATTTTCAAGATTTATTTTTTCTTCATAGCTTTTCTTGCGATATTAAGATCAAATATGAAACATAGGTTGCGTTTTAGGGTTTACATCATCCAGTATGCTGAGTGATTGTAAGATAGATAGATATTTTTTCAGGGGTCAGCCCTTTTTCGCCCCATAAACTTTTTTGAAGTGCGTCGCTGGTGGTTTCCAACATATGCAATTATTTGTTTCATTTATGAAAAATGTTATCTCCTGTTATTTTAACGCATCTGTTACCGTTATCGAGAAAAAAAGGAAAATAATTTTTTGTAATTTGCTACATTTAATTAAAAATTTTATCACAATGAAAAACAAAAAACACTACTTATTTGGTTTGTGATCTAAATTACAAGTTTTCTCAAACATAAGAAACCTAACGAACCTTGACTTTTTATAAAAGGTGCTGGAAATGCCCTCCCCCTTCTGCGATATAACCTTCCACTCTTCTTCTCATAGACTGCCGTACGCGTTCTAAAATTCCGGGAGTGTTTCTCACAGTGTGGAAGGCATCAGTAAGAACTTCGATGGGCGGAACTGGTTCTGTACCATAAACTAGGCCCTTTACATGTCCCCATAAAAAGAAGTCCAGCGGGTTGTAATCTGGGGACCGTGGGAGCCAAGCAATTGGACCTGCTCTGCCAATCCACCGATTGGGAAACACTGTATCTAAATAATCTCGGACGATGACTCGAAAATGAAGGGGTGCTCCATCGTGCATAAACCACATTTGTTGACAAGTTGTAAGGGCACGTCCTCCAGTAATGCAGGCGATTCGTTCTGTAGGAAGTTTAAATATGTGGCACCATTTAAAATTCTCGGTAAAATAAAAGGACCAACTGAAGTACCTCCTACTATTCCTGTCCATTTGTTTACGCTGAACTGTTCCTGGTGTCGAGATTGTCTGATCATGTGTGGGTTTTCTAGTGCACGTTGTGGTAATTCCTACTCCGTTGCGTGTAAAGTGAGCTTCGACGGTAAAAAGGATACGAGATAAAAATGCAGAATCCCTAGTACAGGTGCGCAGTATCCATTGGGAGAACTGCAAGCGCCGTGGAAAATCTCGCGAAAGCAAACCTTGGACGCGCTGTATATGATATGGGTATAGCATGTTTTCGTGTAAAACCCCTCCGGACAGTTGAATGGAAACATCCCGTGCTATTTGTCGAGTACTCATACCAGGATTTCCGTCGATAACATTTGAAATCTCTTCATCTCTTACTGGGTTGCGTGCTTCTTGCCGAGTCTGAAATCTGCCGTGTTTCCGAAGGTGCTGATGGGAATTTATGAAAGTTTTATAGTTAGGAAGCCGGCGATTAGAAAATCTTAACGCGTACAACATCTGATCTTCAAGTCCGTTACCATTAGCCAGGCTATAAACAAAATGGATGTCAGCCAGATGTTCAAATGAATAAGGTTCATTTTCCATTTCAATGTTAAACAATTACCACCAACTTTAAAATTATGTCACATGTTTCAAAACAAACCTAAACGTCGAAATGAAACTAGCAGACAAAGCCCACTGATTCTGTTTTTCATTGTTTCGTTGAAAAATTCAATTAACTCCAGCGAATTACAAAAAATGATTTTACTTTTTTCTCGATAACGGTCGCAGATGCGAAAAAATCATGAAAAACTAAAAAATTTATAAACAAAACAAAGAATTCATCTTATATGTTAGAATATACCAGCGGCGCACTACAAAAATACGCCCCGGGAATCTAGATACTGAATTTTGAAACACCTTGTATATGTATGAGAATGATAAACTCCGCGATAGCGTTTGACCGATCACCATGGAAGTTGGCACATCTGTGTTGTAATTGAATTTGGAAATTCAAAAGATTATTTAATATGACTCTAATCTTTTTCATATTTCACTAACTCATTTAGATAATTTGTGAGGGGGACATATAAAACTGACAATTGATCTGAACAGCATATTGTGTATTTTTGGTAGAAAGTTCATCTTAGAGAAAACTCCAATCTCAGTTCTGAGGTATTTCACACATTCATCATCCATATAATAATTTTCTTAACATGAATTCTTTCATGATTTTGTTACTTATATTTTATATATTGGTGGTAGGATCTTCAATTATTGGGATAAGATAGGTTTTTTCATCTCACAACATTTCTGTAGTTTTTTCAATGAATTAATATTTGTCAAGGACTACTGTGGTGTTACCGTAATCTGCCATTGCCAATAATGTTACCCTAATCTGGTTTTGAGAATTATGTGTAGTCCTAATTTCATCGGAAAGTATTTTATGTATTGTGTTGGATTATAATGGGGTTCTTAGTATAATTGAAATTAATATATTAAGCAGTTTGTTTGGTTTTTAAATGTGTTCCTCATTTGTATAATAATTTTCAGAGGTGTGCTCAACATATATTCGAAGCGAGTTAAACCTTACTCAGTATGCCATTCCTGATGTACAAAGTAATTTTAGCGAAATGATTCAAATTCTCAAAAAAAAACAGTGTTAACACCAGAAGGAATAAAGATGAATTTAGTACAGCTCTTTTCGATTCGATTAGCCAAATTTTTTATAACCTAGGTATGTTTTTTCTTTCAACATTTGAAAAATCATTGATTTTGTATGCCTTTGTTGAGAGTATGAACTATTGTCTCGTAGAAATTCGTTTCGGTTGTGTCCTTTTATTCTGATTATGTAATACAATATTAAAATAAATTTAATATGGAAAAAAAATCTTTTGGCAGGTACCTTTTAAATTATTTACATTTTCGAATTTACGATAATGCATCGTGGCAAGTACAAACTATTTCATTTACATAAAAATTCGTTGTAACAGTGCCTTGAGGATGGATTCAAATGATTTTAAAACGTTGTTGAGACAACCATAGTTTCCCTTTCACTTCATTGATTCCAATCCCAAACAATCTCCGCGATAAATTGAATCACCATACTCATCACATAAATTACTGCTTTTTTGGACATGAAATGAAGGCACTGGTAGATCCACTATAGGAACATCAATACTTTTTCATAATTCAACTTGTGGAAGTTTAAAACCAAAAAAACGCAGATTGATGAGATCCTACTTTCACTCAGTGAAACAAAAATTCGTAACGTACTTATGCGATATAGTCACCAGCATTTGAATAAGCCTCCATTTCTGCTATATTTTGGCTCGCAATCCAGTTGGAATTGAGAGAAATAAACGATTTTCTATTCAGGGCCCTATTACATATTCCAAACCATCAATTCGATCATCCTTTCAAAGTTGTGCTGAGTCAGATATCAAGATTTTAGGAAGACTAGCTGCAATTGCACTACAACAAATTCAACAAAATGTGTGTACAAGTTATTCTCAGTCCTACTTGTGTTCTATTTTAGGCATTCGGTGAAATCTTTCTAGAAATCCACGTACGCAGGTACAGTACCTTTATTTATGTTTTGCGCTTCACAACTGATTATTTACATAAATTATTTATGTATCCACGTTTGATATTCGTGAGCCCCAGGTGCATATTATTGGCAGGAAGCAATTTCAATTAGCATGCACACCCCATTTCAAATGAACAATAGGATGTGTTTTGTCGAACTGTGAATAGTTCATTTGAATGCTTGACGAACATTAAATCGAGAAATCATTACCAAATACATTTTCGAGACTGTGTAATTATATTAAGACTTAATAACTATGGATATTGTTAGTTAACTGTTGGGAAGAATGATCGGATATGTGGAGAAAATATACAAGATATGTAGGGAGAATATACGAGACGTGATGAAAAGTTCATCGATGAGCGTCAGCGTTTATAACATGGAAATTCTCGATTGACTTGTTCGGTGTTATTCCGTGGAATGGGATGCTGGAGTTACGAATTGAATCAAGATGCCACTCACTCTATAGTATATTCATTCTCAGTTGGACGAAGTGATTTATTTAGCATCAATGTTACATAAAAATTACGGAAGTTGACAATCAGGATTTGTTACAAACTTTATTATATATACAAAAACTAAACCTAATTAAATAAAATTTGAATTAGGTATGGAATTATAAAAATAAAAGATGAATAACACGCTAACATTCAGTTATCAAATTTTCTCAAAAGCTTTTTGAACTGATTCAAATTATTTTTTAATAGTCACAGGTAGTTGTAGAGTAAATTAATGTTTAACTGACTCATTCTAATCCTCTTACGCTAATATACAATAGAAATAAATTTAAATAACTTCCTAATGATTAGGAATTTTTTTTTTTTTTGTCATTCATTTAACGTCGGCCTGATTCTACGACTAGGCTTAATACCGACGCCGGTGAGCACACTTTCCCCAACCGGAAATTTTGTCGTGTCCTCTGTTGTTTCAGAGGTAGGTAAGCTCAACATCCATGAACTCGGGACCGCCATCTTAACGTCCCCTCCAAAGGTCGGCATATCTATCGTCATATCTCGTACTCATTGATATGACGCCCACAGCTGCGAAAACGCAACTACGCTACAGTTATTTGGAGCGTTTTAAACGCGCACTTTCCCTGGCAGGTGGTCACCCAACCAATTACTAGCCGCTCCCGGTGTTGCTTGGCCTCAGATCTTGATATGATTATCGTTTGGTAATTACCCGCCTAAAATAGTGATCGTCTATAGTGGTCGCAAAGAAAACAATTATTCACACATGTTAGAAAATTCTATCGATGCCTAGAAACTTCCTTATATTTTCTATTACACCCCGTATATCAACTGATGCAATTGCTATCGTGGTCGGTACTAAAATTCCAGCAAATTCTATCGATACCTAGAAACCCCCCTGTATGTGTGGCTAGTCCGTGAAAGCAGCTTTGTTTGAGCCAGAAATTTTATGTCGATGGCACTTTCGACTACTGCAAAAAATTTCTTGCAGTTGTTCACCATACATGGCTGCTTTTGCCCAGACACAAACCATATCACTGTTCTACTAATAGATTCTATTATCTATACCCCAAACCCAATAAACTATAATCTGTAGTGGTTTACGGTAATTTATGCTATAAGCGGTCAGCGAAGTTATCGACTGGTTTTTACGCGGAAGTAGTTTTCACTCAATTTGGTCTACTATATACTTCATACGGGGAATCTTATTTATAAATTTTTCCGGTTTCCCTCATAATTCAACATTATAATATGTACGATTTTGAACGAACCCTATATTTTGAGTCCAACATAAATATATTCAACTGATAATGGATATACTATAGCTAGAAGTAGTAGTAGTTTTCAAGTAGGTATACGTCAGTGACTAGAGACTAGACCTAGCTAATTCATAGTCGCCACCGTAATCTGGAACGGCGAGCTTGTTATCCACCACCGTGGGCATTATGTGAGCCCCTCATGGTAAAAAGGTCCAGCCTGCTTTTCTGATGATGCCAACCATATATTTCCTCCATACGCTACTTCAAGAGCAGCACTACCAAGTTGTACACAACTGATATATGTAGAAAACAGTTGATTGTGATGAAAAAAATTGGAGAGTTAATAAAAAAATCACCTATACAATTGCACTTTGGTATTTGAGTGCTGCTAAAGTGTTAAATTCAATTCGAAAGACCTTTCTGTTTTTCCCTGGATATTGATATGGGTTTATATGATAGTTGTGCAGATCATAGTACATTTTTTGTTTTGTTCACTATAGCGATTCCTTGAAGTTAATTGTTGTAGTACACGAATGTTACTATACTTCGTATCAAAAAAGTTATTTAGTTCCCAGAACACAGATACATTTTCCAATCTGACAGTCCTGCATTGCACAACTTGCCTACATAGTACATAACCTGTTTCTATATACTAGCTGTTTATTGCAGTGATAACCAAAACTCAATGGTGTACAAATTCATTTTCTGTATTGATTCAAGTTAATCTAGCACTTCAGATTGCATTCCTCAGTGGCGTTAGAACATAAGTCATTTGTTCCATCAGTAATCAGCTGATTAGCAAGCAGCGAACCTAATCTACATATTATTTTCCAATAGTCGAGGCTTTTCGTTGCGTTCGATTTGTCCTGCATGAATTATTGATATCCTGAATTATCTGATCAACTTTGTTTCAAAACGTTGTCCGCCAGGAGATATGTTGTCAGTAACTTTTATCTATGGAATTTTCACACCATATCCTTGTATGAAAGGAAGAGATACCATTTTGATATCTGAAATATTGGGAGTCCTGATCTTGACATTTTTTTATTTGTGTTCTGTTGATTTCCAGGATAGCCATCTCAGAATGTAAGGTGTGAGAAATTTTACGTTTAGTTAGTCCAATTTATTCTGGGTAGTCATCCCTATACTTTCTAAAACATATAGTCAGCAAAAATGCAAGTGGTTATTCTTGTGGTCTGAAGGGGTATGCATTTTGACTGGCCTTATATTTCAGAGCTTCTCAGTTTCGAACATCTTAACTTCAAACACATTTCAAAATGGGTTGCAATATCAGCAATTTCACATGATCCTCTTAACGCAAAAGTACCGTTCCCATTTTACGAACAGTTACAGCTTCCTTATCATGGACAGCCACCGTTTCCTGTCAACGGAAAACCATCGTTTTTCATTTCCTCGACAGCAATAGTTTGATGGACGTAGGCCGCTATTTTTCCTTGGCTGATCCTTTCGAAACCTTGGAGTCCCAGTTCCGATTATGGGTTTGTTCTAGAGATAGTGCTTGATGAGCGGTGATATCTAGAAGCCACTTGCATCAGTTTCATGTGATTTGCTGTTAATCACCACACCAATCATTTCATCACCATCATGAAGAAATCTGAAGCCAGCTGACCCTATTGTTGGAGTGTACTTCTGTTGAAGTTTGATTACATCTATATACATGATGGTAATCAAGGATATCAACTCTGTTCCAGACTGCGGTAAATATTCATCCCTCATCATTTTTCATATATCCCATTATACGTACCATTTTTAGATGAAAGAAATGACTGATGCTTCTAAATTCCAGATAATTTCTGAGAATTATTGTCTGGTTATGTACAGTATAAAACGATACGATACGTAGAATGGGGTACCACAAGGATTCCATAGAGCAGCAGTTATGCTCTTGATTTATATTAATTCTATATCAAATTTGGGTGTGAGGACTTTCCTTTGAATGCAACTGTAATATATTCCGTTAACTTCACTAAAATGGAATACTCTTAAAAACTACCCAAAATAACTCAAACCATCAATGGTTTTTTGTATTCAGAATGAGTCTCATTCACCACAAAAAAAAACTGCATTCCAACTCACCAAATGATCAATTGAATTCGAGGTACATCAGTTTCGCAAAAGATATCGTGAAAAAATTCTTTAACTGTCATCTAATTGCATATATTCCCTGACATTTTCGATCATTATCTGAACTTCATAGAACGCCGATATTTACGAAAACATTGTCCAGTCGAACATTTCAAATGGGCGTTTGCAGAATAAAATTTATACAGTGTAATGTGATGCTCCCCACAATCATCACATTACAAGATTCGTCAGACCTCGCCTGATAGATAGATTCTCAACTGGCTGAAAAAACGATGTGGAACTCGGTTTCACCAAGATAATTCTTATCGTCTTCTGTCCGTAGGAATATCTAGAAGTAGTTCCGGAAAAATCTAAGTTTGAATACAAGGTTGGAATATTCGAAAAATCTGATGTACCTATATAGTAATTCTACTTGTCAAACTCTTTGAATAATCTACATTCTGGAAACAAATGTGTACTGATTGAATCTATAATGAGAATAAAAACAGTCAATCGATTATGGACATGTTGAAATACTCTGTCTGTTTGTCAAATTGAAAATCTCGAAATCGACGATGTTCTAGTGAGTGAGAGGGATCTACAGAAATAATGATTTATACATTGCAGAAGAAAAAAGTATTTCTGTTAATTACTAACTTCATGTGCAATCGATGGTTGACCATTTGATGTTATATTCGATGCGAAATAATTCTCAAATGGGACATTCCATATGGTTTGCTGTTGATGAAAAAAGTTTGGAGTTCAGGACGATTATTTATTTCGGAATCAATGATTGTGTGTGTAGTTTTGTAATAAAGTCGGATTCATTAGAGGAAGTTGTGAATCCGCGATTGGAAAATTTTTACTATTAACAATTTTTTTTGTAATAGTGAAATATTTTATGAATCGAAGAGTCGATTGAGTGTTGATTCGGAAACGAAGATAATCCTATCTAAAATTTCAATCAGAACAGTCGGGCCCCACGTTGCTCTGTGAACAACGAAGTCCACCATCGACCATGAGATGTTTCAATATATCCACAAGAACAACTGCAAATCCCTATTATATTAATTACATCATTGATATTCGCGGTATCTGGATGTCATGTTATATTTTCAAATGATGTATATTGAGCATTGCATACAGATAAATTGGAAGATGACAATGATCACATTGCACTTTAATTTATTCAAAAACTATAGCAAATCTACTATTTTTTGTGGAATCGAATATCACATCAAATTTTCCTCTCGAACTATATATATTGAATTCTTGAAATCTCAATAACTACTCAGATATTCTCAACGTGGGGCAATTCAACGAATATTATTTCACTCTGAAACAATTATTCATTAACTAGAGTGTTTATTTCTTTTGAAAACTTTGGTGTAGATGTAGAAATATCCATTTTATTCTCCGTTTGTTTAATGATTCATTAAAAGCGCTATAAAATTTTATAACTGTACCATTTAATCATATAGTGTAGTGATAAATAGATGAAATTTCAAATTTGGAATTCTGTCTACGTAGCGGAGAAGATTGTTTCTGAATTGTTTGATAATATGAACAGGGCTCAGGGTTCATAAAATCAGATGTCGAATCATCTGCGACTCGAAGTTAAACTTTAGTCACTATCTTCCATCGTTCGAGATAACTTCTTGGGAGTATTCCTGTTGAAAAGGAAAACTTGAATTGTAAATTAAAAACTACACCATATAAGTTATTTTTTGTGAATATCTAACAGAAAACAACTACTTTCCCGGCTAAAGCCACGCTGGACATTGCACTACATCTATCAGATGTTTGATTAGATGAGTTGGAACCTCTTATTGGTTTGTTCTGATTGCTGTTGAGGAATCAATTCGCATTGTTAATTGTGGGTCTTACCTGTTCGTTACTAAAAGTTGGCGGTTTTGTCGTGTTATGATTTTTATTTCCCATTTGTTTTGGAGTGAACATCTGTATCATACGTATGTATGTATAACTCTGGAATGTAACACTAGTATATAATTTAGTTCTCTTATTATTAATACTATTTGAAATATATCTGAGATATATTCTGTCATTTTAGTAAGGGTAGTTCTTGATGTCAGGGTTGTAGAATTCAGAAATGATCCTCAGCCAAAAAATAAAATAAAATTGACGTATTTTGTAGTTTTTTTTATAAACAGTTTTGCAAATGTTCAGGGGGTACTTTCAACCCTTTGAATTCAAATTATCAAAGAGAACTCCCTTATAACCCTCACGCAAAATTCAATTTTTTTATTACCGATAAGATAATCTGTTCCATACTAGGGGTAGTTCCTACCGGCTGGAAATTACGTATTTTGCCGTTTTTTACATTTTATTGCATTATCTTCCCTGTCGGTTTCTCATCATTATCTGAACTTTATAGAACGTCGGCATTTACGGAAACATTGTCCAGTCGAGCATTCCTAATGGGCGTTTGCAGAATTGAATATATACAGTGTAATGAGATGCTCACCACAATCATCACATTACAAGATTCTGTCAGACCTCGCCTTCAGTTGTTGATCGATTTTAACTGGCTGACAAAACGATGTGAAACTCGGTTTCACCCAGATAATTCTAACCGTCTTCTGTTTGTAGGAATATCTAGAAGTAGTTTCGGAAAAAACTAAGTTCGACGGCAACGTTAAAATATTTAAAAATCTGATGTATATAGTAATTCTATTTGTCAAACTCTTCAAAAAAATCTACATTGTGGAAACTGATTGGATCTATAATGAGTAAGGGTAGTTTCTGGTGCCAGGGGTGCAGAATTCAGAAATGATCCTCGGACAAAAAATAAAATAGAATTGACGTATTTTGTTGGTTTTTTTATCAACAATTTCACAAATGTTCAGGGGGTACTTTCATCCCTTTGAATTCAAATTATCAAAGAGAACTCCCTTATCACGCACTGACCCCTGCAATATAACCCTCACGCAAAATTCAATTCTTCTATTACCGATACTTTTTGAGATAATCTGTGCCATACTAGGGGTAGTTTCTACCGGCTGAAAATGACGTATTTCCCGTTTTTTTTACATTTAATTGCATTATCTTCCCTATCATTTTGTTATCATCATCTGAACTTTATGGAACGCCGGCATTCACGAAAACATTGTCCAGTCGAGCATTCCTAATGGGCGTTTGCAGAATAAAATATATATAGTGTAATGTGATGCTCACCACAATCATCACATTACAAGATTCTGTCAGACCTCGCCTTCAGTTGTTGATCGATTTTAACTGGCTGACAAAACGATGTGGAACTCGGTTTCACCCAGATAATTCTAACCGTCTTCTGTTCGTAGAAATATCTAAAAGTAGTTCCGGAAAAAACTAAGTTCGACGGCAACGTTGGAATATCTGATGTATATAGTAATTCTACTTGTCAAACTCTTAAAAAAATCTACATTGTGAAAACATGTATACTGACTAAATCTATAATGAGTAAGGGTAGTTTTTGGTGCCAGGGGTGCAGAATTCAGAAATGATCCTCGGACAAAAAATAAAATAAAATTGACGTACTTTGTTGTTTCTTTCTATCAAGAATTTCGCAAATGTTCAAGGGGTACTTTCAACCCTTTGAATTCACGTACGTATCACGTACCGACCCCTGCAATATAAACCTCACGCAAAATTCAATTCTTCTATTACCGATACTTCTTTAAAATAATCTGTTCTATACTAGCGGTTGTTCCTACCGGCTGAAAATGACCTATTTTGCCGTTTTCTCGTTGAATTAAATAAAATTTATACCATTTTCAGGAGGTAGTTTCAACCCCTTGAGATTCGAATTTTAAAAATATATCTTTCAGGAAGTAGACATAACTTCAGATCCATTTCCTGGGGAATATAACCATTCCCATAGGAATATTATAACCAAAATATTCTTCCCAAATTGTATATACTTTGCTTGGGAAAATACATTCATTCATTTGATTAATTTCAATAGAATTGGAATAGCTTGAATGAACTTCTTAAAACGATTTCATTACTCCGAAGAAGCTACTGAATGAAACGGAAATTCAGGAAATATAAATTAGAGGTGGTGTTTTATAAACCCTGTAGGAAATAAAGAGCAGCTCATCACGAAGAAGGTCTTAAAAATGCACTCAAATTCATTGTGGGTTTCTACCGGCTTTCGGAGTTGATTGAGGAGGTTGAGTTAAACACTTCATATAACAACTCATCGATACCAATGCTCACTTTTTCCGATTTCAAAGACTTTTATTTCATTCTTTTCGGGGGATTGTGAAACTTTATTCTGAGAAGGAACAATGTTTCTAAAAAGAATCAATTTCATCAGTGAAGGTTATAAAAAACGAGTAATAGATTTCAGAAGGAATATTGTGGTCACTATAATACTTGATTCTAAATTGAATCCAATTGAGAATTTTATTCCTGTTCATTACTTATCAAATTTTTGTTGATTAAGACATTGGATCGAAAACATTGAATACGTTAGCAGATAAAAACCAATTCCTGTTCCTGTTCAATATTGGGATGACCGGACTGATGTTATACATCCAAAGAATATGTGAAAAGGTACATTGACAGACAATAAAAATGAAGCGCAAGCTTTCAATGAATATTGAAAACGGAAAATATACTTTCTACCCTTTTTCGCGAAGTCACTTTTTATCACACCTGTCATGATGGAATATCATCGAAATCATTGCCCAATAATGGCAGATTGACAAATTGACAGAAAAGAACTTGCTAATATAATTCTCTAGTAGAATCAATAATAAGATATTGCATCACAGTAGGGGAAGAGGTATTCAAAAAGGAAATTCAAGTCATTCAAGTCTCAGTCATAAAAATTATTTTCAGAAAATGTGAACAGTACCATACCAAACAATTGTAAGAAGAAAAAAAACTACTTGATGTTGGAATCCTTTAGGCATACCAATGTCTGAATGTATTCTGTTGACGAAACATATATACAGTCGAAACTAAAATTACCAGGAATATACAAAACGTTATGGAACTTTGAAGTATAGATCAGTATCACAGCCATTTTGGGTAGATCTATTAGAATTCAGTTTTTTGGATTGTAGTTTCCATTACCAGCCCTCTCTTAACCTTCCACTACAATGTGATAGATGTTGCTTTTGTACACATTTTGTTCATCAAAATTACAGTGCCCATTTTCTGCACCCTGTCATCTTGTTTTATCATTTACAAATTTTTTGATGATCTTAGCCTCAAGTTCACCTATTATGCTCATATCTATTGTTTTTTGGGGCACTTCACCCTAACTTGAAAACATAATGTCACAGACGCTAAGTTCTTACTATGTTTAGATCACGTTGAACTTCCTAACCCGATGTTCATGTAAGTTTTCCAACAATTGTTTTACCCTAACTTTGTTCACAAGTTGTTTTCCAATCTTTTCAGGAGTTTTTGTACCACACTGAAGATGATCCAAGCTTGGATCGAAACATGTTTGTTTGTTGAACACCCATGGTAATGTAGAGATTACATTAGTTTTATTTGGAGAAGACTTTGAGTTCCCTTCCCTTTCAATATTTCTTCTACTCCACTTTGAGAATGGACTACTTCTAACGATCAGATAAAATATGTTCCCGTACGTCATTTGTACTATATGTACAATAATGGCGGTAAACTCCACCCATATCATCTTCCTGGAAGATTGTGATGCAGTTCATTCCTTCCATCGCATTATAAATGTCAGGAGTTAACGGTGGAATATCGATTTCAGTTACGTTCGAAATATATCAAATATTTATCATAGGGTTACGCGTTCATTATTCAATGTTTTCCAACGTTGTAATACGGTTCGTCAGACTATTAACAGTTATGACGATGTACCATCAAATCGAAATACTGATAATCACTAATGTGGAAAATAAATATTTATTAATGATTAAAAATTCAATCTGTTACAGTTATCCGATTGTTTCTCTGATGAAAAGATATCAATCAGGCTATTGAACAATGAGAGAACGTGAGGCTTGTTTACAGCTTTAATATTTTTCCAAAAAAAAAAGATTTATCAAAATAAATTGAATGAAAATCAAAATGATTATTGAATTGTCATTGCTGTTGGAGAAGTGTAGAGAAACCCACTACGAGATATCAAGTGAGCATCCTAAGCCGACACAAAGCACATATAAGAGGTACCATACTAAGAAAACCAGGCTCCGAGTGATATGCCCCGGATAAAGGACTACTGTTATTCATACCCCAGCATGTTTTACTTCATGCCAGGCCACCTAGTCAATAGTCAATACAACTAACAACCGATATTCATACATAATTGTCAATGAAGCGGAGAGATTTTTGATTCAATTACAAAAAAGCCAACATCCACCTACAGCTACTTCTTGGATTCCCAATCATCAGGACTACCATGTGGTTTCCTTCGAAACCAAAACTTTTGAAGAACTAGTGCTTTCCGTCAAAGGACACATATATGACATATACAAATTATAGTTACGACATCTATAATTTGCGAAGGAAAGCTCAACCTAGAGCCGTGGAATTCAAAAGTAGAAAGTTTTCTGCACATTCATAGGTATTCAACGATTTGTTGGTATAGACCAGTCCACAGACAGACACCAGAAGTCAAGCATGAGACGAGTAACGTCACATTGAATTTTGATACTAAATAAAATGTAATTTTAGTATTAGCAACATGAGAAGTGATTAAAAAAATTGAATATCGCCTTTTATCAGTAGAAGGTGATAGAATGAGAAAATAAGGACTAGTGGGATAGGTAAACAAGCATTTTTATGAAAGTTGAAAGTAGGTACCAGGGATTTCGGCCTTCGCCCAAAAACTGCCTTGTACTGGAAAAAGGTGCTGAAACTAGAAAACGGCAGTGAAATTCAAATTCAAGTTGCCAAATTTGTACTTGATACCAAATACAACCAATTATAATACTATTTGAGAATAATCCCAGAATGAAAACAAATCCGCATTTCAAAATATATACCCAATAAAATACAATATATATGAATATTCCACCTGTACCTTGCAGAATGAAGGAACATGTGACAACCGTGGTGAAATGTAAATAGGTTATAAACACCGCCGAAACGAAGAAAAAATGCATTTACAATGAAACAATATTTTGGGCTAGCGTCACCCTTATTCCAACCTACTTATTTTTTTCAAAGCCGATAGAACTGTATTCATTACATAATACCATAATTTTTTTTAGTTATTTCCTCATTTAACTCCGGCCTATTTCTGCGACAAGTACTAAATACCGACGCCGGTGAGCACAATCCCCCTAACCGGAAATTTTGCTGAAACCTCTGGTGTTTCCAACCAGAGATCTTTAACGATCCCAACATCCATAAACTTGGTACTGCCATCTCAACGCCCACTCCGAAAGACGGCATATCTATCGCCATATCTCGTGCCCATTGATATGACGCCTGCAGCTGGGAATATGCTACTGCACTGCAGTTATTCGGGGATTTTTGAACGCGAGTCTTCCATGGCAGGTGGTCATCCAACCAAGTACCGCTCGCGCCCGACTTCAGGTAAGACTCGTCAACCTGACCAGTCGGCTGGTTTCCCACCATAAAGTTCAACAAAATGGTACCGGATATGCAATCTGTTCTCAAAAATTTCTATCTTGGATACTCATATTGGATTCAAAATATTAGGAATGTTTCTCATAACGCTTAGCGACGTCATTACGAATTCTTACAGAATTTTTGGCGTTATAAGAAGTTCTTTTGCTCAGTTCATGGGGTCATTTCGAAAATTTCACCGAAGCAGATGAAGTTTGTTCCACAATGAATGTTTCTTTTCGTGGTGGAAATATTGGATACCAGTCATAGTCATAGTCTAGGTAGATTTAGAGGATTCGTGGAAGTATGTTTCTTTATATCGACGTGAATTCTGAATTACAAACGACAGATGTTGAAATACATCAATACTTGAACATTTTTTATTCTCAAACAAGAAAGCCATGTGAAGTGTAATATCACAAAACAAAGGACTTCAATATAAATTGAAACAAGTGGTAGACCACAAGCGAAAAACAACCACTTTTCTGGCAAATACCACGCAGGACCTTGAAAGATATTCACCT
Organism: Gonioctena quinquepunctata; assembly: GCA_018342105.1. Taxonomy (NCBI): domain Eukaryota; kingdom Metazoa; phylum Arthropoda; class Insecta; order Coleoptera; family Chrysomelidae; genus Gonioctena; species Gonioctena quinquepunctata. Next base: position 356,598 of record JAFIRS010001016.1, read on the forward strand.
GAAAATCTATGCAAACTTCTATTGACAATGAAAATTGATTGCAAATGTTTCTTGATTATATTTAATTTATGCCAGGTCCGCCTAACAATCCGCATACCGGTTTCAGGCTTTTGGCCCTCATCAGTACGTAGTAGTCACCAGTCAGAGATACGAAGACCTCTGGCCGAAGCGAGACCCAACACAAATGAAAACACCATCAAGCTTTAATCACCTGTAGGTACGCCGGAAAAAGTAACTTTCAACTGGCGGTACCTAGTGACAGAAAGAAACACTGCGTACTAATCACCTATCTCAATAGTAGTGGCTGAATGCCCGACAAGGCGTATATATCAAACAAGAGAGCCATGTGAGGTGTAATATTAGGAAACAAGGGGCTTTGGAGTCTCTTCATAAAAAATTCTGATGATAACTTCATATATACGAGAAATGCAATTGTGTTATGATTATCATACAGCCACATCAAACTGACCCTCGCATACGAATTCATTTTCTCTTTTCGCAGTTGCTAGTTTTTTATCGGTGCTTCTATCCATCATGTATTCATCAATATAAAAAACCACAACATACGAAACAGATGAAGAAATAGACGGAGGATGCGTCTGTTCAAACTGGATTGAGTGCTCCGCTTTGAAGCGCTTACAAATCTCAATTACGTCAAGCAATCCAGCCGGCAGAAGGTTTTTGCGCGCATAGCGTTCCATTAATATTTTATATTGAAAAACACCCGTGAAAAGAAACTGTGGAAAAATAACACTCTACTGTATATATGAGGTGGACATTCCAAAAATTATGAAACTATATTTGTAACTGAAGCTCGTCCTAATATTCTTTGTAGCTCCATGTATCAGTCAGTATGTGCGCATGTATGATATATTTGACTTTTCTGGTAGTCTCTCACAATGTTCCCTTCGTTTCGTTAGGCTCTGACTATGCTGAATTATTTCAAATCATTTCATGTGTGCCATTTTCCTTCATTATATATTCGGTTCGCTTCAATTCTTGAATTATTTCTCTCCCCTTTTAGTTTATTTGAGTATAGAGTCAACATTGGTAATCATTTTGTGATCAAATTAGACACAACCAATAGTGTTTTTCACTCCTGAAATGAAGTTACTACTGCTAGTGGAATTATTTTTCAAAACGTTGAAACGAAAATCTTATGAATAATTGAAATGTGATTTGTCTGTTCTCAATATAATCCTGACGCACTTAAAATAGGCAATATTCAGAATCGACAATTCAAAGGCTCAAAATCATAACATATTCTCGAATCTCTCGATGACCATATGGAGAAATGAAATCAAATGATTATTATAGCTGAAGAACTTCATGATGAAAAACTCGGAGAATTTTGTAAAAGTAAAGATATCATATATTTTGTGATTTGAGCGTTTGAATGCATTTACTGCGTAACCGAATACACCCCGGTCTTATATAATTGATAGAATTTCTGGTTGATTTTAATTTTTTTAAACCTCCTTTTTCTGTGTGATTGTCTAGACAGCCTTCATTTCTCAGGTAGCCGCATTCTGGTAGATGGTCTACAAACCATCTGCTCGCTAGAAATATTTTTTATTCGACACATAGCCTAATATAGTAGTTTTCTTTTCTCGGTACGTAGCCTTATAGGTATAGATAGACCTCTGAAATTATAAACCCTCAATTTTCCCACGTTGTGTATTTTTTTTTTTTTCGGTAGGATACGAAGTTCTGTCCAACTGAAGAGAAATGAAAGACAAATAGGTAAAGGAAAACACATAATGAAGATACGAGTTACAATCTCCACTTGTGCTTGAAAATAAATTCGCTAGTCACAAGACAATAACAGAGATTATAGAAGTGGCGTATCACTTTTCGCTTTGAAATGAATGAATGAATGAATGAAGTGCAGATCCCCACGAACGCCACTAGCACAAAAAAATTATATTGTACAGCAGAAAATGCCTTTTGATGCATTAAAGATGCGTACTACGGTTCACAAAAGTATCTAGGGTCATACCAAAGTTATCATAAACAAAATATTTTTTTTCTCAAAACTTTAGCACCCTCTAGTTCAAAACTTGAAACCTTAAGGACATATGTTCATATGTTGGAATAGTCTTCTGTTTAAATGTATATTTGCTCAACATTGTGAGATCCTAAGTACATTATAAACCTTAGCAAACCGCAATGTCTGTATGTCTACTTCTAGAAATCCCAAGTTATAGTACCGGTACCAATCACGTATATATTCATAACTCTGTCTTCGCCAATTAAGGGAATGAATCCTATAGCACATAAACACCCACCCACCCAAGGAGTTGCCGATGACCATTGGCCTGGTGACCGGCCGGAATCTTTTTGTGTGCACACATATCTGATCAACCCGTTACCATCCTCGGCCACTCTTTCATAGTACATTCTATTCATATAGAGAATTGTATTCGTGCGTAGAGCCGAGATCCATGCCTTAGCAGAGAGTAACATTGTAGCAATGTAAACATACTCATAACGAACATTTCTCAATTGAGCTATTGAATTGTCACCATGAGACACGATCAAGTACTAAAATCAACTCCGGACAAATACCAATGTTTCAAGATTACCCCACAGGAAATAATCTGAACTATTGAGGTCCGGGGACCGAGGTGGCCATGCCTGGGTTCTCCGCGACCTATCCAGCTATTATTGTAATTTTGGTTTGAATATTCACGCGCCAGAGAACTGGAGTGCCCTGGTGCCCCGTCGTGCATAAACCACAGTCGATTTCTTACTAAAATGGAAACATCTTCCTCAAAGCTAGCAATTCTTCTCCGAAAAACTGCCGGTAGTTATGCCCATTCCACCTCGCATGAAGAAAATAGGGTCAAATTAAATAATCACCGCATATTCCAGCCCACACGTTAACGGAAAACTGCTCCTGGTGACGGGATTGATTGCGTGTGGGTTTTCTCCAGCCCGAAAATGATTATTGTAAAAAGTTTGGATGGCGTTTCTGGAAAAATTGGCTTAATCGGTGAATGAAATTTCAGTATCAAATAACCCAGTCAACCAGCGAAATCGCAGTAAGTCGCAGGGAATTCAATATATTATCTCATTATAGATCATAATTTCGTAGTATTATATAAGTACCAGCGACTTCACTTTGTGGACAATAATATGCACAAAATGTTAACCTTGTGATCTCGCAAAGCAGAGTTCGAATGCAATTCAAATTAACGCGTTCCAGAGAAGTTCTTATGACTTCCAAAATGTTACCACCATGCCACGTACCATTGACTATTTTATATTAACGTTCAGTTTGTGATATTCCTTGAATTTCCAATAATATATTACACAGGAAGTTTTATGAATTATGATCAGGGCTTTTTCACGCGATGGCACTCTGCGATTACTTAACGATATCATTTTGATTCTATTTATTTTGCAAAGTTGATATTTTCACTTGAATTTAGTTTAATTTTATAACTTTTTCAATGGGTACCGCTTTCCTTATAATATCATGGAATTAAATCATACTCATGGTTTTCATGGTTTCGAACTAGACATATACCTTTTTTTTGTTTGAGGTCGAATAATGAGAGTAAATTAAACATTGTGTTTCACATCTCATGGAAACACCCTCTACCTTCCGTAATTTTCGTGGTAGAATCATGAAATTTTCAGTATCGATATATAGATACACTGAAAATATACTCACTGCACAAGGTATATACACTGCACGCCAGCAGCGATGGAACCACCCATTTTTTCCTGAAAATTATATTAGGGGCCAAAATAGGCCCAAAATTCCTTGGGATTGATGTTCAGGATCCCCGAATTATTACTAATATACCTGTTTCCTGGAAAATTTTCAATCCTGAAAAATCTGAATTTGCCTCAGATGCACCACCGTACATTCCGTAATTTTCGAGGTAGAATCATGAAATTTGCAGGATCGATAGATACAATGGACATGTACTCACTGACCAAGAGGGGTCCTCTGAGAGATGATGCACGCCGGATGCTATGAGAAGTGAAACAAATTCGGATTTTTCAGAATTGAAATTTTTTTAGGAAACAGGTGTATAGTAACAATTCGGGGATCCTGATTACGAATCGGGGTGACCCCTTTTGTGCAGTGAGTTCATTTCATCCCCGGAGTTCATAACCGTTGGAAGTTCGTTGCCGCTCCGGAGTTTATTACCGCCCAAGGAGTTTATCATCGTCTCCGGAGTTTATTCCGTTTTCATTAGTTTGCTACTTCTTTGGTGTTTAAATATTATGATTCGAGATAGTTGCTAAAACGGCGTTAGATGGCGCAATGCATTGGCCACAATGGAATACCCGTTCTTCCGTACATACACTTGATGAATACTGCGAATAAAATAACTTCCTTTCAACATCGCTTCTCGGCCTTCTGGCTTATGGTTATGTTGACGGCTTTACAATATCACTGAAAGGGCAAAAATGTTTCGATAAAGAAATGGACATTTAATAAAATGTAACATTTATTTGATCAATTTGGTAAATATAAAAGAAATGCTTTCAAAAGGATAATTTAGTAATTACAAATTTATATATTAATTTAATTTGGTCTATTCATAATCTTTGAAAAAACTGCTCCTTTGCAAAATCGCTTTGTGGGTGTCTGTAAAACAGTTAAAACATACACTTCGCGACGTCCTGGGTAATTACTGGCGATGTGCATCTTTGCGGACATTAAACACTCGCCAATAATAACTGGTGCCCCTTTTTTGAATGCACATTGCGAAGTCGCAGATCCCTGCAGTAACTCCTTGCAACTTCTATGCGATCGATTCTGGTTCAGTGGGAAGGGATTTTCATACACTTTTTGAAGAAACCATTGGCAAAAGTTCATGCGTAATGGAAAGTCGCGAGAGAGTAGCTCCTCAACCCGTTGGATATAGTGGGGATATAATAAAAAGTTATGGATAATTTTCCGAACAAGAATATGTGAGATATTCAAATTGTTCCCAATTTTTCGTGTACTTAATCCGGGATATTCCTCAATTGAATTCAAAACCACTACCTCAATTTCTGGTGTTCTTACAGTACGTTGTAGTCCTTTAAGATGATTGTCTGGTTCAAAACTTCGCTTTTCGCAAAACCTTCTATGAGTGTTTGAAACTGTTCGTGCATCCGGAATATTTCTATTTGGAAAGTAGTCTTCATACAATCGCCTGGCTTCCAAACTCAGAATTCGTAAAATGGACCATGTTTTTTAAATAATATTGTTAATTTCGATGACTCAAATACGTGACAACTAGACTGGGTAGACAACTGTCAAAAATGTTTATGTTCACAAAACAAAATCCACTTCTTACCTACTAGATACGTTTTTATACCTTGATAATAAATACCCAATCTCATAACAACGTGCAAATGAATGAATTTAATTTTTTATGCGAAAATCGTACATCAAACAAAAATCAGTAAACTAGATTTGCTCAGAAAAGAAAGAGGATTTCAAAAGTAATTTGTTCCCCAGGAAAAAGCAGTGGCGTATCACTTTTCTCTTTGAAATGATTCAGTGCAAATCCCGCACGAACGCCACTGGCAAGAATAAAAAAATTATATTGTACAGCAGAAAATGCCTTTTGATGCATTGAAGATGCGTTCTACGGTTCACAAAAGTATCTAGGGTCAAACCAAAGTTATCATAAAAAAAATATTTTTTTCTCAATACTTCAGCACCCTCTAGTTCAAAAGTTGAGACCCTTAGAACATATGTTAATATGAATTTTTTTCTAAAAATGGACCCGAGAATCACCTCCTCAAATATTAGCATGTCATCAAGAAACACCATGTATCTCACTTCAACCATGTGATAATTGATAGAAGTGAAGATATATGTTGAACTACTTCCTTGGTTTTCTCTTTACGACGTTTCGGCATCAACAAACCCTTAATAAATGTTTGTTTTTAATTTTTATATTTAAAAATCATGTAAAACTGAGGATTTTTATACCGACTTGGACTGGATATTCGCTACTGAACATCAATAAGTGTGAACTTTGTTATCCTGTATATACATGCCTTCCGTCACATTTTTATACAGTCGACGTGCCACACGTCCAGTCGTCTACTAATAATCATACCGTCTCATAGATGGTCAAGCAAAAGTCCAATGCTTTATTGCGCTATAAATTCCAAACAACCAGAAAACCCTGTTGTGTCATGATACTCATGAATTTCAGTCCATTGCCAAGCTTCGTTGCATTTACGAGTAGCACGCACCCACGAATGCAATATTGAAATGTTCAGGATCACACATTCCCATTCTGTTATACTGAAGGACTATCCCATTTCTTATCTCCTCTCTGGTGCTCAACTTTTATTGCAAAAGAAACTCGAAATGTATACATTGTTTTTTCGTGAATTGCGGGTTTCACTCCTGTGTTGTTCATTTTATAGATTGTATTCCACGAACATTTTATTATCCCTGTTGGTTTATATTTTGATATTATTTTCACTCTTGTAGTGAAATTATAATATCAATTTCTTATTCACCTTCAGAAAAACATTACTGAAAGTAAAATCACTTGTTTGGGAGAATTTTCTGAAAAAATCAGTTCCGAAATAATGGAGTTATCCATATTTTCAACACGCACTGTATGAGTGCACACGACACATGAGCTAGGTTTTAGGCTAGTTTACGCCATCCAGATCCAGAACACAATTACACCCAGGACTTCACCACATCTATATATTGAATTTTATGCTCCAAACATACATTAAATATGACCCTGTCCTTCGGAGCAATTGATTTGTACAATCCAAACCTGACCTACTTCTGCTGGAACATTCCTCATTAAAGGGTTGTGGTGATTACTTTATAGAATATAGTAAAAGTCTTTCTTCCATCGATTTCCTTGATAAGATTGTGATTATTCTGTCGCTGAAATACTGCTCGGCGGGCAATCGATTTCCATTTCTAATTTTCGGTACGTGAAGTGAATAAATTATATTTGGTGGAGAATGGAAACATAGGCCTTGGATATTCCGAATCACAGTTTCATTTTTTTTTTTTTTTTAATATTCGATACATTAGCTATGACCAAATGCAAGCAAGAAATGAAAAAAAAAGAATGGTTTGTTTTGAAAATTTAGGGATGTTGCCCATGTAGGTGGGAAAATGGTAGTAATATTGTATAGTAACGCCACGTTCGTCCCACTAGAGCATTTGCCTGTTTTCCATTACAGTATCAACTAGCACCATTGCATTTTATTCAATTGGTTGGTAAATTTTAGGTGCGATATCATGGCGGAACATATTCACAAGACGGAGCATGAAAGTACATGAAAAATTCCAACAATCCTGTTATTTTCATCATCTATGAGTAAAATTTGGGAACATGGGTAACCAATAGAACTGCCAGAATTTGAATTCATTATTTACAAAAAGGAAGGAATTCTTATAGTCAATTTTGTCGCTATCTATGAAACCGGAGAAATCAGGCCTGAAATTTTTTATGGTTGAAGATTGCAACAATGATTGGGTTTGAACTATTTTTTATAATATCATCACCCAAAGAAGTCGTTTCCATTTACTCAATTACTCAGAATGGTGGATACATGGAAATTCAAAAATATATTTTCTCTCTTTGTGTAAGTAGCCTTCTGGTTTTCATTGGAAGATTTTTTCCTAATTCAATAATATATTATACAGGAATCATTGAGCTATCCTATTTGATTTCACATATACAGGGTGATTCAAAAGTACTTTGACACAAACTTCAGGAGGTGATTCCTCACAATATTCCAATATGAATTGTCCAAATAAATATATTATTTATGTTATTATTTTCGTTTTTTTTTAAATAACATTCGAAGTTCTGACCCTAATTGAACGAAAATTGGTACTGGGAGGTTTTTTGAGGTGTCAAATTCGAACCTGATGATTGCTCTTACTCGTAGGGGGCGCCACCTTCATGTATTTTTTTTTAGGATTCATAACTCTTTTGTGCGTACTTCTAGTACATTTTCTAGTACAAAAATCAATTCCTCTATCATATCTACGTAAACAAGCTTCCCCTGTTAGGAGTCGCTATAAGCAACCGTTTTCTATATATTTGGACTTGGAAATTTCAAGTCTATTATTTGATAATCGATGCGTGTTGGAGTTATCACCATTATTTTGCATTTTTCACAAGAATGCTTAGGAAATGAATTTGACGTTTGAGTAAAAATCTGTATTTGTTTCGATAAAATTTGCAAGAAATATCAACATTTTATTTCAAGAAATTTTGAATATGTAGAATAAAATAAAGGAAACTAAATTGTATTCAAATGAATTGTTCAAAGGGTCCACCTTCAGCGAAAATAAAATACAGGCATTCAGTGTTCTAGTCATTGAATCTCATACCCGCTCAAAAAATGTTGGTGTGTTTCTTATTGTTTCACAGGCGTGTTCTATTCGGTTTCTTAGATATTTCTCGTTCGCTACTGGAGTTTTATAAACCAGTGACTCCAAATGTCCCCAAAAATAAAAATCTAGCGGGTTTGGATCTGGGGACCTTGGTGCCCCTCGCCTGCTTGAGTTCTTCTACACCCCTACCGATCCATCGATTTGGATAGACAGTGTTGAGGAATTCCCTGGCTACAACGCTAAAATGGGCCAGAGCCCCATCATGCATAAACCACATACGCATACGAATTTCTAATGGTACATTCTGGAGTAGTCCCGGCCATTCATTTTCTAAAAAGTCTCTGTAAGTTGCGCCATTCAGTCGGAACGGAAGAAAGAAAGGACCTATCAAGTAATTATCAATTATTGCCGCCCATACATTTACAGAAAATTGATACTGATAATGTCTTTCACTAACTGCGTGCGGATTTTCCAGAGCCCTAACATGGTTGTAATAAAAGTTTGTGATAGCATTTCGGGAGAAGTTTGCCTCGTCCGTGAAGAGTACATGTCTTGAAAATTGAGGATTTCCCGTCAATTTTCTTGAAAACCACCGACACATAGTAATGGGTTGGGGAAAGTCACGTGGCAAAAGAGCTTGTACCCTTTGAATATGGTTTGGATAAAATCGTTGATCGTGGATTATTCTCCAAACTGTGGACTGAGTAGAATTGAGAGCTTCAGCAATAATTATTGTACTTGTTTCTGGATTCTCCTCGAGAGCGTTCAAAACAGCTTCTTTCAATTCTGGAGTTGGGACCGCTCGTGGTCCTCCAATATATCAGTTGCCCTCTTAAAGCTACCTGTTTCTGCCAAACGACGGTGGAGACTGGTAAATTTTGGAGATGAAGGCAGTACTCGATTAGGAAATCGCTCCTGGTAAATACGTCTTGCTGGCGCGCATTGCCATCCGCAAGGCCATAAACGAAATGCATATCGGCTAAATGAGCATTATTGTTTAAATAATCCATTTTTTCAAAATTAGTGTTTTAAAACTAACAGAAACTTCAACAAAACAACAAAACGTTTAACTGTCACATAATAAGTAATTACCAAAACTACTTACTCAAACGTCAAATTCATTTCCTGAGCATTCTTGTGAAAAATGAAAAATAATGGTAATAACTTTGTACTGAAACTTATTTGGTATTACTATTGTTATTTCATGTATCACAGAAAATAATATACCTTGTATATAACTAGTTCAATTATTGCCCATAATAACCATACCTTTGACTGTAGATTCTCTTTTGGAAACAAATCCTTTATTTATTTTGATCTGACAGAATATAACGTCATAATTTGGGATGATCGAGCTGAAGATGATGAACCTGAATAAATTTGCCAATGATAAAATATATATTTGGTAAATTCGACACCTCAAAAAACCTGTCAATACCAATTTTCGTTTAATTAAGGTCAGTATTTAGAAAGTTATTTAAAAAAAACGAAAATAAAAATAAAACTGTTACTCCCTGTATCTTGGAAACGAAACGTTTCCGGACACATATTTGATTGGATAATTCATATTAGAATATTGTAAGGAATCACCTCCTGAAGTTTGTCAAAGTATTTTTGAATCACCCTGTATAGCCAAATTCGGCATATTATGTTTGTACCACTAATGCAATCATAAATCTTTTTTATGTTGAAGGTAAAATACCGTTTCAATGAAAATAATCAATGATTACTCAGAAAACAGGGGATTACAGACTGATCTCTGTTATAAATAATTTCGAAAAAGTGTTTGAACAAAGTCTCAAAAACACTTTCGAATTTTTCAACACCCCCAATGTGTGATACAGAAAGCGCTGCAACGAATTTCACCAAAACATGCCCTGGACAAGTCAGAAAAGTGTTTAACTATATTCCTCAACCTGGCCAAGGCTTTTGACACAGTATCTCATGATATACTAGAACTCGAGAAAATATAAAGGTATCGAGTAGGACGCCTGACATTGAGTATTTTCCGAGAATATTCATGAAGGGTCAAAGGGTGATCAACATAGTGGGTGGTCTACAATAGTATTGGTGAGCCCCAGGGGACGGTGTTAGGGCCAATACTTTTCCTTGTATTCATCAACAACATCACACAAACCAAGGTTACCTTATCTCATATGCTGATGGTGGTAAATTTATAGTAGTCACATTACTTAGCAATGATCAATCAAAAAATAAACCAATCAAAATAAACAAATTAAGTTGCAATCAAAAACCATGTTTATTTCCCGAAACTGAAAAAACAAACGAAATAAACTATTTAGAGGTTATGCTGGATGAAAACATTCAGTGGGATAAATATGCTCTATATATCACAAAAAAACGAATTCCATGAGAGAGAGAGAGAGAGAGAGAGAGAGATTTATTAACTACGTCCATATATAAATACATTTGTAGCAGGTCCTTGAGAAAAACATTTTTTCAAATTGAAAGTTACAAGTTGAAAGAGTAAAACTAAGTTAAAAGAGTAAAACTAAATTTCCTACGGTGATACATCACATTACAACACAGGAATAAAATGAGGTTAACTCAGAACTAGTCATTGTGAACAATACATAAAGGGGTATAAAAGTTGCAATGACAAACACATTAAAAGCCCATTAAAAGCCCAGATCATCCACGTTAAAATTATAGTTTAAAAAGTCCTTTACGGAGTAAAAGCAGTTCATCAGTAGACAAGATTTCACTGATCTCTTAAAATTGTAAAAGGTCATATTTCTTATTTCCAAAGGTAATTTATTGTATAGGCTTATATTCAATGAATTTTTCTGTGATACAGAGAGTCTATATCTTGGTTTCCTGACCTTGTTTGGTGCTGATGCGTGTCCGTTGAAAGAGCAAAATCTGATATTTTTTTATGTATTTCAAGCAGAGTGGAATATATGAACGCGGTAGGAAGAGGCATGATCTGGTGATGAATAAATAGAGCATGGTAGTGATCTCTGTAGCCCGCCCCTGATATTATTCGAATAACCCTTTTCTGTAAAACAAAAATTTTGTTCGAATGGGACGAATTACCCCACAAGACAATTCCATAAGTCATAAGACTGTGAAAAAGTCCAAAATAGCTGGCTCTTACAGTATCTGCACCAACAAGGAATTTCAATCTGCGAATCAAGAACGTGACGCTTGATAATTTTTTCGACAGATTTTCCACGTGACATATCCAGTTGAGTTTGTCATCAATGGATATACCAAGTAACTTGACACTTTTCCCACTTGTTAGTGAGGAGTTTGAAGATATAATAAGATTCTGATTTTTAGCAGAATTGAGCATAAGCTTGTTTGAACAGAACCACTCATCTGTCATTTGCAAGGTGAGTTTGGAAGAGTCAATCAGTTCCTCTAATTTACTATTACGATCTATCAGTGTGGTGTCGTCAGCAAAGAGAATGCATTTTTTCGGTAATATATGATAATATAAATCATTGATATACAGAATGAATAGGGTTGGTCCCAAAACAGAGCCTTGTGGAACCCCATGGACGATTTGCATTAATGCTGATTTGGTGCCTTCAACCGAAACACACTGAGATCGCCCATGCAAATAAGACCTGAAAAATGTCAATGGAAGTCCACGAATGCCATAACAGAAAAGTTTGTCAAGTAATATATCATGGGAAACACAATCAAAAGCTTTAGTTAGATCACAAAGCGTTAAGAAAGAATGCTTCCCCTTCTCGAGTCCATCAACTACATTTGCAATAACGCTCAGAATGGCTCTCGTAGTTGATTTATTTTTTCTAAAGCCAAATTGCTCAGGACACAGCAAGGAGTTTGTTTCCAGGTAGGATATCAACCTTGTTTTGACTAGCGCCTCTATGATTTTAGCGATAACTGGAATTATGGAAATGGGGCGAAAATTTTCTGGTAGGTGGGGATCCCCTTTTTTCAGCAATGGCAAAACAACTGAAATCCTCAGTGCATCTGGATAAACTCCTAGAGATAAGCAATCATTAATTAAAATTGAAAGTGGAGAAGCAATAATATCGGCTATACCTTTAATCACCGCGCTGTTCAGTTCATAGAAATCCGAACAACTTGAATCCTTCAAAGATTCAATTGTGTCCATCACTTCCTCGGGAGTAATAGGAAAAAAAAAAGAATTTACAGGTGATCTGAGATTTTTCAAGTATTCCGTAGGTTCGTGATTCGTCTCAGGTAGAGACGAGATCAATTTTTCAGCAATATTGCTGAAATAATCATTGAATTCAGCTTCCGTGATGCTGGACTCCTTTTTTTTCCATGGATTTCTGTTACACTCGAAGTTGATCAATCTCCAGGAGTCTCTGCTGATGTTCGAGGAATTTTTCAAAAAAGATTCATACGCTAACCTTTTTGTTTCGATGATGGAATTCCTGTAATCCTTACGTAAGATCCTTGCGAGATATATAAAAAAATGCTAAACCTCTACCACTCACTAGCAGAATCTGTTATCAGGTATTGCATCACAGTATTTGGAGAAATGTACAATCACATCTTGAGATAGGAAAACATTTTCAACTGAATATGGAATAGGAATATTCATTGTAAAATTAGGAATTTTTCCTTTTCAACATGAACACCCCAAGAGGTTGAACGATGGAAGATAGTGACTGAAGTTTATCTTTCAGTCGCAAATTCCACATCTGATTCATGAACAGCCTGTTCATATTTCCGAACAAATCAACTTAGTATACATTCAAACTACACAGAACACAATTTTGAAAGTAATATTTGAAAAAGGAAGTTATTCTCCACCGAAACACGAAGAAACAAAGTTAGGTACTTGATGTGAGGGATCTCTAAACATATTCTCATTCGATTTGGATGTTTTTTCATTAAAACAAATTTGAACAGTCAACAAAAAAAATAACCAGTTCTGTTGAAAAAATGTCTGTGCATTTTCCATTTCTTAGGAAAATCCGTTCTCAACGATTCGTAAACTTTTCAATTGTTTGCCCCTACATATTGTAATAATTTAAAATTTCAAAGAATACAAATCAAACATATTCAAATATTTCTAACATGCTAATAAAGCTATAATTGATCAAATATTTTGAAACTTTTTTCATCGACCCAACATAATTATTCCTCATTTTTCTCTAACCAATAAAATTATAAACTGAAAACTTTGTTGGCAAAGCTTTAGTAATAGTTCATTATCATGAGCCTATTGATGCATTCCGTCGCGATGAGACAAAAGAGGTGTTTTCCTTGGTCCGTGTTCTTTCAAAAACCTGGGTGTCAACTTTTCGTGGGGCCAAAAACAAAAATGAAGTAAATTATAACGTCATCTTTTTTGGACAAAATTAATTTGGAATCAGTTTGTAGATATCCGAAAAGACTGCAAGAAAGCATGGAAAATGCAACAATTTTGAATTTTTCTTCTCGGGGTTTGAAAGCGAGGACAGATATTTTCCCCGAAACTTAAAGCGATCTATACAGATGTGGAAAAAACATTCCGCAATATACCATTTTCAATGTTGCATGTTGAATGGTGTATATAGTCGACCAGCACAAAATACAACAAATATGCGTGAGGAGAATCAATTAGTTAAATGGACCATTTTTTATTTGTTCCCACTTCTTAGAGCATGTGTCTTCGCTTTCAGAATTCGTAGGCTCAGCAAGTGGCGATCTGTGACGGAATTGGCCTATTTTCGAATGCAACAATAAACATTTTCATTGTATCTTGAGTCGGAGGACTCCCAAAATACCACTTTACAATTTGTATCTTTCCTTCCGTTGTGAACGTGAACATTTTAGAATTCGCAAGAACTTTCATTTTCAATCGTTGCCAGCGCTCTAGCGTTGCTGATATACGAGAAAAGTGGGTATAGTTTAACCATATCAATTGCAGAAGCGGTTTCTATAGGGAGCAAATCAAAAACTCACTTCGCTAACATGAGCGTATATGCGAAGAAGCGAAACGAAAAATAATGTGTACTACTCGTGAAAATTCTCCGTTGGCGAACGGTAGATCAAAAGAAGATCAAAAGAGCCAATAATCAACGTGGGTTTGAGTGACCGCAAGCCAATGATAATGCTTGTAGATGTGTCTATTCGTTGAGACTAATAAATCACCAGTTTCACCCGGTTTTACACTATCCTCCTCTACGACAATATTTTCGCTTGATGAACAAAATGTCTCTTACCAATTCCATCAGATTCCAGATTTTTCCTTGTCTGATATTCTATGTAGGTAGGAGTAAACCTGCCGATTTAAACCTTTTCCAGAACTCATGAAATTTTGTTTTTTACTGATAGTGAAAATTACGAAGTTATTTAATATTATATGAAAACAATACTCGGTGTGATTTCCAAGTACCTACTTTGTCAAATTCCACTTTATTTTCCACCATAACAAAGTAGAGAATCCACTATTATTTCACATATGCGTTCCAAATGGTTTCACTCTTCCAGGATTCAACTGAAAATATTTCACGTGGATGAACTGACGAACGCCGAGTAATAATGCATTTGATTGCATACAAGATTATTCATGTGGTGCTCGCTTCGCTTCTGTAGAGTCGATGAAACGAACCTATCTCGATCTCAGATATGGGGAGCATTTGAAGCAATTTTAATTCAAAAAAAACTGTTTGTCAGGAAACTCAGTCTTCGAATACATATCAATTTGTGAATGAACGAATTGAATGTCATCAACAGAAAAGAAAAAATTAAATACATTTGTTTCGAAAACAAATGCTTGACTTTTTTCATTGGGTTATATATTTGAATCAGTCTCTGATTATAATATTATCGAATACTGAGATATAAAACCCTTCATTCATTTCACGGAACATACATTCATATACATAAAATCAACTACACTGAAACAAAAAATGGTATAATGTAGCAAACTGTATTCCCACATTAGTCTTATTCCTAATCTTACTATTGAATATTTGAAAAAGCATCAGGAATAAGTCTCCTTGAAATTATATGTTCTTTCTTTCGTGACGATTTCTCCCAGTCAAGCGAGCCACGTAAAGGAACTTCGTTCCAATAACCTAAGCCACTGGAGAGAAACCTGGTCCATGCATCTGGACACAACCAAATGCACAGTGCTACATCTATGCCACAAAAACCCGAAAAACACATACCAATTTAGACCTGGCATCTCTCAACGATCTTGTGATAGTTACACTTCCGCTATGACCTAATGTACGTTAATAAGAGTGTCAAACGAGCTAACTCATCACCATACCTTCAAAGTAAATCATCCCTCAACCCGTCCTCCGCACTGATGTTGCAACTATATAAAACATATCTGCGCTCCTATTAGGAGCTTGCAGTACTGGTTTGGTCCGTTTGGCTACTCCGAAATATCCGGAAGGTGTACGAAGACACTTTGCCAGATCTATAAAAGGTCTTACTCGACTTTCTGCTACACAGACGGCTCAAAAACCAAAGAAGGTGTAGGAGCAGGAATATATTCAGCCAAGCCAACGACAGGAGTCTCACCGAGATTAAGCAAACCTGTGACGATATTCCAGGCAGAAAATTCAGCAATACATCACTGTGCAGAGGGCTTACTAAGGCAAGAGTTTAAGAAAAATACCATTACCATATACTTTGACAGCCAAGCGGCTATTAAAGCAATCAGCTCCATGCAAGTTAACTTCAAACTTGTCTGGGACTCCTTGGGAACCCTACAAAAGGTAGGCAGTCAAAAAAGACTAACTCTGGCTTGGTGCCAGGCCACACAGGCCACAAAGGCGACGAGGAGGCCGATTCATTAGCCCGTGAAGGAGCAAGACGTGTCTCAATTGTAGCACAGCGAAAGGCCTGCGAACAAGTCAAACCAATAATTGGCTGAAAGAGCAATCTCAAGAATGGTGGGACAAGACGCCGGGCATAAGACAGGCCAAAGGGTTCATCAAGGAACCATCGCTAGAATTCACAGAGTACCTGCTAAGCCAGAATAGGAGATCAACCAGGATCATGGTTGGGCTCCTGACAGGGTACTGTGGACTCAACAAACATATAAATGACATCGGATTGGCAGATACAACCATATCTAGGTTCTGGCAGGAGGAGGAGGAAACCTCAGCGCACATACTGTGCTACTGTGGCGGCCTTACAAGGCTAAGGTTTTCAACGATAGGGGAGGAAAAACCACAACCCCCAATATATGGAGAACTCAAGGTCTGGCCTATGGAGTCTAGTAACAAGGACGGGTCTAGACAGAGAACTCTAACGTAACATGAGGGATACACAATAGATCTGCAAAGGTCGCAGTGGAGAGGCTCCTAGCCCGTAAGCCCCGGACAAATCTAATCTGATCTAATATACGTTAATAAGAGTGTCAAACGTGCTAACTCATCAGCATACCTCCAGAATAAATCATCCTTCAACCCGTCCTCCGCATCAATGTTGCAATTATATGAAACATATCTACACCCCAATTAAGAGCTTGCAGTAATGGTTTGGTCGCCTTGGCTACCCCGAGTTATTCGGAAGGTGTACGAAGACACTTTGCCAGATCTATGAAAGATTTAACTCGACTTGCTTCTACACAGACGGCTCGAACATCAAAGAAGGAATATATTCAGCCAAGCCAAAGACAGGAGTCTCACTGATCTCAGGCAAACATGTGACCATATTCCAGGCAGAAAATGCAGCAATACATCACTGCGCAGAGAAGTTACTGAAATGAAAGTTCAAGGAAAAGACCATTGCCATATACTCTGATAGCCAAGCGTCTATTAAAGCAATCTGCTCCATGCAAGTTAATTCCAAACGTAGCTGGGACTGCTTGGGAACCCTACAAAACAGACTATCACTGGCATGGGTGCCTAACAGTTTATTCCGTTCATATTTTGATAATAGACAATAATGTGTTAAAATTGGTGACACCTATAGTACATTCGAATCAGTTAAGTACGGAGTACCACAAGAGACGGTACTTGGACCAATTATTTTCATCATCTACATTAATAATTTACTTACTATTAGAACCTCTGGAAACATAATAAGCTTTGCCGATGATACTGTTATATTTTATACATCAAATAGTTGGGATAACCTCAAAATTAAAGTTAAATCTGAAATGAATAGCATTATTGACTGGTTTGATCATAAATTGCTAACTATCAACTTCGACAAAACTTCCTCCTATAACAAGTTACAAAAATAATCTCCCCTAATTTAACACATTACAGATAAATAATCACAATGAAATAATCTCAATAATATGTACTGAGAAAATAAAGTACCTAGGGATAACTGTAGACTGTCATCTTCGTTGGGATTACCATGTTAACAATATTGTATATACGATGAGGACATTTTTGAGCCGCTTCAAATACTTAGCTAAAATTTTAACTTTACACCTTAAAATGCTTTATTTTGCTCTAATAGATTCTTGTATAGCATATGGTATTATAGGATGGGGAACATATACCTGGAAAAATTAAATATATTACAAAAATATTTCCTGAAAATTATATTAAAAAAAGAAAGGTCTTATTCCTCTTATAACTTTTATAAAGAAGCAAGGATACTAGACATTCGTCAAACCTCCTTCTTTAAAGCTGTATGTTTCCTATACAAAAATAAAAACCAAATCGACATTAGTTCCCAAGAGCTGAATATTCCAAAAAACTGGAAATCTCTTCAGCTAATAAAACAGTAGGTACCAAATGTCTTGCGTTTCTTGGACCACGATTTATAAATTTAATTTCAGAAACATCGTTTTTTGATACATCCAATTCCGAAACATATTTCAGAAACAAGAATAAATATTTTTCATTGGATAATCAGATACAACTTATAAATAATCTATCCTATTGATCTTATTACATTCATTCATTTTTATATTAGTACACCTAGATAATAATAGGTCCGTTTACTCACTTAAACATGTTCACTTCGTTGATTAGTAATTAAATTCCTTAAGTATACATATATTTCTGTTCTATTTTAATACCACTTATTATTATTCTTATTATATAATATTCATTGTTGTTATCAATTGAGTAAAATCATTTTATTGCCAAAAATGAACGTCTCTCTTATAAACAAATTGTGAATTAACCACGGACAGCGAAAGCTTTGGGGTTTCTCTTTTATTTGTTTGTGTCAGTCTTGATTCAAAAATATAATAATTATGTATTGTGTTTGATGCAAATGAATGAATTTATCATGATTATTATTATTCTCTTCTACATCAACCAAAAAGAGCAGTCGGTGTTTTTATTCTTGAGTGGTTTCCCAGTAAATCAATTTCATGACTCTAAATCCATAACAATGAGGAATTTCAGGCAATTTGACCATTCCCACAGATGAATAAATGACATATTTATCCTAACCTCCAATAAAATGACCTTCTCCCGTGATAATAATTCACTTATCAAATAAAGGATATCTAGATAGGCCCGACAGAATGAAACGTGATCATAATAAGACCGGTATTTCCCAAATACGGTGTCCTTCTACCCGAATCGAAATAGAACTGCCTCTCCCATATCATGAAAAATTCAGTGCATTACTCATGGAAAAATCGCCCTAGAAAACACTCACTCGTCGTCCTTGGTCAGGTGATATGCGTGATCATTTGGGTCTGAAGGTATGAAAAAAAACAAGCGCAACTGTAGTAAATTGCGGTTTATACAGCTGGACTGTAATCGATAGACATGATTCGAACGGTTCACATAGAGATAGCCATAAGGTGTCGATGCATTCATTTATTCTAATCAGAAAATCGATTTATGGCTTCTCGTTGGTGAATGGGGAAATTATCTCCCACCTCTCAGCCGTTGAATGTATTGATGAATGAGTGTTTTGTGCGGGCTGTTTTCCAGATATCTACTCAAAGTAAAGTATTCAATATTGTTGAAATAATTGAGAAAGTCAGCAACATGATGATTTTGAAAATTGGAAAAATATATTGAGATATTCAGTATAGCTTCAGGTACAGAAGACTGACAACTTACATAGAACTCCCTTGTTTTTTAGTTTCTTGGAGAACTCTTTCGAGCAATCAAAAAAATACTGGAATGTTGGAAAAACAGAGAATCATTGTTCTCAACGTGTGGAACTTGGAGTAGTAGGCAAATCTAAAGTTTTTGGCATGTGGTATTTTCCACATCCTTCGATAAAAATTGTCAGTTCTGCTGATAACATTATAATTTTCCATGAGTCTTGTTGTTTTGAAATGCAGGTGGAAAAATCAAGAAGTGATTACAGAAATTATTCCTTCTATTTTTTTGCAATAAATTGCCACGAATGGGTGGCTTATCAATTGACAATAAAGATGAAATTCTAGAAGTGAAGTCCATCGAATACCTGAGAATAAATCGCACTAGTCGAAACAGTCAAAACAATGGACTGCAAGGGGAAATTGGTTCCACAGATGGCGAAAATAGTTCCATCAGCAGGCAAGGTCATGGCGTCACTTTTTTGGGATGTGCGAGGGAGAATTTTCATTGATTGCCTTCAGACAGGAAAAACAATTGACGGCGAGTATTATGCGAACTCATTGCATCGTTTGAGTGATGAAATCAAGGAAAAAAGGGTTCAAATCCCACCACCGACGGCTTTTTTTAAAATTTTTTCCTTCGAAAGTGAGAAATTACTTGTTTTGGGACGAATATCCAAATGAAAAAAAAACATTTCTCAATTTCGAAGGAAAAACAAATCTTCAGATGGTGGGATTCGAACTCACGCTTTCTTCCGAGATCTAAAGCTTGAATCTCTTATATCTGGCGCCTTAGACCACTCGGCTGTCTCAGTATATTGAGTGTCAGAATATTAGCATTCTTTAACGTAGCTTTGCTGAAATGACGTAGGTTTGTCGGCTCTGGGATCTTGGACTATATACCTATATATCCTTTTTCCAACCTCCTCCGCCACAGTAAAAGGTATTCTGTTCCTGATAATACTATTCATTATATTATATCAAATTGACGTGTAACATATTCAATGTAAACCCTAAATCCAACTTCAGCATACAAAAAACATAAGAAATTATGCCCACCAAATATAATATAATCATCTAAACACACGTTATATAAAAATATAAAAGAAGCAAAAATATCGGATGGTTTCGTATACCTTCGGAATCGTATGGGCAAGAGCTAGATGCTTGTTACATAGACTCGTATATAATAGAAAGAGATAGAGAGATAGATAAAGTCGCATGGAGGGGGCATAACGCTTCTTTCTTACGTGACGATTTCTACCAGTCAACACCTACCGCAAGCCGCATAAAGGATCTACCAAAAACTATTAAATAGAACCAAGTCACAGTTTCGTTAGGTAATATATATTTTTGAGATTAGGTGAATGAGTCTTGATAATATTCATCTAGAGTGTAATAGGCTTTCACAACCAAGAGATTTTTCACTTATTTTCTGAATCGAACGCAATTATGTATTTTTTATGGTGATGGGAAGATGACTGAATATTTCTCTGCTTTTGTAGGTTAGTGACTTTCGTGTAAGGGCTGATGCGGGCGTTGGGAGAGGAATGTGGAGGGATAGTCGTATGATGTATATTGAGGTGTTCTTCATTATTTTATCCTTATATTTTTTCTGTGTGAGGCATACCGTCTCTGGAATGAGAAGACCTGACAGTGTTAGAATCCTGTGTTCAAGGAATAATGCAGGACATGCATCACAATAGTTGGCTTCGCATAAATCTCTCAAGGTCCTTTTTTGTGAAATTTCAAAGAGGTATTGTGGATTTTTCATTTAACAGAAAAATATTTCTATTCAATATTTAACTGAATATAATGCTATTTCGTAGATGGGTCTCAATAATAGTAAATTGTTTTAGCGTTAGCAATATCCAGTGAATTTGCCCTGGATGTCCACTAGGGTCAATTTCACATTCCTTGGAACCAACATAGTGCGGTACCGCTGAATCCATAGACATAGCTTCTGTAGTAATATTTGGTGACTCACACGGTCAAAGGCCTTGGATAGATCACAAAATACAGCTGTCGCTGCTTCTCGATCATTTAGGTTGAGGTAATGCAAAGATAGCATCCTGCGTATTTTTAGAAGTTTGATACCCAAACTGAATATTGAATTTTTCAAGGAAAGAGAACAACCTCAACACAAAAACTGAAGAAATTATGTTTCTGCTTTATGAATCGGGCTGACCAATATGCTGTTGAATAATATATATATATATATATATATATATATATATATATATATATATCGTTGTTCTTGATAAAAAAATGTCTACCATCTATAATTGAACCAATAACATATTCAATCAATTTGTCTTTCGCTACGGGAAGATTCCCAGAATCTCTCAAGTTAGATAGAGTAACCCCAATTCATAAAAAACAAGACACCCAAATCATAGATAACTATAGACCCGTCACAGTTCCTTCGGGATTCTCAAAAATATTCCAATACTAGTTCCTAGATAGGTTCATCTGTTTTTTGAGTAAAGAGAATATTTTAACCGACAATCAACACGGTTTTCGTAGTGGAGAATCTACACAATCTGCAATACACGCTGTGTACGAGCAAGTAATATCCTATGTGGAGGTAGGGGAATGCCCTGCCGAGATATTTGGCGATTTGAGCAAGGCATTTGACTGTATCGATATTGAACTACTCCTAACAAAATTAATTATCTTTCTATGGTATTCGGGGTGTTGCTAGGGAATGGCTTCAGCCTTTTCTTCGAAAGCGCAGTCAATTTGTGTCCATCACCAATAGCAGCGACCAAACATTTTGTAGAATGCAGTCAGATATTGCCACTATAGACATAGGTGTTCCGCAAGGATCTTGCCTGTGCTTTTTATATTATTCACGAATTAAATTGAATCTCTTATTGATGATGCCAACTATGTAATGTATGCTGATGACAAATCTTATTCTGACAAAAATGATGAAGCTTCAGAGTCAAAATGTAACAATGTAATTGACAATATAAGTATTCTACAAATAAATTATATATCAATATAAAAAAAACTTATTTTATGAAGTTTCATGGACTCTTCAACAAAGAAGTAGTACTATTTTCTGAAATTTCTATAGACAGTTGTCTAACGTAGAAAAACAACATTGTAAAAATATAATATCAAAATTACATGCATCATGCTACTCGTTTAAAACTTTACATTATATTTTATCCGAGGCTCAGCTGATCAGTCTGAATCATGCACAAGTTGGTTCTACGATCAGATATGGTATATGTCTTTGGGATATGTACACTTTATCGGCCGATGTATTCATCGCACGAAAACGAGTAATCAGATCTATTGCAAAAATATCTAGAAGGAAGTCCTGTAAAATGTATTTCAAAAAAATTTTATATTCTAACTGTGGCTTCTCTATATATTTTTGAAGTGTGTATATATATTTATTCAAACCATACTGAAAAACATTCATAATTTCAATACACGCCACGAAAATGACTACCATATTCCGACATGTAAAACTAACCTTTCCTATAAGTCGCCCAACAATATTGGACTGAGAATTTTCAATCAGTATAAGAGACTGTTCAACTATATATTCATTTAAAAAACAGTTGAAATTGTTTTTACTTGATAAGTGTTTTTATGTTGTTAGTGAACTTATATAATATATATATACAGTGTCACACATAAAGTTCGCAACATAAGGAAGTTTTTTTTATTAATATATATAATGAAAATTTGAATTCACAGTTGGTTTGTGCTTGAAAAATGAGTGAAAATCAGCCTATTTCCTCAGAAAATCAGTTTTTTTTGGAAATTTCGAAAAATGCCAAAAACAAAGTTGCTCGGTTTCCAATTTTATACATTTGCTCCAAATTTCGACTCTACTGTCATTTCGACTTTTTTCCAATTTTTTTGATTTTTCGAATCTTTCGCTCTACCGATTCGAACGAAACATGATTCAAATTTCATAATTTTGATGAATACAAGACTTCAATGTCATATCTTGCCCAGAAAATACCTACATTGGCCTGTTACCAGAAAGAAAAAAAAATGCACCTCCAGAAATTCGTCTTTGTTGTTGCAAAGTTCATCTAGTTTTTTTATTTCATTGTGAAACTGATTCGGATTTTCAATGTATGGACGCTAATATGTCAGTAATCGAATAAACGAATTTATCTTCATTCTTATAACACTCGTATTTTTTTTTAACGGATGTGTATCTTGTTAGGTGCAGATGAGGTCGAAATATTTTGATGTAGTTTACACCCAACAGTGTGACTGTTGGATGTAAAGTGTTAGATGTAATTTTCGAGCAAATAATAATTTTTCGCAACGTTTTTGTAATTAATTTCATAAATCTCATATTCTTTATTTTCACTATTAGATGTGTAAGAAACATTAAACCAAAATAACTATAACCAAATTCACAACAAAACATCGTAACATTGATTGATTTATCTCAATAATCTTATAAAGAACCCGAATTCATCATTCAGTATGCCGTTCTTTCCGTTCTATACAAATTATAGTCCTTTCATTCACAGAATTTGTGGCATTTTTAATAAATAGGGGAATTATGTTAGCACAACACTCCCGAATGTTATTCTCTAAATGTTCTTTGTTTGCAAATGGTCTGTGCTCATACACTTTTTGTTTCCGTTTATTCCCATAGAAAAAAGTCCATTAGAGATAAGTCCGGTGATCTTGGTGGCCAATAATTTTCCCAATCTCTTCCTATCACTTTGCCCCTAAACATCTGACTGAGACACTGTTTCACTTCTACCGTTTGGTGGATCGGTGCCCCGTCATGCTGATACCACAAATTTCGTCTAACAGATTATCTAAAACTTCAGACAACTGATTCATAATGAAATTTTTGTACATGTCTGCGTTCTAATTTTCTCTAAAAAAATATGGTTTAATTATTTGGTTATGTAATAAACCACACCACACATTTGTCTTGAATGAATATTGGTCACGGCATTCTATTACAAAATTTGGATTATTGTTGGACCACCAGCAACAATTTTGGGAACTAACTGTTCGACGTGAAAGTTGCCTCGTCTGTCCATAAAATCCTGTAGGGAAATGTGATATCATTGTCTCTTTCACCTTGGAACCAAAATGAAAATCCTACTCGAATATCGAAATCTCTTTCTTTAAGAGTGTGTATGAACTTTGGCTTATAGGGATGGAAATTATTTTTGTGCAACATTCTTCTCACAGTTTCTCTGCCAACCCCTGTATTTTCACTAATTCTCCTAATATTAGTTTTTCCGTTTTCAACAACGCTCAAGCAAACATTGAGTTATTCTTCATTATACCTTATTGGATTATGTAGTTTTTGGAAACGATTGTCCACAGAGCCACTTTCTTTTGATGTTTTCAATATCTTTCCCACGGTACCAAAGTGATAATTTCTTCCTGGATGCCGGTGACTGAAAATACAGGCAACATCTCGATATGGCACATTCTCATCACATAAAAGAACGATTTCCACTTTGTCTTGTGTGGATAACATTGTACATGAAACTTATTTGTGGATTATAAATGTACGAAAATCTGTACACAAAACAACTCGATTTATTAAACGCAATGATTTGACATTAACCAAAACTAAAAATTCGTTTCAAGAGCCTACTAAGGAAAAATTTTATTTCGATTCGATCAATTGTACTATTTTCTTCCCGAGATGTTGCATAAGTCTTGTATTGTTTGAAATCACGAAATTTTATATGATGTTTGGTACAAATCGCTAGAACGAAAGTCTTTTGAATAGTTATGAAACTGTAGGTCATTGTTTAGTGTACAGAAAAGTATGATATTTCGGGTTTGTTTGTAACTGAATTATTGGTCAGAAGAATAATCAAACTGGATAAAAATCTATTGAAAAAAGAAATATGAGTGTAATAAGAATGAAGAGAAATTCATTTATTCGATTTCTGACATATTAACGTCCATACATTGAAAATCTGAATCAGTTTTACAATGAAATGAAAAAACTTGATGAATTTTGCAACAACAAAGACGAATTTCTGGAGGTGCATTTTTTTTCTGGTAACAGGCCAATGTGGGTATTTTCTGGGAAAGATATGACATTCAAGTCTCGTATTGATCAAAATTATGAAATTTGAATCATGTTTTGTTCAAATCGGTAAAGCGAAAGATACGAAAAATTAAAAAAATTGGGAAAAAGTCAAAGTGGCAGTAGAGAGTTCAAATTTGGAGCAAAGGTATGAAATTGGAAACTGATCCACTTTTTTCCTTGGCATTTTTCGAAATTTCCAAAAAAAAAACTGATTTTTTGAGGATTTTCGAAAAATATGTCAAATTTGACAGGTTTAGAGTAGCACATTCCAAAAGGAAAAAGGCTGTTTTTTACTAATTTTTCAAGCACAAACTAACTGCGAAGTCAAATTTTCATTATATCAATTAATTAAAAAAACTTCCATATGTTGCGAACTTTATGTGTGACATTATGAATATCGAAAGTTCGGGTTGAACCGCGTCTAGAAATTTGGTAATTTCTATGTTTCGGCTCCCATTTTGGAGCCATTTTCCAGAAAAGTGGAAAAAATATTAATATAAGTTATTGATAAGAGTAAAAGAGAGAAGTGAATTCTAACTGAGGTCTCAATCTACGTACTCCTAGGTTGTAGTCATTGAGGTAGGAATGTGATTTCCCCTGAGGTCTCAATCTGCCTACTCCTCAGGTGTTGTCACTTAGGAGAGAAAATGATTTCCAACCGAGGTCTCAATCTACCTACTTCTAGGTTGTAGTCACGTAGGTGGGGTTCATGATTTTGTAACTCGACACCGGGGTGTCAATCTGTTCCCTCGAAGGAGTAGACAGATCGAGACCTTAGAGGAAGCAAGTGACTACAACCTAGGAGTAGGCAGATTGAGACATCGGTTGGAAATCACTTCCTCTTTCACTCTTATCAATAACTTATATCTATATTTTTTCCACTTTACTTGAAAATGGCTCCAAAATGGGAGCCGAAACGTTGAAATTACCAAATTTCTAGACGCGGTTCAAACCGAACTTTCGATATTCATAATATTCATAAAATATATATATATATATATATATATATAAATATATATATATATATATATATATATAAATATATATATATATATATAAAATATTTCTTTTTTCAAATTCTTTCATTGATACTTTCCCATTGTTGTATAAAAATAATATAAATAAAATATTGAGAAATATGATTTGTGAATACAACCTACACCATGAAGAGTGAAACATTTCTATTTTCCATTCGTTCATTGGATATCTCAGATCATTTCACTCAAAATTACGAAATCATCTTCACACAAGGTTTCCTCACGAGCAGATGAGCAACCATTTGTACTACGGAAAATTTTGATAATTCAAGAAAATTCGTAAATCATTCTCATTCGAATGATCGATAAGGTGAGAATGCACTTAGCAGGAAGCACCATAATTCAACCCATCACTTTCCATTACACCCTTCTCATTTGAGGTAGGTACATGTATATGACAAATGCCACTCTTCATTTATATGAACAAGAAATAACTTCTGCCCGAGATAAAAAAACATTCATTATTTCGAACTTCTAACAATGCTTAATGCTTACATGGCTTGTTTTACACAAACTCATTAAATGTTTTTGCTGATGAGGGTTGCTAGTTCCGTACTCCACTAACTGGTGTCAACAACTGGGATGTTTTTTGTTGTTGAAATATCCCACGCTCAGCTGGGTCAACCGAAGGAGTTCCTTCGTTTTGTAATCGATAATTACGACATTACGTTGTTCTACCTAATTTGGGAGAAGCTTTTCAAACCTGCCAGATCTTTAGATACCTTTCTCATTCCATATTTTTGAACAGAATATATTGTCTCAGTTGAAAAATTGAAATTCGACTGAGACAGAAATCCCTTACAAAAATATCATTGAATGTTTGTATATATGTGTGTACGTATTTATACATCTTAGTTTCTATGTTATATATTTGATCACTGAACCAGAACTACAAAACGGATTTTGATAATTTGTGTATCAATGTATACGTATCGATGATCCACTTATCATAGATAACACAGGTCTGCATAATAAATTATTCTCAAGTTTTTTTCTTAAAGTGTTCATATTCGTCATAATTGTCCTAAAAGTGATATAAAACAATATTTATATGATAAACATCATATCACTCACCAAATTCAGATGACACGGCGTTTGAATACAAATTGGGTCAAAAAAAATCACATAAAATGATCGCCACTATTGTCTGAAGTCTTATTTACTCTATAATAATTAAAATTAAACACAAATATAAACACATACAAAAATAATAAAAAAGTTGTTTTTTTGAGAAAAAACTGCGTATTGTTGGTACATCTTGATAGGACCGTTCACCTTGTTTCTCACTGTAGTCGCCAAGATTTTTTGGGAAACAATCAATGTGAGAATACAAACAGTGAACTTCCAGACTCATATTACATCCCAAGTTTATATAGCTATTTAAAAAAAACAATATTTGTATACAACATTTTCTAGAATATTAACATCGATATGTAAAGCTTCTAAATGAACAAAAAAGACCGATGATCTCAAAGTACACCTTGTTTCTCACTTTTTCGTCAAAGACAGTTCAGTGAAACCTGATTCGTGCAATTTCATAGAAGTATGTGATTTTTTGTAGAAGTCTCTCACGTATTTATCAATTAGTTCTTTTCGGTTGTAAATATTTTCTAGTGGTCTACTTGATATATTTCCAGATACCAATTCTTATGGAGTTAAACCATGCGTTTTGTTACTGGTATCGTTATTGCAGATTAATGCGTAAGGACAGAGTTCCAGTGGATGGTCATTAGAGTAAATCGCTTCATAAATATTAATCATTTCAGCCAATATCCCATGGATCCGTTCTAGGGATCCATGCGGTTTGGGGTGTTTCACGCTTGAGTAGGTCAATTTGATATCGAATCGAATCGAACAGGGCACAAAGATCTTCCATGAGTTCACTCGTGCATTCTTTACTATAGTGGCAATGTATCCTTAGATGCGATCCATCATGTTGACAGAAATTTCGAGGTGGGCTTCTGTTTCGTTTTTAGCTTCGTCAATTTTTTCTTCAATCGAGGCAAATGAAATTTTCTTTTGTTGGAAACTCAAACATTATGAAAGTGGTTCACTTTAGTCATATTCATTGTTGTCTTCAATCGAAAAGACTTCAGTTAGAGGTCTATGGTCAGTAAGTGATCCATCTAAAAAATATAGGCAAAAATGTTCCATTGGCGAAACGATAGTGATGAGCTTCCTCTTTATATTTCTTGATGGTGGAGTACTTTGACTCGGCACTGGGCGCATATGCTAGTAGGTCATTATAGATTGGTTTCGGTGACAACACAGCGCCAATGGCAGAAGTATCAACATCTGTCTTGGAATTTTTTTTTTTTTAAATTGGGATATTTGAGGATCATCGTATGATTGTCTGCCTTCCGAGTCAAAATTGAATGGTTGTGCTTTTTCGTAATACTTTGTCTGTTGTGAGATTTTGGCAAAGGTATGGACGAATAGTCGCGCGTCGGTAGTAACCGGTTCGTTCCAAAAATGTTCATTCCCTTTGGGTACAGGAAAATTCAGAATGCATTTCACTCTAGGGGGTTTTTGTGAAAGCGGGTTATAATGCTTATACTCATGAGAATACTTTATCAACAATATAACAGAAATAGTACAGGTCATAAATGATGGTACACCGGAAGTGAAAAAGATGGAACGTTGTAATTCATTAGTTAAATCAATCCAACACAAGTTGAGAATCACTACATGCATTTTTTGTTTAAATTACTGATGCCCATGTGAGTTGAATTTCAAATCTTTGTTTCAGGTGAGGTGCTCATCCAATCTACATTTCATAATGGAAAGACGTGAGTATGATATGCATTCATGGTATCATTTGAAATGACTGAATATATTCGTTTGATGAAATTTTTTATGGATGAATGAAACACAATTTTATCGCATGATGAAATACTTTTACAAGAAATCGTTGAACTGATATCAGTATGAATTATTTATGAATGGAAAATACTCTTGGAATTAGACTCTGATCTCAATTCAGATTTGATACCTCTTATCATTGATACTCATATCTGTCAGATTGATTTTTCTTTAATATTGATCCCATCATCAGGACGGCATGATTGGAAAACCATGAAACAGCTGTTGGCGGATGGTGATGCTCTCTTGGATTCGTAACAAATTTCTCTTCATCTAGTCATTTGTTTTGCGTTAATCTGAACGCACTGGGAGTACGACTATTGGTGTCGTGGGTTGGCCTATGCTGACATCTGTTGGTGACCTGTTAATGTGCACGAAATTTCGTGCCATTAAAATTCCACGATATTAGGTCTAAGCTTCACCGAACAGATTATAGGTGTCACTATCTATAATTTGATGCTTTCCACATTTCCGTACTTGCCGGTAGGTATTAGCACTACGAGATATTTGATACGAATTTGAAAGAGACCACAAGCCGTCCTGATGATTGGGCTGTTGGCGGATGGTGGTGCTCTCTTGGATTCGTAACAAATTTCTCTTCATCTATATATATATATATATATATATATTTATTTATTAATTCTGAATTCTGCTGAGCCAACTCATTATAACATATTATTCTCTAGGTAAATGTCGAATATAATAGACTCAATTCAGACTTTTTAAAATAATGTTTCTTTTACTGTTTCGAGAGTAGGAGTGAAGTTACTGAGACAGAAATAATAATAATCTCATATAAATATCACAACATATAAATTGATAGTTGATTGAGAATTTTCAGATACCAGATTGTATCCCTCATCGTTACTGAGATGCATTAAAATTTGCACACCCCTGTGTAACATTTTCATCCTATTATGATAATGAAAGTGGATAACTTCAAACCATGAATATGCCATGTGTCTTGTTTATCACGTGGAATTATTTGATGGTTTCACTAACACACTCTCCGAAGTATATTGCTTATTCGATTTCTTGGAAATTATTTTTGGTCTAAGAAATCGACAAGTACAAACTTATAATATGCCACACTGAATTAATTTCTGATTGATGATTTGATGCCTTCTCTTCAAACAAGCAAACAAATCCTCAAAGAAGCTACTCGAATGTCGAAAAATGTGAGTCCATCTCAGTAGTAATAAATAAATAAAAATTCCAATGATCAAAACATTTTTTGTCAACTTCACTTCCATCCTTTCATCCAAATAGCCATATCTCTCGTCAAGACGAAATAATGGAAAAACCTTTCTTGTTTAGTCTCCACATGTCGAAATGTTTCTATTGGGTTAGTTCTGTCATTCATTCAGTAATGGATTATTTTTCATATTTTCGTCAATAAATATCTCGAACATAGAAACGAACTTCCCACGAAAGCTCGAGGAGAAATAAAACGAAGATTCGAGCTTATTGACGGAATATTATTGGGCTCTGATTCCGAATGAAGATATTCCTTAACATGAGTCCCCACCTTACCCAGAAATAGGCGATAAGAAGGAATTTTCGTCGCTATAATATAATGTAAACTAATCAAAATGATTGTGATCTGAGATTGCATTGACACTCAAATGAATGATCAGAAATAATGTTAACCAAAAAAATTCAGGGCGGCTTGATCTGTCATCACAAAACTTCACAATACCTTCGGAGAGATGTTACACTTAGGAATTCTCAAACAAAACTGATCTCCAGATCTGAGGTACCCTAAGATTAACGAACCCTAAAAACATCTGGGATTGATATTCAGACATTCGGTCAAGATACACACAGAGTCCATACCCTATCATACTAATTTCTATGGAATAGATTTCCAAACAAACTTCATTCTAAGCCACAGAATATCTTCTCCTGTTGGGAAAAAGCCAACAATGTTACAATGATTACGAGTTGGAAAAAAAAAAAATTCTGATTGCTCTTTTTTCTCTTTATTCTTTGTAGTCCTTTCTTTCATTTTGAAGTGTTTTTCCATGTTTTCTCTCCATCTTTAACTAACGTTTTTACTTAATCATTTCACCGTGCCTTTACAACTATTTGTGTCACCACACATGTTTGTTCTGATGCTCCTATTATTCTCCTCAATTAATTTGTATCAATATTTTTCTTATTTTTTTCATTGAGCAAATACGCATCAGCCAATCGGCTATTAGCGGCAAAATATTTACAATTATTTCAATTTGTTATATTTTGAACAGGATGTTTGATTCTCGGAGGAATGTAATAATATTGTCTGTTGTGCATTCGTTGAAGATATTGCTTTGAACTGCGAAACGAGGACACTCCACTAAGATGTGCTTTATTGTTAGTGGCACTTCACATAAAAAACATTCTGGTTGAGGTTCCTTTGTAAGTAGGTGTTCATGTGTAAGGAGTGTGTGACCTAGACGAAGTCCTTTAGTTTTGCGACTTCTGTTTGCCAATAATGGTTCCATGTGCCAGCTTTTCTGGAATGAAAGTAGGGTTTCAAGTCTGCTGCTAGTGTTCTCGTGTGGGAAATGAGTGCTGGATTCTCTAAGGCATCCCTCGCGTGTTTGTCAGCTGGAACATTTCCTCTTATGCCGGTATGAGAGGGAACCCATAGAAAAGTTACTGATTGATTGTAGCTGAGTAGTTTCAATTCTTCTTTAATCAGTTTCCCTAGGGGATGATGGGTATATGTTTTTGATATCAGGTGTAGGTAGTTGAGAGTCAGTTATGATCAGGAAGTTACTTCCAGATTATGTTTTCATGAAACGGAGAGCATTGTAGATTGCATGAAGTTCTCCAGTGAGGATGGTAGCGGTTTCGGGTAGTCTGTATTCTTTAGTGACTTCATCTGTTACGAATGCGCAGGCCACACCACTGTTTGTCTTGGATGCGTCGGTGAAGATTTGTATATGTGAAGGATATTGGGATATTAGGTTTGATATGTTGCATGGATCAATTGCGTATTTGTTTCTTTTTTGTTCAGAGGGAGTAATTGGGTATTCAAGGATGGTGGGGTAATGAGCCATGGTGGAGTTGTGAGTACTGGAAGGTTGGATTGGGGGAATTTCCTGAAGTTGGATGAGAGCGAGAGAACGTTTGATCCTTCCGTAGAAAGGAAGATGTGTTTTTGCGTGTTGACTGATTGGAAAGTATCTGATTTGGTGAATGTTCTGGTCATGAAGTTTTGCTGCATAGGATAGACTCAGCTCCTGCCTTCTCAGGTGCAAAGGTAGCACACCGATTTCGCAGAGTAGACTATCGATGGGAGTGGTTCTGTAAGCACCGGAGATAGTGCGGAGTGCATTGTTATGAATTGTGTCCAAGACTTTGAGAGTAGTGATGAATAGGATATGCAGCCGTAATCTAACTTCGAGCGGATCAATGTTTTGTATAATGTAAGTAACGTCTTTCCATCTTTGCCCCATTGTTTGTTTGCAAGACATCTAAGTGAACCTCTCTTTTGGCATGTTACAGATAATTATCGAATATGGGGTTTCCAGGTGAGGGCTCGGTCGGATATTAGACCTAAGTATTCCATTTCAGTAGCTTAGGACAATATTCGGTCGTTGAGTTTCAAAATTGCTAAGTCCTGGAGTTGCATTGGTCGTTTAGTGAAAACAATATATTTAGTTTTTTCTGGGGAGAATTTGAGTCCGCTTCTTGAGGACCAGGAATCCGGATTAGTTAGTTCATGTTGTAGCAGGCAGGCCATGCTTTGGATACTTTTGTTTTTTGTGAAAATGATGAGGTCATCAGCAAACAGTCTGGCTTGGACTGGTTTTTGAAGAGTTTTGAGTATGTCATTCATTCCTATGAGGAATAAAGTAGGACTTATCACAGAACTTTGTGGAGTGCCGTTTTGTGGATGTTGAACGGTTGATAAAGTGCCATTTGTTTTTACTTGATAGTGTCTATTTGAAAGGAAATTTTGGATGAAAGCTAAGATGTTGCCTTGATATCCCCAGGATTCCAGGGTTTTGAGTATTTTGTGGTGCCACGCCATGTCGAATGCCTTATATGAGTCGAAGTAGATTGCCATATATTTCTGGTTGTTTGAAAGGGCTTCATTGATGTTGGTTTCAAGGTCTACGATATTGTCTGTTGTGGATTTTGAGGGGCGAAAGCCCGCTTGTTCTGTGATCAATTGGTTATTTTCCTCTAAGTTCCACATGAGACGTTTGTTAATGATTTTCTCGAGCGGTTTGCATGAAGCACATGTGAGAGCTATCGGTCGGTAATATTTTATAATCAACCAACTTTGATTTTTTCATATATATCAGTGTCATTAGGAAGATCACGGGCATGTCAAATGTATCACCAACGGCCAATGAACCGTTTTCCGCTGGTTGTGTAAGTAGCCGGTTGCATTTCATTCACGCAGTGATGCATGTGATTGCGTCTTAGATAGAATATCGAACCAACGCGCGTCTTATACTCGAAAATTGCTTGTTTGTAATATTATAGTTCATACTTATATACAAACAATATTGTTAGTGTTGCATGGTGTTCCGTGGATATCGTGAACTGTATGATGGAATTTCCGAAATTACTGGCAGCTTGAGGATTTTAGTTATAGTATTTTTGTCTGAAGTTTATGATACAAAGTGTGGCATATTGGCATATTTCATTGGTAAATATCACTCCTTATATCGAAATCTGTTTTCACTAACTCTGAAACCCAAACAAAATTTTTCATCACATTATCATGGAATTATGAGATACATTGGACCACTGGAACATTTTTACACACCTCGTTTTGAATCAAAACATAGGATCAAAAATTGCAGGAAATGTGTCATCACGGCTCAACGTTAAGTACTAAAATCTCAGCTATCAACTGAAATTTATATCAAATAGAGGATTTGAAAAAAAAATATTATGTGATTTTTGAAAAACATGCTAGTACCCAACGTCTTTGTGATGTTATACCAGAGATAAAAGAAATTGCCATTTTTCCAAAAAATGTTTGCATTGAGAATGTTTCGTACGAATTGAATAAAATAACTTAAATCGAGAACATGGGTGTACCAATTCTTGGTATCGTTCGTTTGATCTTAGTCAATTCGATTAATGAGGTATATTTTGTTTTTGGTTTGAAGGAATGAAAATAATATATTTGAACGGACATTTATTTGCTTATGAAGTGGAATTCACTCACACAAAGAGATGTGTTTTGCAAACACAAATTGAGTACACTAGACACAGTGAGATTATTCCCCATTCAAATGGTAAAAAGTACATTACATTATTTATATCATCGTTTGATTCAACTTTCAATCTTATTATCTAGCCTATTGTATAAATGATCATATTCCATTTATATTTCTGTTAAAAATATAATTGCCGTTAAGTGACTGACAAATATTGTTATAAATTTTAATAACACATTCTGTTAAAAAAAAAGTTTGTAGATTTATTGGTGCAACCAAATAAAAATTTGTAGTATTTCATCATTTTTCTTCTAGGATCGTCCTTGACTTCCAAGTTAGTTTTCAATTAAATTGTTCGAATTCTAGACTAAGCAGCTTGAAAGTTTCATCATATTTTTTATATTTTTCAATTGGAAATAGTTGAAGCAATCAAACC
Source organism: Gonioctena quinquepunctata (assembly GCA_018342105.1). Lineage (NCBI taxonomy): Eukaryota > Metazoa > Arthropoda > Insecta > Coleoptera > Chrysomelidae > Gonioctena > Gonioctena quinquepunctata. Next base: position 391,457 of record JAFIRS010001016.1, read on the forward strand.
TATTGAAATTATCCACGAGGATAATGAAAGTGCACTCGGTTGATTTATCATCAAATACTTCTTTGTTACAATTTATTACTTATTCGGTCATTTGTGCCTGCTTTTTTGCGTGCACTATATAAGTCCAACATGATATCCTTGCTGACTGGATTCATTATGAAAATCATTTTGATATTTGAAATTTATTTAACATTTCCATTAGGAAAATTTACAGGATGTTTCACAACCATGGTGTCAATTTGAAATTCATTCAGATTTTTCTTGATGAATGAATAGGACTATTTTATCTCAATGGTTCTGCAGATATGTTCGGCATGTTGGAGTTGAAGGAAAAACTCCATTAAGAATATTGAATTTTATAGTGTTTGATAAAAGGTTTTTTAAACACTTCACTTAATTCAATACTCTTGCTCTGCATGCATCTTAGCACCTTTGGGAAAAAATAATGAGTCCTACTCATTTTTTCAAAGGGAATCTCCAGTTTAAATTTGACACAATAGTTTTGAAAAACCCTCTATTTATAATTTTCCAAGCAAAATAATCAATCAATGTAAGTAATCAATGTCATTGCTGTAGGTGGTGAAGTTATCAACTGTATGAATGTATGGTTGAATAATAGCAAATAGCTATTTTCCTAACCACAATGATGGTGTTGTATAACAATAAGTGAAATCAAGTGATAGTACCAAATGTACACTTTGATAATGACAAATATCTTTTTGCTTATAGCAAATAAAACCGACAATCAAAACATATATTTAGGGAAAAAACTTTGTGTCATTACTGTAAACACTTGATTTGATAGTAGGTAGCACTACTTTATATTTGAATTTCAGTTTGATAATGGCAATCAAACACTGTCAGGGTCTTTTTTTTCCTAGTGACAATTACAGTGAGACCCAGCCCCAGTGCTTTTTTTGTTTTGATATTGGTTATTCAAGTTTTTTCTCGGTGTACTTGCGAATGGAGTAACATCATCAAATGGAAATGATCACTTCCAATTTCAGCTCATTTTTTATTTCTTTGCATATATTTTTACGCACTAGAAAATGATCAAGGAAAGATTCCTCGTTCTTGTTTATTACTTGTACCCCTACATTCATATCTCCCATTGTTTTACTCTACACTCACTGTTATCTACTTCTTTCTGTAAATCTGTTAAAATTCTTAATTTTTTTCTCGCATCTTCGTTCCCTCCATCACCACTTGAATTTTGTATTACTTTTTATTTTTTTTATGTGTATGAGTACTTCATTAATAATTTTTTCTTTACATATTGTTTCCTTTTTTTATAGTTGAAACTTACTCCTGCCCTATTAATTTTTTCTCTTCCACTTCTAAACAATGTATTCTGTAGTCATTTTTTGGTTTTCTTGTGCTTTATATAGTTCATATTCAGTTTCAGTAATTCTTCAGTTTTTTTTTCGATTAACATACTTTTGATATTCTACCTACTAATTTTTTATTTCTATTTTCATTGTATATTGCCATGTTTGTCAACTTCCTTTATTTTTCTTCTTACTTCCTTGGGGTCCTATTCCATGCCGTTTTCACCAGTTTTCTACTTTTCATCAGTTGGTTTTCAATGTGTCTTCTTCTCTTCTGTTCCGTTTTTGAAACTTGATCGTCCACTATTATTGTCTGAAAGCATATCATTATCTTTTTTCCTGGTTTTTCCTGTTCTGCTACATGTTTTATTTCCATTAATTTTTTTCTGTAAATTCGTTATTTATACAAATGTTGAAGTAAGGGGCATAAATACATGAAAAAGCCAAAATAATGGCCCTTTAAATCGATTGATCGACTTAAATCAACTATAAGAAATAACAAAATCAAGAGAAAAAATTTTCTTGAAATTTATCTGCACTAATATGTACTATTTTCTATCAACTGACGTTGAGGAACGGGAAATATCAGCATGGTGCTAAATTTATCAAAATTGTATTTTGCAAGTGTCTTGCATTGAATAAAAAAAGCGTATAAAAAATCATGATCTAGAAATCCAGGCGGGCATAAGCTAATAACCCATATTTTGATATCATGCAATTGCTGAAGAAGTGCTCTGTATTTACGGTCCATAAATCAATTTGGCACGTTTTATTTGATTCCACCTGCAATTGCATTCATTTCCAATTACGCATAGCTTTCATTTTTAATCAAGATGGATGAGGTTGATTCCATTCAGAAATCTCTGTCGGATTCCACATTGGGATATTAATGAAAATTTAATTTTTGATAGAACCACGAACACATCTAATCCCGGGCTTGTTTATGAATTATTTACCATTATGTTTGAAATACTTATGAGTTAATTTTGTAGAAAAATTACTCGGGCCGACCATTCCTTTTCATCACATAAATGAATGAAATGGGACACTTTGAATTACAACTTATAACTTTTTTTTGTAGAGGAAATTGCTGCACTTTTTCAGATGGATCTTATATCTGTCACAGTGGATGTTTTGTGGCTTCTTTAACATCTCATGAAATATATTCGGGGTGTTGATTGAGTTCGTGAACAAACTTTGAGGCATACATCCTCGGATGATTTTGGGAAAAAAAATATTCACATATGTCATAAATGGATTGACTTTCAAACCACTGGGTGATAAAATAATTTTGTGACCTTTCCATCAATATTTTTTAAAATCGTCAATCTAAATTCGGCATGCATCGTACGTACTTTCAAAAGTGCTTATGAAACCTTTGGAAATTATTTACAGAGTCCTCTTTGTTTCGGAACTATGACTTGTTCAGCCCACCAGATTTTTTTGAAAATAACTTGTTGGTTTTTTCCAGCATTTCGTTTCCTTGAAATTTTTCATTCACCCGTATGGTTTGAAAGTTATTTGAAATAACATTCATTCGAAAAAACATTTGTTCCATATTGCATAACAGAATATAATCAATATATGGGTGTGGAGGAAAAGCATTCGAATACAGTTTTTATTAGAACGTAGGATGAATGAATATCGAATGAAGTGTATTTTTTCTTCGCAAAAATAACTATATTATTTTCAAAATAATCATTATGAAGACAAGTTCATCAAAATACAACCCTGTTATAATTATTTGCCCGAAATTGCAATATATATATATATATATATATATATATATTATGTATATATATATATATATATATATATATATAAAGGATAAAAAGTGATATAATGATACTTATATATCACATAAATACCTGCTATGTTTGTTTTCCAATTTTTCAGTGCATTTTGCTTTTCTGGAACCTTGTACCATATTCTAGTCGACGCAGATGTCTCAAGAGTTTAACAGTGGAGTTTTTTCTATTGTCATAAGTATGTTGCCAACAGCACATTTAATTTGCACAACCTATTAAAAATAGAGAAATCAAAATTCATGAATAAACTTTAGATCTCAAGTAGATAAAAATAATATTCAAGTTGGAACATCCTGTGTGGTAAAATCAAATCAGAAGCAAACATGAGAGTAACATGTCAAAACATTTTGATGGAGAATGATAAAATATAAAAATTTGAGTACAGAAAATTGTAAGATATGAATTTTAACAAACTCTGTATATATCATGTAAGCCATAGAAATGTGAATTGTATATAAAATCCATAGAATAGTTTTGAATAAGGAGAAGTGTCCCAGAAAGTGAGTAAAACCCTTAAATTTGTGAGAAAAAACAAAAAGTGACGGTTGCCAGGAAGAATAACGTGGTTTTGAGGAGAGATAAAAATTATGTTTGAAAGAAAGCCGTAACAAAACTTGCTAATCAATAAATACCAAAATACACCAAGAACGGAAGCGAATCAACCATTCGACAATCTAAAACATGTCCATAGACCAATAGGCGTAGAAACTACCGAGAAAAACCACTCACCTTCAGAATACCTCAAAATTCCTATCCGTGACGTTTCCAACAACAAGGGGACCTGCCACGGTGAATCTGCAAACTCCAATATCCGAAGAACACTTCCAGGATTCACGAGAGTACGCAAGAGAGACGAATAACAGGTACGTTTTAACCCAAAACTAAACAAAGTGAGCGTATTCGTGTCAGACACTTCTTTCGGGTACTTTGATCACTTTAATCCACTGATTTGAACTTTATTTCTCATTCATGCTCATAATTATATTCACTAGTTACTTTATTGCGCATGAGTAAAGGTTTTGACATTTGTATTTCACTGGTTGATCAAAATATTAAAATCTGAATAGATTTCGCAGGTTAGGTATATTTGAGGATTCATTTTGATTGAAAGAAAAATCATTTGACTATTTTCTGGATTTATTAATTATCTGTTGATCACATAACCACAAATCTTTCCATGAAACAGTACATTGGACATTGACTTCAAGCAGAGCAACAAAATGGCACCACTGAATCCTGCCATGAGAAGGAGAAATATCATATTTCCATAGGAGTACCGACTGAGCTGGGATAAGGTGAAAGAATACAGGTAAAAGAAAAAAGTAAACAACATAGCCGGATAGATTTGTTGAAAATAATATATTATATATATATATATATTTATATATATATATATATATATATATATATATATATATATATATATATATATTATATATATTATTATATGATGCTTATTATTTATTTTTATTGTTTTTATTTTTTTATTTTATTAATAAATCAATATAAAATATTATATATATATATATATATATATATATATATATTATTAGGATGCTGCTATTATAATTATAATTATTTCTAGTATTTCGATTTTTATTTTTTTATTTTATTAATAACTAGTCATCATAATAAAATATTTGCCATTTGTTATGATACGTTTGATTAAATGATTTATTTTTATTTGAATTTTTTTTAGAAAAGGAAATACCTATCATAACAGTAATAAATTATCCGGCTATGTTGTTTACTCTTTTTAAATACTCTTTTACCTGTATTCTTTCACCGTATCCCAGCTCAGTCGGTACTCCTATGGAAATATGATATTTCTCCTTCTCATGGCAGGATTCAGTGGTGCCATTTTGTTGCTCTGTTGTAATGTTTAATGTACTGTTTCATGGAAAGATTTGTGGTTATGTGATCAACAGATGAATAATAAATCCAGAAAATAGTCAAATGATTTTTCTTTTATTCAAAATGAATCCTTGAATATACCTAACCTGCGAAATCTACCTTGATTTCAATATTTTGATCAACCAGTGAAATACAAATGTCAAAATCTTTACTCATGCACAATAAAGTAACTAGTGAATATAATTATGAGCATGAATGAGAAATAACGTTCAAATCAGTGGATAAAAGGCATCAAAGTACCCGAAAGAAGTGTCTAACACGAATACGGTCACTTTGTTTAGTTTTGGGTTAGAAAGTACCTGTTATTCGTCTTTCTTGCGTATTCTCGTGAATCCTGGAAGTGTTCTTTGGATATTGGAGTTTGCAGATTCACCGTGGCAGGCCTCCTTGTTGTTGGAAACGTCACGGATAGGAATTTTGAGGTATTCTGAAGGTGAGTGGTTTTTCTTGGTAGTTTATACACCTATTGGTCTCTGGACATGTTTCAGATTGTCGAATGGTTGATTTGCTTCCGTTCTCGGTGTATTTTGGTATTTATTGATTAGCAAATTTTGTTACGGCTTTCTTTCAAACATAATTTTCATCTCTCCTCAAAACCTCGTTATTCTTCCTGGCAACCATCACTTTTTGTTTTTTCTCACAAATTTAAGGTTTTTACTCACTTTCTGGGACACTTTTCCTTATTCATAACTATTCTATGGATTTTATATACAATTCACATTTCTGTAGCTTACATGATATATACAGAGTTTGTTAAAATTCATATCTTACAATTTTCTGTACTCAAATTTTTATATTTTATCATTCTCCATCAAAATGTTTTGACATGTCACTCTCATGTTTTCTTCTGATTTGATTTTACCATACAGGATGTTCCAACTTGAATATTATTTTTATCTACTTGGGATCTAAAGTTTATTCATGAATTCTGATTTCTCTATTTTTTTAATAGGTTGTGCAAATTAAATGTGCTGTTGGCAACATACTTATGACAATAGAAAAAACTCCACTGCTGAACTCTTGAGACATCTGCGTCGACTAGAAAATGGTACAAGGTTCCAGAAAAGCAAAATGCACTGAAAAATTGCAAAACAAACATAGCAGGTATTTATGTGATATATAAGTATCATTATATCCCTTTTTATTCTTTTCACATTGAACAAATATATATATATATATATATATATATATATATTGCAATTTCGGGCTAATAATTATACCAGGGTTGTATTTTGATGAACTTGTCTTCATAATGATTATTTTGAAAATAATATAGTTATTTCTGCGAAGAAAAAATACACTTCATTCGATATTTATTCATCCTACGTTCTAATAAAGACTGTATTCGAATGCTTTTCCTCCACACCCATATATTGATTATATTCTGTTATGTAATATGGAACAAATGTTTTTTCGAATAAATGTTATTTTAAAATAACTTCCAAACCATAATGAAAAATTCCAAGGAAACGAAATGCTGGAAAAAACCAATGGGTTATTTTCAAAAAAATCTGATGGGTTGAACAAGTCATAGTTCCGAAGGTTTCATAAGCACTTTTGAAAGTACATACGATGCATGCCGAATTTAGATTGACGATTTAAAAAAATATTGATGAAAAGTTCAAAAAACTATTTTATCACCCTGTGGTTTGAAAGTCAATCCATTTATGACATATGTGAATATTTTTTTCCCCCAAAATTATCAAAGGATGTATGCCTCAAAGTTTATTCACGTACTCACGGCGTCTATAATTTCACCGACTCGTCGTCTATCAGTGGCAAGAAGTTGGTACACGAACCTGGAAAGGGATACATTGTCCAGTGCAGTAGCTATAGGTAGCGCCGATGAGAGGATAGCAAATGCAGCAGCGTGTTTTTATATACATATAAATCTGAAAATTCTATAATTGTTTCTGAATTCCATTCCATGTTAATACGCAATAATAAAAACAACACTCAATTAACTCTGCCACCAACAAACTTCCCTTCCGAAGCGACTTTGATGTTTGGTAATTTACCGACATTTCATGGGAACAGTCAAGCCACGTTGAGCCGGTGTCTCACGGCGCGAGACTTGACGAACTTGGCTTGAAGATTGTCGAGTCTCGCGTCGTGTGACCGGTCGACTCGCGTAGGATCAAGATTCGGCAAGCCTAAGCTCGAGGTGGCTCGACTTTTCCCATGAAATGTCGGTAATTCTACAATCATCAAAGGCGCGTGACTAGACCAGCTTGCTCTTACTGTATGGCGCGAGGGTGCCTGTCGACAGTGTCAGCTACGACGGGAGAGCGGTCATTCAGAGAGACAGTTTGGTGGCGGCAGAGTATTGTGTATTAACATAAAGTGAAATTCAGAAGCAATAATCAAATTCCTAGATTTATATGGGACCCAATCACAAAAAATTATATCTAATAATACGCTGCTGTACATGCTATCCATTGTAAACTAAATAACTACTGGACAATACCTGCCTTCCTTGGCTCGTGTACCATTCTCAAGTCACTGATAGACAACGAGCCAGTCAAATCATACACGCCGTGAGACCGATCAGGCTCGAGATTGCTCAAGCCTCACTCCTGTGCTCCAAGCACAATCCTCCAAGCCAAGGTCGCCAAGTGTCGCGCCCTGAGACACTGGCTTTTTAGACTTTCGTCAACCTGACCAGCCACCGGTATCCACATCTCGGCTATTACCAAATATATTGACATCAATATTGTTGAATTTTGCATTCATCTGTGCAAACTTTCAACCGCCCATGCCGAATACAGTTAATATTTTGAAATAATCTCGAAAACAATATCGTTGAGTTTAAAATCAATTGAATCCGACCTGACTGTTCGAAATGAACGCTTCCTTCACTTATAATACTTCACCTAACTATTCCAGGTTGGGGTAGAGGAATTACCGTTCACTGCGGAATATTATGGCGTGGAATTGTTTTTTACAACCATTTGCGATGATTGCTGGGGTAATACATTACTCACGACCTTTAAATTTATCGAATAATTAAATTATGTTACGAACAAGGATCCATTACCATCTACCAGCGTAATAACGAATTCCTCCATTACCGTATATCACATAGACGAAATCCGGGTGATGAAATAGGTTCATGATGGGACTATTCAGAGACCTGATAATCGATGTGTTCAATTTGCAGATGCATAAATCATTCGATAGTCGAAAATATATTGGTGATTCAATCGGAGGAGTCTCTTCAAAGTAGAAGTATTGGAAGTTTAATTTATATCAAATGTTCGCAGATAAAAATTGTCATTTCATATACTCTTATGAAGTGAGGTGTAATTTTAATACAGACAAGTAAAACGAAAAAAAAAGTGTAATATTCTATTCACCCGCAGTTTTTTAGGTTGTCTGTTCCCTGGTAGTAGAATAAGTATTTTATCTATTTTGAAAGAGCAAATCAGTTGATTTGCCTCGATTATTACGTTCTTAAACTCTGAATATGGAAATGAAAAAAAAATTCAATTTGTCACTAACGTATCGTAAGAAAAATAAGGTACAGGACGGAAAGAAAATAATTTTTCCTTGAGAGTTGAATAACATTTGGCTCCATTGTGGAGATGAAAAGATAATTGTTTTTTCTTATCTTCGTCATGCTCGGATTTTCATCGGAACATTTTAATAAAGTGACATGCCCGATATAGATAGGCAAAGTATTTCTATACAATGTTGAATAACACAGATGAGAATGAAAAGTGGCTCTCCCATCTGAATGACGAAGGATGCATTTTCGCCAAACTTCCTCATACTACAGGTCGACCATTCTAGCTTGCATCGAACAAAGAGTGAAAGAGTCACTGTGCAACAGAGACAGATAACGGAATGTATAGTCCGTGTATCACGAACGAATTCGCTAGTTTTAAAGACTGGCCAATATTTTCGGTATATCAAAATGGGACCTATGCCAGTCGATTTCTTATGCCATTCCACACATGGAATGGAAATCTACGACACGCCACCGTGGTCGTGACCAAAGTTACATGGAAAAAAGTATATTATTCGAAAATTTATTTCGCCGTTCGAAAGGCCTATTCACGTACTTTGAAAATGGTTATGTATAAATCTTTTCTCGATAATAAATTGGCTAGAGCAATTTTAACACAACGGATACAAGAAACCGCATGGCTTTTCAGTACGCCATCGCCACCTCTAATAATGTTGCCGCCTATACTAGCCATGTTTTATGCAGTAATGATTGTATTCACCCGCCATTCCAAGGTATGAGTATTGTTCTAGTGTCTACTAACAAATGTAAAGTGTTTTGTGTTATCTGAGGATTTTGTTTGTGATGGATATTTGACACTTTACGCTTGGATATTTATTTTTGAAAGACTTAGGTTGCGTTCATTTTATTATTATGCAGGGTGATTCAAAAGTACTTTGACAAACTTCAGGAGGTGATTCCTCACAATATTCTAATATGAATTGTCCGAGTGAATATATGTATGTCCGAAAACGCTTCGTTTCCAAAATACAGGGTGTTGAAGTTTTATTTTTATTTTCGTTTTTTTAAATAACTTTCGAAATACTGACCTTAATCAAACGAAAGTTGGTATTTAGAGGTTTTTTGAGGTGTCGAATTCGAACCTGATGTAATTATTGCTCTTACTCGTAGGGGGCGCCACCTACACGTCTTTTTCTTTTTTGAAGATTCATTACTTCTTTTAGCGTACTTCTAGCACATTTTCCAGTAAAAAAATCAATTCCTCTATCATATCTACGTAAAAAAGCTAGCCCTTGTTACAAGTCGCTATAAGCAACCGTTTTCTAGATATCATTTGATAATCGATGCGTGTTGAAGTTATTAATTACCATTATTTTGCATTTTTCACAAGAATGCTTAGGAAATGAATTCGTCGTTAAGTAAGTAGTTTTGTTTTTTTGTAGGAGGCGCCACCTATTCTATTTATTTTTACTCGTTTGAAATAGTTATTTTTGTATCAATGGTGCAAAATATGTATTTGTTTTAATAAAATTTGAAGAAATATCAACATTTCATTTCAAGAAATTTTGAATATGTAGAATAGAATAAAATAAAGGAAACTAAATTATATTCAAATAAATTGTTCAAAGTGTGAAGATACAGGCATTCAGTCTTCTAGTCATTGAATCTCGTACCCGCTCAAAAATTATTGGTGTGTTTCTTATTGTTTCGCAGGCGTCTACTATTCGGTTTCTTAGATCTTCCTCGTTCGCTACTGGAGTTTCATAAACTAGTGACTTCAAATGTCCCCAAAAGTGAAAATCTAGCGGGTTTAGATCTGGGGACTTTGGTGCCCACGCCTGGTTAGGTTCTTCTACACCCCTACCGATCCATCGATGTGGAAAGACAGTGTTGAGGAATTCTCTGGCTAGAACGCTAAAATGGGCCGGAGCCCCATCATGCATAAAACACATGCAGATACGAATTTCTAATGGTACATTCTGAAGTAGTGCCGGCAATCCATTTTCTAAAAAGTCTCTGTAAGTTGCGCCATTCAGTCGGAACGGAAGAAAAAAAAGGACCTATCAAGTAATTATCAATTATTGCCGCCCATACATCTACAGAAAATTGATACTGATAATGTCTTTCACTAACTGCGTGCGGATTTTCCAGATCCCAAACATGGTTGTTATGGAAGTTTATGATAGCATTTCGGGAGAAGTTTGCCTCGTCCGTGAAGAGTACATATCTTGAAAATTAAGGATTTCCAGCCAATTATCTCAAAAACCACTGACACATAGTAATGCGTTGGGGAAAGTCTCGTGGCAAAGGAGCTTGTATCCTTTGAATATGGTATGGATAAAATTGTTGATCGTGGATAATTCTCCAAACTATGAACTGAGTAGAATTGAGAGCTCCAGCAATTATTCTTGTACTTGTTTCTGGATTCTCCTCGAGAGCGTTCAAAACAGCTTTTTACAATTCTGGGGTTCGGACTGCTCGTGGTCTTCTAATGATATCAGCTGCCCTCTTGAAGCTACATGTTTCTGCTGAACGACGGTGGAGACTGGTAAATGTTGAAGCTGAAGGCAGTACTCCATTAGGAAATTGCTTCTGGTAAATACATCTTGCTTCGCGCGCATTGCCATCCGCAAGGCCATAAACGAACAGCATATCGGCTAACAACATCGTTTAAATATATAATGAATATTATGACGCTACAAAAATTAGGAACTTCAATTCAATCAATCTTCTTCTACGACTATTTTCAAACCTTAGCGTAAAAACTGTGAGTTGTGTGTTTTACTTGACGACGGGCGACAGTCTGATACGAATATGGCATCGCGGATGGTAAGTTTCGTCGTCTTCAAATGGCTGCAGCCAATTCATTATCGAGAATGGAGCTATACATAATGCTTGGGAAATTGCGCAGTTTTGGTAGAAAAATAATTTCAATTGGATGAACTATGAGTTACTTTCAGCGTGTTGGAAAAATAACATTTTATTGAAAATGTATTGTCAGCACCAAAAAAAAGCTCATTTTTGGAATTTTATGTTTTTTCGAATTTTTGATAACTTCTAAGTATGTGAATTGACCTTTCGAACAATTTTTCGAATAACTCCAATATACTAGGAGTTATAGCGCCTTCATTTTGATTTTTGGAATATTCCAATTTTTTTTGTTTTTTCCATGTAACTTTTGTCACGATCACGCTGGCGTGTCGTAGTTTTTTTCCATTCCATGTGTGGAATAACATAAGAAATCGACCTGCGCAAGTCCCATTTTGATATAGCGAAATGGGTCATTGAAAGAAGATCATCTTCATTTAATTCCTCTATACCAGACGAATCGCTCTCTTGTACGTCTGACCCATCAGTATCACTATCGTTTTCGCCCAAGTTAATAATAATCTGTTCCACAACTATATGTGATGCTGGTTCCCTTGATATATATTCTTTTTCAAACCGTTCAGCCGTTCAGTAGTCACCACAATATTCAATGAACTGGTTGAAATTGAAATTCCTGTTTTTTCTGGCGACGTATTCATTCATTTTAGCCTCAACCAACTCAATGGGATTGAGATCTGGATGATATGGAGGCAGTCGCAATACGTCGTGTCTTTTGCATTGAGAAGTTCGTCCATTTCATATATTTTGTGCCTTGTTTTATGGATTTTTATCAGGCTGTAAAATTGTGGTTCAAACATTTCATCATCAAAAGGTATACCTCTAACACGTAACCATTCTTGCATTTTCGTTCTCCTTCGACAATGATGTTGTCGATGTTTCCAGTTTGTATGGTATGGAGCGTTGTCAATTTTCACAACATTTTTTGGTTGAAAATTGGGAATAAAACCCACTTTTTGTAGTTCTCGAAATTCATGCCACTTGTGCTGTTTGATTTCCTAGGCTAGTGGCGCAGTGGTACGAGCGTTAGTCTTGTGCCCACTGTTTCCATTCGACGCGGGTTCGACTCACGCAGCCGGTGAAAAATTGTTTAAGGCCCCAAGGCCTCCTTGATCTTACCTCGTACAAGTTTTCATTATCCTCTGAGGGTTGGTAAAATAACTAAGGAAGCGGTAAAAAACAAAAAAAACTAATATGAGCATTAGGAACAAACAAACCCATTTTTGCCATCTGCGTGCATTATATTAGGACGCGGTTCCTTGTCATTGATTTTTGAAAGTTTTCTAAAGTTTCATCGTTCTATCGCTTTCCGTGAGTGTGTGACGAGTGAATGTACGTCTCGTCCATGAATACTATAAGGCGATCTCCTTCTCGGTACTGTACTGACGCATCCTCCTAAGAAATTCAATTCTAAGCAGTCTAATGGACTGACGTTCCAATGTTCTTGAATTTTTCCATCAAAAACCAATTTAGTGGAGTTTTTCATACAAACTTTCTGTACAACCTTGATAGTCAATATCATCTACAATTTTTTTATAAGCTATCGTTAATGTAGGAACCGCATTTTCTGTAATGTGATGATCAACAATAGTTTTTCGCAAAATGGCTAAAATCTACTTTTTTCGCTTCTTTTTTAATTCGTCAAATATTCCTAATGGAAACGCTGCCACAACTCGTTCTTGAACCTATAAAAAAAATTAGTATGAATTTATGTCCAAACTATAAGACTTAAAAAAACGTACCTTCACGAGAAGAATAGTAACCTTCAGCTACTGCTTCTGCTTGCATAAAATGTAATACTTTGCTTATTATCTCAGGACTTTGTCTACTCAATACTTTATTTTTTTCATTAGCTTTTTAAGATTAAGGACTTTTAAAAACGCACAAAATCACAAGTTCTACATTTTATCTGCGATGTAAACACCACGAATGCACCGCTTAAACTGAGCTCGCTAGCGTTATGCTACTGCACCCCAGAGGCCAAGCTAGTATTGTGGATCTGTATATCTGAAGTCAGAGAAACATCAAAGCCGGTAAAAAGTTGGTCACCCTGAATGGAGTGGTTTTGAATCTCTTCTTACAAGCAGTTGGAGTGACCTCGTAATGAGATAAGAGTGCAACTCTCCAACACAAAATATATAGTCATAACAGCTTACTACAGATCTCGTTGAATACCATTGACTTCAAAGACTACTTACACGTCTATCTCAAACTACACAGTACTAACGATGGATTATATAACATTTTTATAGGCGATCTCAATATTGATTTGCTTGATGAGGAAAATACAGAAGTTGATGACTATTTGAGCGTACTGGATGAGTTTGGCTATAGATCTACAATAAACAGCCCCACACGAGTCCAGGAGGAGGAAAAGTTGCTTGCATCACATTATTATTACATCTGAAATATCGTCAATACAATATTGTATACTACCCATCATAATTGAAACAGAAATAACTGACTATAACAGAACAGCTGAACAAATAGTTTTCAACGGAATTCAACCAAATAGAAATAACTGTACTTAAAAGAAACATTCAAATAAAACTAAACATCGTTATAACCTTGAACAAGAAACTTAGCTCAATCTGCTGTATCTGCAACTGAAATATTCTCAGATACAATGTTATTAAATATGTATTTGTGTACAACCACCTTCAGATCAAACCGAAAAAACACAAAAATCTCAACCTGGGTAACCAATGGTATCATTAAATGTATAGCAACAAAGAACAAGCTTTTCGAATCTGTGAAAACATATCCAGGATATCAGAACTTGAAGACTCAAGGAATATAGAAATAAGTTAATCAATTTGATGGAACAGCATAAGTACAAGTACTATCGAAAACAAATTACAGAAAAATCACCCAACACAAAACAACTATGGACAATAGTGAATGAAATAAGCAACTTCAAGCGGAATAATACCACTATAACTAATATTCAAAAAAAGTGTTCAGTTTCAAAAAGAACTCCTCAACTAAGGATGCTATCTTACTCCTAAGCGAACTAATATATAATGCAATGGATGCGGGAAAACCATGTTTGGGAATTTTTCTTGAAGGTGTTTGACACAGTGAATCACACATCACTATTGAACAGTTCAGAAGATATTGGCATTCGCGGAATAGGGCGCAAAATTGTCGAAAGCTATCTAGAAAATAGAAATCAAATTGTTAGAATAGAAACCACAAACAGCGACAATCTCCCAATTCCATACGGTGTCCCTGAAGGTAGTGTCCTTGGCCCAATACTGTTCAATATATACATATATATATATATATATATATATATATATATATTATATATATATATTATTAAAAAAAATGGAATTTGACCATTAATACTATATATATATATATATTTATATATATATATATATTATTTGGATTCTTGAACCTTCGGAGTATGTTTTGTTTGGTGAATCTTGGGGTTTTGGTTCGTAATGAATATCGCTATTTAGAAAAATGTTATTAATTTTTTTCCCTTTATTTTCATAGTGAAATACTGGTTAACGTTTCGACGGGGGTTCCCTCGTCTTCTTCAGAGCATATTTTGGATTCTGGATTCTGGTGTGTTTTTTGATTTATTTGGGGCAACAATGGAAATTTCTTACCTTTAAGCATGATTTCGGAACAAAGCAACTTGGCTTAGTTTACATTTCCTTCGTTTCATCTTTTCTGATGGTCTAGAGGATGATTTGAACACGTTGAAACTATTTTTTGGGACGATAACACAGTGGAAATCTATATTTTTTCGTGATACACTGCTGAAACGTGACGTGACCGTGATCATACTAGAAGTAAACAAAGGATGATAGTGTGACATTTGCACGCTGTGTGGTGTATAGTTCGGCTTATGATCGTAGGTGTCTATGTTTAACTTATTTTAAGATGTGTTGCGGTGTGTATATACTAGATGGTGGGTGTGTTGTTTATGTTTTGAGCCATCAAGGGTGATTTTGTTTTGTTTTTAGACCGATTTGAGACGGGGGGATTTTGTGTAACCGGTTTTAATAGGTTGAAATAGATTTTGTTTAGGTGGTTTATTTCGGTTTTGTCATTTACACAGTTGGGTGTGTTTTTTATGTATATCATTTCTAATATTTCCTTTTTCTGTTCATTACTCTCTGTGTATAGCAATTTTTGCTCGTCGCAGTTGAATTCATGTGTGGTGGTTTGTTTGTGTTTATTGAGGGCGGTTGAAGCAGTGCGGGCGTATTTGTGGGCACGTACTTGGTTTTCTAGGTATTGCTCGGTTTGCCCGATTTGAACTTTATTGCAGGTGCGCACGCACTAGGACCCTTCAACATGAAAATTAGTCACAAAAGTAACAAAACTCTGCAAAAAATTTTCAAAACTAAAACCGACATCCCATCATCAAAAAACAATGTATTTACCAAATTCTTGCAAAGAAACCTGCAATAAAGTTTATATGGCAAACCGAGCATACCTAGAAAACCGAGTACGTGCCACAAATAGCCCGCACTCTTCAACCGCCCTCAATAAACACAAACAACCACCCACATGAATTCAACTACGACGAGAAAAAAGTGCTATGCACAGAACGTAATAAACAAAAAAGGGAAATATTAGAAATGATATACATAAAAAACACACCCAACTGTGTAAATGACAAAACCGAAATGAACCACCTAAACAAAATCTATTTCAACCTATTAAAACCGGTTGCACAAAACCCCCCCGTCTCAAATTAGTCTGGAAACAAAACAAAATCACCCTTGCCGGCTCAAAACATAAACAACACACCCACCATCTAGTATATACACACCGCAACACATCTTAAAATAAGTTAAACATAGACACCACTATACACCACACAGCGTGCAAATGCCACACTACCATACAATCCTTCGTTCACTTCTAGTATGATCACGGCCACGTTACATTTTAGCAGTGTATCACGAAAAAATATAGATTTCCACTGTGTTAACGTCCCAAAAAATAGTTTTAACGTGTTTAAATCATCCTCTAGATCATCAGAAAAGATGAAACGAAGAAAATGCAAAGTAAGCCAAGTTGCTTTTTTCCGAAAGCATGCTTAAAGGTAAGGAATTTTCATTGTTGTCCCAAATAAATAAAGAAACAGCACCAACTCTATTCCAGAATCCAAAATATGCTCTGAAGAGGACGAGGGAACCCCCGTCGAAACGTTTGCCAGTATTTCACTATAAAAATAAAGGAAAAAAACTAATAAAAATGTTTTAAATACATAGCGATATTCATTACGAACCAAAACCCCAAGAATCACCAAAATATATATATATATATATATATATATATATATATATATATTTGTATATGTGAACAATTTATTTTTCTTAGCTTCGAAAAGTACCGTTGTGGGTTCTGCTGACGACAGGGTAGTCCTTCATACTGCAGACACTCTGTCGGAACTCAAACAGAAAGTAGAAACGGACTTTAATGAAATACACAAGTGGTTGAAATATAAATGACTCACACTTAACATAGAAAAAACTTGCTACTTACCATTCTGTTCCAATACTTCCACAATTCCTTCCTTCCACCAACTCTCTATCCGTGATGGTAGTCAGACGTTCAATATCAAAATGGAAACAAAAATCAAATACTTGGGAATATATCTTGACATGCATATAAACTGGAATTCACATATCAACTACGTATGCAAAATAATTAGATTCATGCTATCAAAATTCAAATATTTGAGTAAAATACTAACTATACCACAGTTAAAAAACTTGTACTAAGGTCCAATTGAAAGCCACCTACGGTTTGGTCGCTTGGGGAAGTGCCTTGGAAAGTCATTTACACAAACTGCAAATACTACAAAAACATCACCTCAAAATCATTTAAAAAAAAGACCATTTTCATCCAATGAACTTTTCTTGCAATCCCAGTTATTGGATATTCTCCAACTATTATTTCAAAACTGTCGATGGATATCACAGAACGAAAAACTTCACATATCCCAAACATCCGCACAACACTCGACAAAAACAGTCACAGCAAATACAAGTGATATTCAGGGTTCTTATTATTAGGACGGGGTTATGAAATGTCACCGATTTTGTCCGGCATATTGTTTCGTCATTGGAGGGGAGGCGCCAAGTTTGAATTTACAATGAAAGTAGTTATGTGTTGAATGTTAGTTTCTTTATAATAGATGCAGCATATGAAAGTGGGTGTAGTGATGAAAAAGTGAACTCCATATAAAGGGAGATGTTTCAAAAAACGAAAAAGGTGCCGATGATTTTTACAAGCCACCAAAAAAGTTGGAAGAATTATATAATCTGAGATTGAAAAGCTTAGCGTGGAAATGTATTTCAAATACGAAGCTTGAATATTTCTTCATTTGGTGGAAATTCATGTTGAATTATTGAAGACAGAAAACTACAACTTTTGTCTAATTTCCACTGTGTAACCATATTTAACAGAGCACCTGAAGTGTCCCGGCATTTTTAACTTATAATTAAAATTAATGAAAAAACTGATATTCTAGTAAACAATAACCTACTATACACTAATAATAACAAACAAAAACTTGATGAACTAAGAATATACGTTGAATATATGAGAAGCGAACAATAATCACTTGGAATCAGAAATTTCCCAAAGATAAACAATGAATAATATCCGTGATACTGCCGTGTTATTATCATTGATGCAAATATAACCAAAATTACCAAATTCAGTATAGCCAACTTAATTTCCCTCCAATGACGTAGCCTCTCCCTTTCTTCAGTCACCCCCTTGTCCAAATGCTCACTTATTTCGTAACCCCGTCCTAATAATAAGAACCCTGGTGATATTCATTTATCCTGCGAAAGTCGGCGTAAGCTGTCATTAGACCCGTTTGATTCTATTAGTTCGTTGTTATGACCATAGGCGTGTATGTTATTCGGATTTATTTGCCAATATCAGTTGAATGCACCAGAGCACAAATTAAACTAACATTCACGCCGCTATCTACAGCGGAGTGGGCGTTAACCTTATGAAATCGGTGTTGTGCGCATCCAACCTTCTTGCCTGATCAAAAGGCTACTACTGTACCTCAAGCGCTGGAAGCAATTGGTCAACGCTCTCATTCTTCTTAGCCCCAAAACTATGCAATGCCATTTCTCACCATATCAAAGAAACCAATATTACATACAAATTTCAAAAATCACTGCAGTCGCATATCTTTGAACTGGGACGAGAATATCTTACAAACTTAATGTAATGTAATATAATTGTCCTCCAGAAATCATCTACTTTCTACGATTAGATTGTATTACTTTATGGCTTACCTTCCCTTCTGTAATCAGTAATGTTATTATCTTCTCTCATTCTTTTATGTCCACATTTTGATCTCATTTTATTTTAAATTAATTTTGAACACTTTCCTTCATAGTATAGTTTTGTAATCATCAGTCATATGTGTCCTATTTAACTTTTTTTTTTCAATGGTCACCATTTTTTCCTTTTTTAATTTTTTTTTCCAAAATAATTATATTTTATTCTATCATGAGTTATATGAATTACATTGTTTTATTACATATATTAGACTTTATTTATATTAAGTTTTTGTGATATTATAACATTGTGTTATTATGAACTTTTTAATAATCAATTTTTTCACATCTATTTAATCATATATTTTCTTCAAAACTCCCTATTTCTGCGAAACAAGTCTTCTGAACTTATCGGTATGAATACTTTATTCACTGCAACCATCTAAAATTGTATTTATAATGCGAATAATTTTTATTATTATTATTGAGAGGCTCTGCACCATTAATCATTACTTGTAATCCAGCGTCTGTCGAAATCATATATGACTTATTGATAGGCAACACATAACTCTTGTATAGCCGCGTACTGACTCGAATGTGCATGCGTTGAGTCGAGGCGCATGCATATGCACATTCAAATCTGGACGTGTCATTCGCAACGACTCAGCGCATGTTTAACATCTCGCGAGTCACCGCGAATGCACATGACCTGAGCCGTTGGCTGTCGGTTTTTGGTCCCGCTCAAATGAAATATATCGTGCGTGTGTGCTCAGTGTGGACCGATTTTCAGTCTACAATAGTCTGTCGAGCAAATAGCAGTGAAGAGATTTTTGAATAACGGTTTCAAAAAGGACAAAATGGAGTGGTCAAACGAAGACTCAATATACTAGCCTATAGTATGTATTTGGAGTATCGAAGTATTTGAGAAATAAAAACGGGATGTTGTTCGTACAAATATTTATTGCTAGACATTCTTGAACCGTAACAGCATGCCTGAGTTTGGTGTCTTTCTTTACCATTAATTAAATATTCGAAATCCTCTGACGACATCCTAACAATGTTTTGAAACTATTCAGAATGCAACAGCCGTAAAAGTTTACAGCCCCCAAACATCTTCGGGTTCTATATATTCCGTGGATTCAGAATTGTTTTGGTTTTTTGATTTTCTGTTTTTTCAATGAATTTACTATATACGCAGCACCAGCAATAATAACTTCTGCCATTACTTGAACACAAGAATGACCGGAAAGGACTGAAACAATAATCATGCGTGCGGGAAAATATATTCGAACAAATGTACCGAGTCGATACACACGCATATGCATATGCATGCGCCTCGACTCAAAGCATGCGCATTCAAGTCAGTACCCGACTTAACAATAGTAAAAGCAATAGTAGTGTGGTGAATTTATATGAAACATTTCTCAAAATCAAATTTTTCATGTTCATAGTTGCAGATTAACCAAATTAAAATAGGCAATAGTTGAACAAGGAAAGGATGGATGAATACACATATAGTTTAACCTAAATTGCGTTGCAAAAAAATTTGTAAACTGATGAAAGTAGTTCTAGAAGATTTCAATATGTGAAGAAACAATGGGTCATGAACGCAGTAGTACTAGTACAGTTAGTACGGAAAAAACCGAAAATCTGAATGAATCTCAATATGAATCAGCGATCCAAAAAATTTCCGTAATTTTTCAAGCGTTACGGGCATGCTATTCGGTCTGGTGTATTATAGGAAGTAGTTATCTCTCATTGGATATTCTTCTCACTTCACTAACTTACGGTCTGGGTTAGCTCACACCGATTTGTATACTAATGACAAATATGCTATGAATACGCCTAGCTCCTCTGCTTCAAAAATTGCACTTTTGGAATCGCAATCGATAACTGTAAGTCAAGATAGCCATAAGAGATATGGACCGATGGAAAACAATTTTTGTCAATGTATTTTTTCAAAGGCAAATGAGTCATTCTATATAGGTTACCTCAACACAGTATTTAAATTTGAAGGATATTTTTTATTAATGATTTTGTTTGATCATGTGCTTATTGCGAATCCTTAGGATTCTTTTTCCACAACAGTACCAATGTTATCACTAATAAATGAAAGAAGCCAATCAAAAGATAACTTGAAATATTCCAAATGAAAAATGAGTTCACAATTTACAGAAATTTGAGAAAGCCTTTCGAATTGTATAAGAAAATACTAACAAGAAAATACGAAGTGGAGTTCGATCGTGATTATAAGATGCATGCAGTCCTAAGATAAATCATCCCGTGGGGGTTGGGTTGGTTTCTTACTAATTATACTTAATTGAAATCGGTCCGGCATCTTTGAACCAAATGAGCTGTATTTCGTGACACGGGAAACATATACGTATGGGATAGGAGAGAAAGTTGTTTTTTTTTGTAGACTTGAGACTGTGCGTGGTGAGCGGCGCCAAGGGGACTACCTGAATATTAATTATATTTCTTCGGACAATAATGACCGAACTCCACTGGAGGAAGTTCATTTGATCGTCCAGTAAAGCATTATGCAAAACAGGGAGGTTTCAGTTGCTAAATTTCAATTTGAAATGCAATATCCTTTTTCTGAGGTCATCTAATGGGCAAGTTTGAACTAATTTGAACCAGTTTTGACGGTTGAACATATACAAACCCTTTTGAACACAACCGTTTTTGGTGGTATTATTTATATTTCTCGTTAACGTTCAGAACGATTTCGTCTAGGAGAAAATAGAAATGGAAAAGAAAAGGAGATTAACAAAACTACCAACATTTTTTTAAACTAATGCACCAAGGAAATTTTAACTCGTAAAAAACATCCTATACCGTAGCCGGTCTCCGGTGGTTTGAAGTCGAAAGGTCTATGACCGGTCACATCTAATAGCTCAATTAATCTTGGTTCGACCCCTTTCCATTAGCTGAAGGATAATTGTTATTGAATTTGTGTGGGTGATAGTAAACAACCTGCTCTGAACCAAACTTGGTTGATCCCTCAAGGAATTTTCAGGATCTTTCGATAGCAAGACTATAAGAGAAATGATTGAAATTCAGTTCTTGATGAAATATGGAATTTGTGAGCTCATTTCATTCAGATGACTGATCAAAACTTATCAAAATATTGAAATATGTAGAATTCTGAGAAAATTCCTTTTTTTTGGTAAAAATATTGGAAAAGTTAAACGAAACATTGAAAAAAAATCATCAAGGTATAATTTTCCCTCAATTCATATCTACTGAATGGTCAAAATTTCAGTCGATACAAAAATATTGTTTAGATAGACGAATGAAAAACAATATCCTAGTGGTTTGGGATGCGGGTCAATTATAATAAAATTAAATTGCCGATTCGATGGATGAAAATTTTAGTTGGCAACCGTACAGAACAACATTGAAGCACTTGTTATTTAGCTTTCGTGCGAATAAATGAGTGGGTACTTTGAAAACTGCAGCCTAAAAATATTCTACCTTTCCTGTTTCCTCAAATAAACCTCTCACAAATGAGCTTTTATCATGGCCGCCTCATATATACTTTTAAAATCGCTTTTCCGTCAGACTCTTTTCTCCGCATTAGTACTGCGGCGAATATCTTTCAAAAAACTTTCTATCCGGCTTGGTTCAAGCAAGCATGGACTAGTAAGAAAAAAGTGACACTGATTATGAATGATTCAGAATTACCGATTCGATTAAGAATATGAAAGATCCAACGACATCGAATTAGGATTAAGTATATTTCGTGAAATTCCAAAGTAGCCTCTCCAAATTTACTCTCAGAATAGTCCTGGGAAAAATATGAATTTGTCTTCAATTATTTATTCATCGTCCTTCCGCCTACCCCAGCGAATTGAATGAATATTCAAAAGCTGGTAGGATCGTCGTTTCCTTTTGTCAGTGTATAAACTTCCATTTGTATAATTAGGTCCTGTTGAAGTTTATATACCTACCAAATAAACGAAAAACTAGACGTTAATTTGAAAAAATCTCATTTGTCCTACAATCATATCAGTTACTAGCTTGTACCCGCGACTTCGTCTGCGTAAGATGTGTATTTTTTTCCTTTGTGTTTCTTTGTGTTGTTCCATCTAATTTATGGCTTTGGCTTTGCCTGCTTCCTGTTATCACGTTTTCTGAAATCCCGTTGTCCCGTTTTCCATTATACTGTTATCTCGATTGGGTGACATACTTGATATGACAGCGGAAGTAATGCTTTGTGACGACTATTACAAATTCACCAACCCCTTTCCACCGACGTAGCGACGCAATTTTCGAATTGGGGTAAACACGATTCATTCATCTGTAACAGAATGCCGATACATCAACTTGAATGCTAACAGAACCCTATGAAAATATTAACCCCCCCATTTCACCCCTTTAGGGGTTGGATTTCTAAAATGCTGAAACATGCCTTCCTTTATTTGTAACAAAGACCTCAAATACACATGTTTGTGACCCTAACTGGAAAACGAACCCTCATACAAACTTCCACCCCCTTAGGGTTTGAATTTCTAAAACCAGTGAAACACGTATTTTTTTGTAACAAAGACCTCAAATGCCAATATTTATAACCCTAACTTGAGAACTAATAGAACTCCCAACGAACTTTCCCGCACTTCTATTGTTGAATTTTAAAAAAACCTTGACATACGTGTTCTTTAATTGAAAAAAAAGCCCAATTCCATGACTCTAACATCGAAACTAACGGAACTCCCACTTTCGCTCCCCTTCTCACCCCTCTTCTCAACCCTTCAGGTTTGGAATATAGAAAAAAACCTTTCTTAGTGGTTATTTATGTCATCATAGAAATACGCTGTATAGGGTTTGGTCTCGGCGTTGATTGTCAGTCAGTTAGTCTGTCAGGAGATGTGATTATATATGTATAGCTTCCCGTTATCTCGTTTCCCTTTATCCCGTTATCCTGTTTCCCGGTATCCGTTATTTTGTTTGGCTGGCATACTTGATTTAACAGCGGAAGTAATGCTTTGTGACAACTATTACGAATTCACTAATACGCTTTTACTTATTTAGGGACGGACTTTTCAAATGAGGTTGAAAACGATCCATTTATTTGTAACAGGGAGCCACATCAATTTTCATGACCCTAACTCAGAAACTAACGAAACCTCCATACAAAATTTCACCCCTTTAAACGTTGAATTTCTAAAAACACTGAAACATATATTTCTTTTTGTAACACCCCTCAAAACCATTTTATGACCCTAATTGAAAACAAGAACCCCATGAAAGTTTTACCCCTTCAGGTGTCGAATTTGTAAAAACACTGAAACACGTTTGTTTTTGTAACGAAGACCTCAAATACCAATTTCAATGACCCTAATTCGAAAACTAACGGAACCCCCATGTATACTTTCAATCACCATTTTCTCGAAAACACTGAAATACGTATTTCTTTATTTGCAGCAAAACTTAAAAACCAACGGTACTTCTATACAAACTTTCAACCCCCATTTCAACCCCTTCATGATTTAATTTTGAAAAACCTCGACATACGTGTTCTTCAAAGACCTCAAACACCAATTTCTATAATCCCAACTTAAAAACTAACATTACTTCTATACAAACTTTCAACCCCCACTTCAACTCCTTTAGGGTTATCTTCAAAAACCCTGTCATACGTGTTCTTCAATTGAAAAAAATAGCCCAAATACCAATTTCCAAGGCTCCAACTTCAAAACTAACGGTACTTCCACTTATCACCACCCTTTTCACCCCTTATTTAGGGATGAAATATCAAAAAAACGTTCCTTAAGGGTTAATAATGTTATCATGGGAATACGCTGTCACAAATTCTCTTTAGATCCAGCGGTATGGTCTGCGCGTTGATCGTCAGTCAGTTAGGAGATGTAATATACCTGCCAATTCGTTCGCGTGGAATTTGTATTTTTATAATTACAAGCTTTTATTTAGTTTCACCTGTCCCGATGTTTGTCATCAAATCTTGCAAGTTAAATTTGATCCACTTCTAGTTGTTCGAATAACGTGAAATTTGGCAGGTGTTCATAGTTCCCGTGACAATGCATTATGCATTTGTTAGAGAAAAATAAAAACAAAATGGCGGCTCCTAGATGGTCGACGAGATTTGTGTTTATGGTCCGATTCGATTCAAAATTGGTATGAGGGGGTTTTCAGGGTCGAAAATCATGAATTTCCTGACAAAATTCATGAGATCAAAATGGCGGCTTCAAGATGTTTGACGATTTCTGTGATTATGGTCCGATTCTATTCAAAATTGGTATGTGGGGGTTTTCAAAATCAAAATTCACAAATTCAAGATGGAGGCTCCAAGATGGCGAACGAGTTTCGTCATTATGGTCTGATTCGATCCAAAATTGATATGTGGGTGTTGGGTGTACTTACTAAAAAGAACAAAATGAAATTATTGATGAAACAAATCTTTTTAAAAACAAGCTTTTATTCAAATACCCTAAAAAGTACAAAATAATTGCTTCGGATGTGTGACGTAGGTTATTCAGTGAGTTATAGATTCGAAAGATTGTCGCATCTGTGTCGAGCCCCATAATTACAGAAAAACTTTCATTCATAAGAAACAACACGATATTACTTAATACGAACTTTATAGCCATAAAATAAATTCCATGAGTATGAACATAAGTTCTAAATTCAAATAAGCGACCAAAGCCGCTGACAAGTTGAAGATAATTATAATATCAGACATTTTTCCCCGCGACTATGCCCAACTCTCACGTGATTCGGTAACGGGTTATGAAAATACGCGTTTTTTCGGATCAACAATCACTCGGTGTTCAGCAGTCAAACGAGTACGTTCAAAATGAGGTAAGAATTTCATTCAATCACGACATAGTGAAATCAGGATGAGAAGAGTACGAATATAGTTGTCAAGCAGTGAACTTAAGTAGCCAGTAATAGAAATTTTATTCAATTTAATCCGAGTATCCAAGTGAATTCACCAGTAAACCAGCCTTTTCTCCATAAATTACCTGTTATTGATCAACGCTTCCAGAACGTGAATAAGTCCACGAAAAAACCCAAATCGAGAGTTCATGGTCTCATAGAAAACCATATCCATACATGCTATACCAATATACAGTGCGAGTTAAAAATAAAATGAACATTTTCAGTGGAGTTAATCGAAATAATAATAAAATTAAAACTAATTGTCGTTTAAAAGCCATCCTCAGTGAATAAGTGTTGACTCTGCTGATGTATCGTTAGTTATATATGTTTTCTGTATTTATGTGTGGGCAAATTGATTTTTTTATAATACGAATGTGTCTATAAATGTCCATAATTTTATGTTATCCAAGTTTTCAATAGATAATTATTTCCAGCAGTTTTGACAATTGATGTCACTATTGTTTTTAGTCAATCTGATTGATTCGTAGACTGAGGTAGAATTAACGAAAAGTAAACTACACTCTAGTTGTTTTTCTGAATATTTATAGAACGGATGAACTATTATTGTCAACTTTCATTCAATATATATGTCTATTCTTAATATTTTCATGAGTGCATTATTATTTTTTATTCTTACTTTTCGAATCTTTCTGAAACACGGTACGTATTTCCTGGATAAACAACTCACGCCCAATCACAGAGAGAAAGGGGTGATTTCCTGTAGACCGCTCCAGGAACATAATTTCGATTCGACCATCCTCATATATTGGATACTCTCGAGGCTTGTTTTCGCAATCTAACAAGAAGTCTGGTGTTACAGGTGTGTTCTGTTAATTCATAACACCCCGTTTAGTGCGGGCACAACATTTGGTTGGTCAGATGTGGAGTATTTACATCCCCAACTCTCCCCGGCTTTAACATTTGGTATGCAAGGGTGTGGTTTTTTAAATAAATAACACCCTGTATATCTCCAGACACAACGTCTGTATTCGAAATGAAAACTTTGCGTGACAAGCTCTTGAATCTAGAACTCACGGAATAACCTACGTCAGTAGGAGATTTAAGCCGGTTCTGGGTCTCCCCCCACCACTATGACGTCACGTGTGACCTTGAATGGTTGCAGGTGTGCAATGTGGTGTGTGTTTGACCTTGAGATTTGACTTTGAGATTTGTCATTGAGTTTTGACATTGGGTTTGGTCGACTTTGAGATTCGACTACAGTTGTGACCTT
Source organism: Gonioctena quinquepunctata (assembly GCA_018342105.1). Classification (NCBI taxonomy): domain Eukaryota; kingdom Metazoa; phylum Arthropoda; class Insecta; order Coleoptera; family Chrysomelidae; genus Gonioctena; species Gonioctena quinquepunctata. Next base: position 418,273 of record JAFIRS010001016.1, read on the forward strand.
GAGTTTGACCTTGAGAGTCATAACATTAAGTATCGACTTTGAGATTTGACCTCGAGTTTTAATGTTGGGATTGTTTCGGCAACCTCAAGATTTGATCTCGATTTTTGTTTGATCTTGACTAAAGTTGTGGTGTAGGCATACATTTTCTGTGTAGTCATGACCTTCATGAATCCTTGCACTCTCAAGCGAGGAGGACGTTTGTCCTGTGAGAGAGCTGAGAGTGAACTGCGAGTATTGATGAGTGCGCTGAATGTCAAGAGAATCCCCTCAAATCCATACAGATTGCGCATCGCATCGGACGTCTTGTAGGGTGGGGATGTTTCATTGAAATATTCCAGGAGAAGAGTATTTCGAATCAGTGTCTCCTCCAGTGAGCTATTGAAAACAAGTTGTTGAAATGTATTCATGTGATTGTGGTAGAGCTTTCACCCGTAGTGATAATCTTCGTCGACATCAACGGGAAACTTGCCAGGGAGGTCCTTCAGTGAAACGAGTTAAATTGAACAATAGTGATGACTCACCACCTGTTTCCTCTATACATGTAATGCTGTAATGTGACATTTCCATATTGTCAAGTCAACTCTCACAATAGAACACTCGCACAAGGACGAATTCATGTTCACTTGGGAGGTGGTGTACACCTCATTAAAAATGCATTCAAGTGTCGCATTTCCAGCTACAGAGTATCTAGTGAAAATATGTATACAGAGTATGCACCTTTTTTCAACGATATTAAGCCCAAAGAACTCGAGTTGTTGAAAAAAAACATCAAACTTCACAACTCCAGCAAAGGTCAACATGGAAGTATTTGGAAGTTATGTCATTCAAACACAGGAATTGACAGATATAAAATCATTCAATTCTCCCAATCGTATAGCAGATCGCTCGACTGATTTGAATGGATTATTTGACGCATTTCATTGAAATTATGATAGCCCAAAGTACGGAGTTTGAGGAGCGTGATTCAGGTTTGTACTAACAATTGTTGAAAATGATGAATGGTAGAATAAAATCTTTTTTTTTTTAGGATGGAGTTGTGAAAAAATTATGTTCCTTGAGGTGAATATAAACAAATACAGTCCACTTGGCGGATCATCATATATGAAACTTCCCGAATTCATTGAGAGAAAGAAAAGGTGTTATCAACATAAAAAATGAAGACCAATGCTGCTTTGCATGGGCCGTGACATCCGCATTATTTCCCACAAATAATAAAGTGTCGGAGGTGTCATCCTATCCACATTATGAGACTGTCTTGAATGTAACAGGTATGGATTTTCCAGTAAAATTACGTGATATAAAAATGTTTGAGTATTTGAATGATATTTCAGACAATGTTTATGGTTTGGAATCTAAGATTGAGAATAAGAGAGTCAAATATGAGGTGATTGGGCCCTTGCGATACTCTCAGAGGAAACTCAGAAGACATGTCAATTTATTGCTTATCACAGATGAGGTGGGAAATAGTCATTATTGTTGGATAAAAGATCTTTCAAGATTGGTGTCAAGTCAAATTTCAGCTCATGAACACAAAAAATATTTCTGTGATGGATGTTTATTGTACTTTTCGAATGAGCGATTACTGTTCGTCACCAGATGCTGATTTGTAATCATGTATATACAACAATACCTCAAACTGATTTCAGAATCAATAAATATGGGAAAATGGTGGCCAGTAATACATTAATGTTTGAAAATTTTTTGAAAAACAAATGATTGTACCTTTCGTAGTATATGCAGATTTCGAATCGATTCTGAAGCCTATTCAAACCACTGAACCGGATCCCAAACACATCCGTATACGAAGAGAACCTACCAATCACGAAGCATACACATTCGCTAATTTCATAAAATGTTCCTTCAATGATAAGCTATCAAAATTTGTTTCATATGAGGTGGTGATGCGGCAAAAGTTTTCCAATGCGAATAGAAGATGATTTGCAAAATATATATAATAATCATTTGAGGTATGTGAAACCGATGGCTAAACAAACCCCAGAAGAGGAAATGGAATATCATAATGCCACCACTTGTGGTATATGTGAAAACCTTTCACAGAAGGGGATGTTAAAGTCAGAGATCACTGCCATCTAACGGGAAAAAAAAAGATATCCAGCAGCGCACTCTGCCTGTAATTTGAATTTAAAAATTTCCCGAATTTCATTCCATTATATGTCACAATATGAGTGGCTATGATTGTCATATGTTCATTAAAGAATTATATGAAGAAAGGATAGGGTTGATGTTATTCCTCAAACTAAGGAAAAATACATTTCGTTTACGAAACATCTCTATACACATAGCTATCTTAATAAACAAGGTAAAATGAAGAAGAACTTTTTAAAAATGAGATTCATTGATAGCTTCAAGTTCATGTCAAGTTCATTGGAAAAGTTGGGTGCAAATTTGACTGATAAGCAATGTGTCGAGATGATGAAATGTTTTCCCGATAAAGAAAAATTCAATTTAATGAGGCAGAAAGGTGTTTTCCCATATAGTTTTGTGGATGACATCAATAAATTGGATCATCCTAATTTACCGACAAAAAATCAGTTTTATGACAATTTGAATGAGGAACATTGTCAGAGAAAGACTACATGAAGCTAAACGTGCTTGAGGATCTATTCGAGTGTAAGAACCTCGGGGAATATTCGGATTTATATTTGAAATCTGATGTATTACTGTTGTGCGATGTATTCGAAAATTTCAGGCGGATCTTTTTTAGATGCATATAAGTTGGATCCCGCTCAATATTATACTGCACCGGGATTATCTTGGGATGCAATGTTGAAATATACAAATATTGAACTTGAACTGCTAACTGACATTGATATGATAAATTTTTCAAAAAGGCATCCGTGGAGGTATTAGTCAATGTAGTGATAGAAAGCAATAATAATAAATAATAGGTTTCTGCCTGAATTCGATCCCAATGAACAATCATCATTCATTTCATATTTGGATGCTACAAATTTATATGGACATAGTATGTCACAAGCATTACCTACCTCTGAATTCACTTGGTTAACTCGAGAAGAAATCACAAATTTAGACATTATGGCTGTGGCAGACAATGATCCATATGGATATGTCCTTGAAGTTGACATCCATTATCCTCAAAATTACATGATAAACATTCAGACCTCCCTTTTTTGGTAGAAAGAATGGCCCACAAATTCAAAAGCAAAATTCCAAAATTGATTCAAATTTGAATGATAAGCGAAAGTATGTGGTTCATTATAAAACTTGAAACAGGCCGTCCAATAATGGTTTGATTGTTATGCATACTCATAGAATCCAAGATTCAAGCAGTCATGTTGGATGAAGCCTTACATCGATCTCAACACTCAAATGCGTAATAGATCTAATAATAAGTCTGAGAAAGATTTCCTATAAGCTAAAGAACAATGCAGTTTATCGCAAAACGATGGAAAATGTTGACAATAGATTGATGTAAGGCTTGTCACACATTGGCAGAATGCTCACAGAAGTATGAGAGCAGGGCTCTGATTGCACGGCCAAACTTCAAAAGTTGCACAATTTTAATGAAAATTTCGTTTGCGATTCAAATGGGTAAAAGTGAAAGTGTATTACGATAAACCATTGTATTTGGGATTCTGTGTTTTGGAATTATCCAAGACTGTAATGTATGATTTTTTCTATGGATGTATAAAGAAAGAATTTGGTCAGAATGCTTCTCTGCTCTACACCGATACAGATTCTCTAATTCTGAAAGTAAATACGGACAATTTTATGATTTCATCAGCAACAATATAAGCAGATTTGACACATCTAATTACATTGAACATAATAAATTCGGAATACCTGTAAAAAATTCAGTCTTGGGTAATTTAAAAGATGAGTTTCCCAATGATCCAATAATTAGTTTTTATGGTACAGGTGCCAAGGCATAATATGTACAATCTCTTGCAACAGAAGTAAATTAAAATGTTTAAGATGAATTCATTCAGAAGCATCTCACATGATGTAAAGAGAGCAAAGGGTAAAGAGATCTGTGATAAAGAATCAATTGACATTGGAGGATTACAAGAAAATAGTTGAGAATGGTGGTAAAATTTTTAGGAAGATGAATTCATTCAGAAGCATCTCACATGATATGTTTACGGAATTGAAAAATAAAGTAGCACTATCATATGATGATGATAAAAGATTCATAATTCCCAATACAACACAAACCCTCCCTTGGGGTCACAATGACATTGAGTTCTATCAGTGCGATCCCAATGAAACTATTCGTATATGTAATAACATAGTTAAATCTTTTTCTCAAGAATATGGCATGAATTCCGAAAGTAGATTGGATTATTTAATCGCATTATTGAGTGCTGAAATAACTGAATAATATCATTCGCAATACTCAAATTAACTGGAAAATGCATAGTTGAGTTGTTAAAATAATTATATATAAGCATTGACATAAGTAATGAGAAAATAAAAGTATTGAGGCATACTATTGTGTTTCATTTTGAATAGAAGTAGTGAATCCTCAAAATAATTCAATTTTCAATCTGCGTCCGCGAATCAGAAATTTGTGCAATTATCGTTTCGCGGATGCAAAAAACGGGTAAAAATTTATTCCAGAGATCGCAGATTAATTTTTTCTTTCGCGGTCACCGAAACTACTCCGCGAAACCGCGGAACCGCGAAACCGAGAACCGCGAAACCGCGAAACCGCGAAACCGCGAACTCACCCCGTGTAAAAAACCGCGCGGTATTTCACACGGGTAAAAAGCCGCGGTCTAAAAAAAATCAACAAGACCGCGGAGCGGTCTTGGCGCCGCGTAGCGGTGCGTGCCAAGACCGCTCCGCGGTCTTGACTCCGTAGTCTACCAAAAAAAAAATTGCGCCGCTGCGCATAGAACCACTCCGCGGTCAGATGAAAAAATGTGTTGGAGGCTTATATCTTTAGATCTTGTCACAATGATCAGTGTGAATTTATCCATGTTAGTGGAAAGATGAGTAATGTTATAGATAAATTTGGTCGAAGAGGAAATGTAATCATACTTCAATCATACATAGATCTACTGGTGTTGGTTTAAAGCATACACAAGATGGAGACTATGATATGCAGGGCAAACGATTGAGGAATGTTGGTGATCCAATTGATGCGAGCGATTGTGTAACCCTCACATATCTCGACAATCAAATAACAGATACGAAGGAAGTTACTCTTGCTGCTGTACAAGCATCCGTTCAATCAGCAGTGGACATTGTATTAAAAAGGAAATTGAATCGTTGGAAAAGAAAATTCATCCACTCATGGAAAGACATCTGATCAAGCATTATTGCATGTTCCACCGCCTGGTTGCCAACCCAACATGTCATTGAAGATCCTCAGTATATGTAAAATATATAATGTAGTTAAAAACATCTGTTTTCTTGTGTGTTATTTGAAAGAAATAAAATTGGAAAAGATGCTTAATTGTGTGTTTTTATTTAGAATTTGATGGAATACACTCCAAACTTTGGTGACAACTTTCAGAACATTAATCGATATTTCTGTCAGGCCAAAAAAATGCCATAGAAAATAAATTACAAGTCAACTATCTCACCATCTCAATACCAGCAATATTTGTAGCTAATGATCTGTAGAAAAAATATTAGTGATATTAGTATATTTTTCCAAATATGATAATAAAAGACTTCTGAAGCAGAAGATGGCGCCCTCTCACGCACCATCCCGTGTGACCAACCAATAATTCAAATGTACCTCCAATCTGCTTTATGAAGTCTAGGAAAATCAACACTATTCAAAGTTATCAACTAAACATTATTAGATATTATTTGAGATATTTATCACAATGTTCCTATATACACCCTCATGAAATTTAAACATTGCTAAATTTCGCTGATATTGAGCCTCGCGATTGGCATTCAATTTTCCAATTCTTCCATTCGTTCTTTCAATTTGGAAGCCTGTCGAAGGTATTCATCATATTCTGATTGAACTTGTCTCAATTCGTCATAAGATGGACGAGAACGTTCGACCTCCGTCCAACCTTATCCATTATCTCCTTCAACTCTCGATTAATGGACGATGCAATGTCTGGAATGAAGACGATGATGGATTCGACTTTCCAACTCTTTCCCACCTTCGACCTTGGACGATGTTGGTATAGTTCAGCTGAAGCAACAGATGGTCTACGATAATTACCATCGATCGATTTAGCGCCACCGTCTAGGATTCCACCACGATGGCTGTGTCGGGTACTACATTTCGCTGCCGCCTATTACTGGCGGCCCGTGCGATGGCATGGCGTATGGGCTGTATTTCCTCACACCATCCTAAACTTCTGCAGTCCCGAACACTTGGCAGATCCTCTCTTGGAGACTTTTGCCTTTATAGGAGCCTGCTTTTTGGTTAGTTAGCTTCACCGAAGGAGGTCTCGTGGTGAATTCGTCATCGGAATCCGAACACCTGCGCTTCATGCTCAACCTCGATGGTCCAGCGTCGTTCAGGGATGGTACGGGTGACAAAAGAGCTGGCAATGGGTTTTCCATTCGGAACATTGTGAAAATCTATCATCCTGAATCCTCCACCTTCCATTTGGGATGGTCCCGCCACACTAGCTTCACGACTATCACCATCTACTCCAGGGCAGCCAAAGCCGAGATGTTCATAATTGTCAGTCAGCGAAGCATCCTGCGATGGGGTGGATTTCTTCATGATGAAAATCTGGAAACAAAGCTAAAAATGTTAGATAGATGCCAGCGAGCGGGAGTCGAAGGAATGATTGTTTCGATCCAGCACTCGTAGTTTATGCCTTTTCCCCACTCTTCGGGAGGAGAGTCCATGTGAGCTGCGCATGCGCTGTAATATGCAGGATGGGTGATGTTTACACGCCTTAGGCGAGTGCATGTTTTGGGGAGGGGGTATTGAAGTTATTTCTACGACTCATATTCAAGTTTCGGTATGTGGAGTTTCTTGGTGGGTTTAAAAGATCGAAATCATATAAATTAAATCCTGCAATGGTAGGACTTCATTCGAAAACTTGTATCTTGTAGAATTATCAAAATGTTTTCAAACGTGCCGTTGAAGAAGTTGTCAACATGATGGAAGAATTGAATATTCAAGAGGAAGCAGGCTTCATGGAAGAAGCGAAGCAGATGCTCAGGTGGAGCAGATGCTGCAGAGGTAGAACCAGCAGCAGCAGTGGACCCCGCCAACGATGAGGGAGCATTGGCTGACGAAGACCAAGACGAAGACGATCATTTGATTGCCGATGATGAGGGCTAGGTGAAGACGTCTTCAACGACCTGGATGAGGTGTTGTCCAGAGGCAGGGTGATCAATACCGCATCGGTGCTCACCAGGATATCCTGTACTTGTGTCAGTTAGTATTACAGAGGTGATGACGAGGGATGGGATGGCGAATCTGTGTTTTGAATGTTTCTCCACATTCAGCGGAATGATCAATTTCCATCAACGTTTGTTGGGCATTTGATATGAAACGTAGAGAGGAAGTTGAGAGACATTGAGATGAAATTTTGTGATCGCTGCAAAATTCCATTATTTCAGGTGAAATTGGCAGATATATGTTGCTATTGCAATAGTTAGTTTCATTTGAAATAATGGAATGATTTTTATATATATATTGTATATTTTTAAATATAAATTTATCGTGATGTTGACCTTGTTTTTGAATACATTACCTTTAATCAATAACAGTCCTACAATTTTTCTACTTCCAAACAATAAACATTTCTGCATATGGTGAAATTAGTTACAATGCAAAAACAGATTTTTCTGAGTCATTCAAATAATTCTAAATGTCTGAGCTCGAATTAATTTTCAAATATATTTGGAAATCAAAACATATATATATATATATATATATATATATATATATATAAGGGACAAATATACGATCTCACTTGGGAAAATGAAACATGATGTTATATAGCTCACACTATACATTTATTTAACAATCACAAAATCTTTGATTGAATATTTTCAGTCTATGAACAGCATTCAATGTTGGATCAATAATGTTAGCAGCTTCATTTATTCTTCTTCGAATCTCATTCGATCTGCTCACATATTGCCAATACGTCTTTCGTGCATTTTTATATGATAACCAAGTTACCAAATAGTAGGTTTCATTATTATTTTCATTTATCATTACTCTTTTCATAGTGGTGTACGTGTGTGTGTGTATGCGTGATGCGACTTATTCAAACTACACAATTCAAATGAAGTGATTATATTGAATATTACATATATATATATATATTTCGTTGTGGATTATCTGACACAATAAAGAAAAGAAATATTTTATTTTATTTTATTTAATTTTATTTCTATTTATACTATGGATATAAAAAATCTATAGATTCATCCGAGTCGACCTCTTCATCCGATTGCAGATATATTGTTTCGTCCGAGTCATAGTTTGAATCTTCTGCAGGTATATTGACTTGAAGATCTTCTTCTTCATTGGGCACCCATCGCTCCAAATTATGGTCCCATATGACGGCGAGGACGGTAGGTTGTTCTCGTCTCCTCTCTATAGTCATTGAAGTTGAACTGACTTGATTGTCCTGGATAGATGCACTATCCGAGAAGGATTTGGTGTAACTTCCTGGGGTTGTACAGGACCAGTGGTAGAGTCAGCTTCACATATAACTTTAGACATTTTGGATGCTAGTGTGAAGGAATGAATCAGAAACCATTCAATTTATAGATATCGAATGATTGTGAGAATACAGTTAGAAGTAGCGGAGTACCCCTCCTACACATGAGTGTAGATGGAAGGGAAGTGTCGAAAATATGTGTATAAAAGGTGACACACATGTCTACTACATCACATTAAAGTTTCAATCTTTGATTCTTACATTGAGTTTGAAAATATCATTAAAGTTATTGAAATGAATACCGCCGAAAGTTGCAGCATTTTATCAACTTTGTTGGGTGATGGAGCTAGAAGTATTTGTCAAATGATGTGATTGCAGAATTGGGTCCAACCTGAACATTCCAACACTACAACACCAGATGATTTCTGGGATTTTGATATGGCCAGAGTTTATCATGATGACTGATGAACCAACAACAGCAGCACAAAACAATTGATTATTTGGAGCGTGATATTGAAATATCTGAATTATTGCCAACCTGTTCTTCGCTGCCCAATAAGGAGGAAGAAAAGACAGATTGAAAAAATAGGAGGCGAAATACACTCGATGTTACCGACCTGGTGGTTCCAAAGCCCGCTTCTTCCAAGGCTAAAGGAAGGTCAAAAAAAGGCAATTCAAGGAGAGCAGCATCATCATCATCTCTTACCCCAGATTCCATATCAACGTCACTATTGAATTTCATTGATCTTTCATCGTATGCCCCCCTGCAGAAATGTGTTGGAATTCAAAAGTTGGTGAAAAGAGGCATCCTTGATAAGAAAGCTGTCCTTGCTCAGTGTGACGAAAAGGATCAAAGTTTGCAAGAGGATGTGAAAACCATAAGTAAACTTCAGGAGCGCATTGCAATCATGAAGAAAGACTTGGCAAAGTTGAAAATCAATATGATTCTCTCTAGCCAAAGTTGATGTGGAGCGGAGAAATAATGATGATTTGCGCAAGAATGCAGAGAAGGAGCTAAATGAATTCCACAACACCAAAGGAAGCTGTCTGATGACATCCAGAAGTGCATAAAAGACTTGAACAATGTATTTCACAGTGATAGTGAATAGTTTTTGTTAATAAATGTATTGAATTGAGCATATTGAATTTGAATGTGCAAATGTAATTGTGTGTGGTTGTGGGCAATTAAAATAAAAAATACTTTGAAGAATAAACTCAGTTTATTATTTTAAAACATTAAATAATATAGAAATATTACAAAATGGAATTCTTTGAGATCCATGAATTGTGTTCATTGGAAAAACCTAACCATTTGACATAAACTTTTTGGCCTTTCTCTTCAATATCTTCTCGACAAGGTACACGTCCGGATTTTGAGTTTCCTGCAATTCAGCTTCATAGAAGCAGCCTTGAATAAGTTCTTATCCATGTCTTCGAGAATGTATGTTGGTGGATATGTACTATTGGCTTTGACGACTTTGAATAATTCCGTGGTGAAGTTGGCTTCATAGCCCTTTTCGAATAAATTTTTATACTTGCTTATACGAACTATGTCATTTACTCGATATTTTGGCTTGATTTTTTCATCTTCTTTCTTTTTTTTTTTGATGATTTTTTCAACTTTGTAGTGGTTTTAACTTCGATGGGTTTCATACCTATTGTGCGATGTTTCTTATGGTTATATCTATGGTTATGATTCGGAAGGATTTCCAACCATTTATGATTTCCATTCATTGAAAACTCCTTATAGATCCAAGTTTTGATAGTTCGAATTACTCTTTCAGCCATAGATGCTTTTGTCGTACTAAAAGTGGAATAATGTTTAATATTTTTTCGCTCCATCAATGATGAAAAATTGCTATTGTAAAATTCCTTTCCTTGATCGCTTTGCACATGTTTCGGTGAATATTTGGCATCTTCCAATACCATCGCCATGGCATCAGTTATATCTTCACCAGTTTTTGTTCTGACTGGTTTGTCCACAAATATTTAGAGTAACAGTCGATGACCACCAAAATGTATCGATAACCTTTATTAATTTTGGCATAGGTTGAAATTCTGCGAATCTATTTGCTAAATCTCTCTACCTTTGACGACAGTTGATCTTCTCTGGAAGTTACGACGAGCTGGCTTATGTAACTCGTCCACAATATGACGTTTGATATTATTAGCCATTCTTCTTCTTGTTCTCTGATGATATCGCAATGATGAAGTGATTGTTCAATAAAATTGTATCAATATATAATACCTTCTTCACGTAGCTCCTCTATTATTGATATGATCTCATTTTCATGTCCTGTGTGACCAGATGCTTTCGAAGCAATTAACAATCGCAAACGATCCACTAACTCTTTAGGTTTATTCCAGTATACATAATTCTTCGGCTTTGATGTAAACACTTTCTGTAACTTTAATTTTTTGATTCCTTCACCGCTTTGATTCACAAATGTATTGGAATTATTTCTCGATTTCAATAGTGGTCTTATGACTTCTTGATATTTCTTTGATTTTCTATATCTTATTCCATTTTTGACTTCATACTTTTTGTACAGCGCTTTCGTAAAATCCAAAATTTCGATATATGTGTCTCGAATTTTTGCATCACCAACTCCAGGCGGTTTCTTGAGGAATATCAAGTTGTATAAATCTGAAGTGCCGGGGTATTGACGTAATTGCATAGTGCCATCCCAAAAGGAAATATTTCCATCATCAAAACGGACTTCTACATTCCCCATTTTTAGTGTTTGTGTTGAAGGATCTACCCTCACACCATAATTCACATCATATGCACTATTTCCATTTCTAATATTTTGCAAATGTTGTTTTAGTCTCAAACCATTGCTGGAAGATTCCAAATCTCGTGAACTCGCCATTGATGAAGTGGGTGTTTCGAATAGGGTAGTTGTAGCTATTTTCTCGCCATCCACATCTTTGATGGTTTCATTATCAATACCTGAAAATGATGTATCGCTGCTGAAAGATTGTTTTTTCCCAATTGGAGTGCTGGTTCGGATGGATCGAGAAGGTGTAGACGGTTTCACAATAGCAGCAGAAGAAAGAGCATTGAGTGGTTTTGTGATAGGATCATAAAGTTTTTCGAGGGCAATCTTTTCTTCCACATTTCCACTTTTGATGGAATTGAATTTTTGTCGAACAGCTTCGGTCGCTTGAACTAGTTGACGTTTCAAATCCATTTTGGTTTCTACACATTCATCTCGCAAGAGATTCATTATTTCGATGACGAGTTTATTGTAGTGACCTTGACGGAGTTCGATGATTGATTAAGTCTTTTCGAATTGAGATATCAAGGATATATGAAACTATCAAATCCTTTGCGATATCGTCCATCACATACTTTTCGATCTTTATCAATGACAAGGAATCCATATTGATCATCCCAGCAATTCACACACATCATTTGGAAATTCTTTGAATGTGACATCGGGCGAGACGTGATCAGAGAAAATGATGTAAGTTCATCTCGTCTTGTTTGAATATGATGATGAAGTTGGTATTGTCACGCACTAGCTGTTTGGGGACTCGTGAATAGGTCTGTGCTAGATAGAAGCAATCAACATCTTTATGGCGTCCCATACAAAATATGATCGGATAATATCCTGCTTTTCGCAAATCACATCATCAAAAATGAAAACTGAATTTGGATTGGCATCAGAGGGTTGCACAATGTCTGCAATAATACTGAATGTAAAGAAACCCAATCCTTTTATTGGCGCTAACACATTGCGCAAGTATTCATATTTCAGTTGATTCAACGACTTTGAATAGAGATAAACGTATGCAAATCGCAATCCTTATGGAAGCGACAGGAGAGATATCATGGCATACGTCTTTCCACAATTTGAAGTGACCGATGATTAATGAGCAGACAGATGATGGAAGTAGTGGGCCATGTCTCAATGAGTTCGCTCCATTTAATCCAGTCCCGATTTTCTCATCCAAATTATCGACTGCAAACTCTTCTTTTTTGCTTGACAATGCGCATTGTTTGACGGTTCGACACTTATTAACTTATTAGTGCAAGATGTGTAGATATGTTTCATTTAAATGTCTACCACCACACGGAGCAGACGTAAAAGCAAGAGATCGAATAATAAAAAAAAAGGTCGAGGATTTGTGAATTCTTTAATAAATAAATTGCCGTTTGAATTGCATTTACCTGGAGGATATCAATATTGTGGACCCGGAACTAAATTACAAAAACGATTGGCACGCAACGATCCAGGCATCAATAAATTAGATAGGGCCTGTAAACACACGACATTCAATACTCGGAGAATCTCGACGATATTGAAGCTAGACATAAAGCAGACAAACAACTTGAATACAGTGCTTGGGATAGGGTCAAATCGAAGGACGCAAGCATTCGTGAAGAGAACAGCCGCTCTACTCGTCACCAACATAATGAAGGCGAAAAGGCGTTTCGGTATGGGTTGTGATGTGAACAATGTCAAACAACGAAGGAGAAAAAATAAAGCATTGAAGAAAAATGGGCGAAATAAAATCAGAAAAGTAGCATTCGGAGCAGGAATTGTACAAAAAGTTCGGGATGAATTACATAAAGCTGGAGGTAATCAATTCGTGACAAACAATAGAAAGATGGCCACAACAATGGCATTGAAAGCAGCACGTAAATATTTGAAGGCAGCAGGCGGAAAGAAAAATTCGCACCTCGCATAATACCTATTCCTAAAGTTGGTGGAATTTTACCATGATACCAATTTTGCCGGATTATCGCATTGGGTAGTTTGGCTGGTGCTGCTGCGGTATAAGCAGAGCTATAAATTCGGCAAGTGCGAGCAGAAATGATCTGAAAGAGGTAAAACATCATAACAAAAAGATGGAGGCGATAGCTTTAGGAAAAGGGTAGTGGTTATTCTTGAAACCATATCGCAAAGGCCTCGGTATCTATCTCAAACCCTATACATCAAAAACTAATTGATGCCCTACCTCTTAAACCTCTCACAGATATAGATCTTACATATTATGCCACACAATTGAAAATTCCACACTTTCGTGGTGTGTTCATGCGTGATAATTTGCCAACCTCAGGACCACGTAATCATGAAACAGCCATCATCAATTTGGATGGATTCAGCGGTCGAGGAACACATTGGGTGGCATACAGGAAAATTGGAAGAGTTGCAACATATTTCGACAGTTTTCCGGAGACCTTATTCCGAAAGGTACATGCAGTCGAAAAAATTATGTATAATTATGAACGTGAGCAGAAATACAATACAGTTGTGTGTGGACACTTATGCTTGAAGTTTCTCTCTCTTCCAATCACCCGAAAAAACTAAAATGGATTTCACGCCAGAAATGGATCGAGAGGCTATTAAGAGAATGGGGCATTCCCTCATCGCATATTCAAGATTACGCAGCTTGAAAAAAATGAGTAAAGGTCAACTTGCGGATATGCCCAAAGAGGTCATGATTACTTGTGCAGCTAATGAAATTGCATCGGTTTGGGAAATACTTCCCAAACACCTTCAGGAGGGTATTGATATTTTAAAATATAAATATTGCTATGAACATCATATGGACAATGCAAGTGTTGGAACATCAAATTCCAGTGATGTGAATGATGGACCCATACCTCGAAAACTATTTTGTTGTTATTGCACCATCGATGATTGTAATATTGGCGCCAATAACAATCAAGTTGAATTGGGACACACAATGCCGCCGAGGAAACGAAGAAAATTATTTCGCATGTGTTGTGAACAACAATAAAATGATTTGTTATCATATGAATGCAATCAGTCATGTCACGAAAGTTCGAGCTACAAGCTGTTGGAACCAGTGTCTTGAGTGCAGACTTCTACCCACCCATTGAGCTGGATAAGAATAGCCGTTATGGATTGGGGCTTTTGGGATTCTATGGATGCAACACAATCCACAATGTCACGGAAACAAACAACTTGATCACTTTCTTCATTCCCGCAAATAAAGCCGCCACAGTCAGTTCTAAACGTGTTATAAAAATACCAAGTGGCGCATATGAGATAGAAGAAATAAATGCTGTTATCCTACGAGAACTTGAATTCCATGTATTTCATGGCGCGAAACATGATGACACCACATTGGATGAATTGTTCAGCCTCCGAGCAAACAATAATACATTCAAATGTATGATGCAATCAAAGTATGTGGTGAACCTGAAACATGAAAACTCAATAGCATCCCTGTTGGGATTCGAGAAGAAAGAATTCAGTGCAAATCGCATGCATGAATCTACATCTCTGTGAATATTGTACCCGTGAGACTCATTCGATTGGATTGCAATATCATTTCAGGATCATACATAAATGACGAAGAGAATCATATTCTTTTTTCATTTGACGTTGATGTTGAGCCGGGTTATAATATAACAAAAGAGCCAAACAACATTATTTATATGCCCATCAGTCCGGAAGGACATCAGTTCATCGACAACATTACTCTGCGCATATTGGATCATCGAAATAATCTCATTGATTTCGGTAGTGTGGAAGAAATAGTTGTCATATTGGAATTGAAGAAATTACAATAACGAATGTAATGGGTTTTTGCTACAACAAACGACAAAACAGTGAATACGAAATATTTTCACAAACAAAGAGCGTCATTCATCAAATATCGTCAAAAGAAAAGCATATACAGGAAGAAGGTCATTCCACAAGTGTATGCTGAACGACAAAGACATACATTGTCAGCGAAAGATCTTAATTTTCTAAAATCGATTGGACTCCGAATTCGACAATAAAATGGTACTCGAAGCAAACAGTGACAAGTTGAATATTTTCAATGAACCAGTGGTCGATCATTCTCTCATAAGTCTGCACGAGCATACCTATAAGCCGTATGGATCACCATTGTTCAAGAATTCAGATGAAATCGAATTGCAATCAACAATCAAGATGTAATACTGGACATTGCCGACAGTTTCATTTACATTGAGGAAAATTCATTCCAAAAGAAGTGAACAAAGTATGCTATCTTTCCAACAATGCTTTGGCATTCCTCTTCGATGAGATCCGCTATGAAATGGGTGGTGAGCAAGTTGCCGTTGTTCGAAAACCAGGCATAACATCCACAATGAAGAATATGGTTTCATTTGGTCAATCACACTCTCACATGCTTTTGACAACTGGATGGGGACTTTCCGACACAAAACAACACATCATTGATGCACCCAGTCATTTATTCAGTGGAAAACTTCCTCTCAAATATTTGATGGGTTTTGCCGAGGATTATAAGAAGAGCATTCTTAATGCAAAACAAGAACTGATTTTGATTATAGCTCGTTCATTCAAGAATTCATATATTGGAGACGTTGATGCCTCTTTGGAAATTACAAAGATTGAATGGAAAATAAAACATGTTGTGCCCGATGACAAGCAGAAGCTCAAATTATTCAGTAGAATAAATAAGAGTGGTCTGAATTCAAAAATCAAGTTGGCTTATCGTATGTGGGATCTTTATGAATTACCCTCATTGCGTAGCACATCTTCAGACATATGGGCAAAAAAACCAACACTTTGGAAACACCTCGCTTCATAATTATTGGTTTTCAAAGTACCACTGCATCCGAAAACAGAGCACTGGATGTGACAAAATTCATAAATGCTGACATTAATAACATCCGAGTGTATTTGAACTCTGAAGTCTACCCATATGAGCGTTGGAACCTGGACTTTGATAAAAAACTATTCTCTTCAGCTTACTATGCATATGAGGACTTTCAACGTAGTTATTATGACAAAGATATGAGTGAACCTCTTATGGATCTTGAAGCATTTCAACAGAATCCCCTGTTCATCATTGATTGTTTACATCAACCGAATGCTACAAAATCATCTACAGTGGATATCAAGCTGGAGTTCGAAACAAGAAAAAATAAATTTCCAGCCAACACCAAAGTCTATGCACTCATTATACACGATACCTTCTTGACTTACAATGCATTGGATGGCTCTGTTCGTAATTCACTTTGAAATGTTCAATATTTTATTTTTGTACTATATCTGAATATTTTAAGTATATCAATAATGTTTATGTGTAATGGAAAAATAAATAAACAAGATTTTGTAAATATATGTTTTATTTCATATCAAATATCTACATGATCATATTCATCATCATATTCATCATATAGTTGATATTTCTCGATGATGTCATCAGGTACTTCTCGGATAAATGTGCACATCTTTGGATTTATTTTTCAATTGTTGCAAGTTTAAGGCCCTGGCTGAATTCCTCAAAGTATTACCCTTGCGTATTCTCGGATAAATGTGCACATCTTTGGATTTCATCTTCATCGAAGCAAACATTCAAATCATAGACTGTAGCATGGAGGACATCTTGACTTAAAGCATTCAAGTAGGAGTTCAATCTATCGATGGCTGTATTGATGTCCATGGCTTCCGTCCAACATTGACTCGAGTAATGCATCCACATATTGAAAACTGAAACGAAAAAAGAATTGTTAATATATTCCATTGACATTCAAATAATTTTACTTACATGAGAAAAATGTGATGCTCCAAATATTGTTACTTTTTTTTTAATGGAGAAATATCTATATTCAACATAAAATCACTATATCCTAACTATTAACATATAAACAATATTATCATTTAATGTAGTTGAATTCTACTAGAGGTCGAGTTCTCAAACTCCCTGCTACTTGTGGACTCTGACCCAAATATGTTATTGTATATTTGAAATCTGAAGCATTTATGCAACTGACATCGTCCGCATTGAATTCATCCGAAATACTTTTTGACAACCATGATTTGAATAAAGTATCATTATCATCACGTAATGTCATTAGAATAGATCTCCCATATCGGGTTATACAAATCGTCATACCAAGTATGTTGAAAGCTTTACCGATGGGTAATGATGATATTGGTCTTTGTTCAAAGCTCCCACCCTCTTTTCAATTATTGAAGAATTGATTCTCTTCAAATCTACAACTTTTGGAAGAAAAGACATAGTAAGACTGTATGAAAAAATATAGATTATTTCACCTTATAAAAAATACACTCACTCAATTGAGAAACTTCTCGTACTCTGTATTCACTCTGATGATATTATCTAACATCTGATTTCTCATCAACGACTCCACACATTTTTATAAGAGACATCCCCACCCCATTTCCAGTAGATGGAAGTGTGAAGGTCAGTGCGCGCTTGAACATCAACACATTCATCAATACTCGCAGTTCACTCCTACCTCTCACAGGATGAACGTCCTCCTCGCTTGGAGAGTGCAAGGATTCATGAAGGTCATGACTACACAGAAAATGTATGCCTACACCACAACTTTAGTCAAGATCAAACAAAAACAAATCTTGAGGTTGCCGAAACAATCCCAACATTAAAACTCGAGGTCAAATCTCAAAGTCGATACTTAATGTTATGACTCTCAAGGTCAAACTCAAGGTCACAACTGTAGTCGAATCTCAAAGTCGACCAAACCCAATGTCAAAACTCAATGACAAATCTCAAAGTCAAATCTCAAGGTCAAACACACACCACATTGCACACCTGCAACCATTCAAGGTCACACGTGACGTCATAGTGGTGGGGGGAGACCCAGAACCGGCTTAAATCTCCTACTTACGTCACACGTCCAAAGCAATTATTTTGTACTTTTTAGGGTATTTGAATGAAAGCTTGTTTTTAACAAGTTTTTTTTTAATTAATTATTTTCTCCTATATCTTCCTTTGTGTCGTTCCATCTAGCTTATGCCTGTGGGAAAGATATACTTGGAATGGGAGTTTACTAATTATGGTTGCACTTGGTTGTGAAAAATGTGGTTTCATCATTATATCTCCGGTTTCCTTCATTATAGCAGCCTAATCATAATCTTTCAAATAAAAAAAAGTTTCATTGAAATCGGTCCAGTAGTTTTTGCGTGATGCTCGAACAAACAAACAAACAAACAGACAATTACAATTTTATCATAGTATAGAGATAATTCGAAAGGGCAAAATTTCATTTGGAAACATCGGTATTCAATGTTGAGAACAATTCATCAATGATGACGTTGATGTTCAACATTTAAAAAAAAGGAAAATCAATGATTTGTTTTAATTGTGTTTATGGCGTAGCCCAGTTGTTAAAGTATCAACTTTGATACAAAACGGTTCAAATCACATATATTCTATATTATTTATATAGCGCCTGTGAGTCGTTACTACGCTGCAGTTGGACGTGCTTTAAACTTCAGTTTTTCTACCACCAAATTCGTCGTCAATAGTCGCTAGCTCCAGGCCCCGCTGGATATCGCTATCCTTTGTGTATCAGAGAGCTTCAACATACTTTCTCGATTCTTCGTTTTGAAATCGTTGAATCATTGTTCTTCTGTTTGGTATAACCCCACATCTGAATAATATTAGGAGAGACAAATAATTGTTATGTGTGGATGAGCTGGAATGGATTTAATACTTTTTTTTTTCTGTTACGAAGCTTGTATTCAACGTCAAAACGTATTTCGATTCTAACAACTCCATCTCAAATGATGTCACAAGAAACACTCATTATTTCTTGCGTGACGATCAATTAGCAATCGACCCTTCGAAAATTAAAGCAGTAATGATGGCAGGAGAATTCGAATATGAGCATTCAATTACCCACTACTACTACTTTCATAAGTTCAACTCATTACTGACAAAGCGTAAGATAAATCCAGTTATTATTATTTTTTTGTTTTTGATGGTGGAAAATGAATTGGAAATTTTTCTGTTCTATTGCGCTCATCTAGTTTCCTCAGATTTCTCTGCTTCTGCAACTAGATTATTGAGATGTTCATGCAGAGAGGACCTAATAAAATTATGGGAAAATATATACAGTGCTTCTCAACAGTCCCCTCAATGGGATGTTCCAGCATTATTTCTAGCCATTGCTAACTATCTAATCCGCACAAAATAATGAACACACCAGCACTAGTTCTTCGGTTAACCGAACTTGCAATGTGGTTGTTCGTTAGACCACTTCGGAATTATATTTATATTTTAATTTAAGGGTCTATATTACACATTGTCAGATAGACCACTTTCGAAGTGAACAAAATTTAATATTCTATTAAAGCTAAAGTGAATATACCACTTAAGAATGCAGATCTTACATAGAGTGCTTCTCAAAAGTCCCCTCCCCCCTCTTATTTTTGGAACGATTATACATAAACAAGTGAAATTTTGAAACTGAATATTAAAGGTTGCAAGCTTCCCTACTAGTGATGAAAGATGACGAAATCGTCAAAGATGACGTCACAAGGCCATTGTGACCAATAATTTTACATGGAACCCTACGGCAAGCGACACCTCTTTTGAAAGGTATCGAAAAAACTATTCAATGATACCAATTTTGTTTGTGTTTATGGCAGTTTTAATGGCTCATTAGTAAACAATAAAATTTAAATTCCATTCAGTATGATATTCATTACAGATTTAAGAATCAGTATCTACCCAAAGAAATTGCTCGAAGTGACCTCCATTTACTTCCTGACAGTGAAATATCCTATTTTTATACTCTTCTCGAACTTTTGCAAATGTGTCTGCGGAAACAGCCTCACATTCTGCAACAATACGTTGTTTTAAAACGTCAATATTGTCAGGTTCAGTGGCGTGAACCTTCGATCCAAAGTACCCCCAAAGAAAAAATCTAAAGTTGTGAGGTCCGGTGAACGAGCTGGCCATTCCGTTGAACCTCGTCGTCCAATCCATCTACCACGATACTCCTCATCCAAATACCGTCTCACTGCACCGTTATAGTGTGGAGGAGCACCATCCTGTTGGAATTTTATTTCCGAATTTCCGAATTCATCTGGGTTATCTTCCAAAATTTCAAGGATTAACGGTTCTATTGCGTTTTGCAACAGCTCCAGATAAACCTCACCAGTTGAATAAGTATTTAAAAAAAGAGGCCCAACGATGTGGTTTCCCAGGATACCTTCCCAAACATTCACCTTCTGGGGAAATTGGGTATATGTTTCACGAAACAGGTGAGGATTAGCGTCACTCCAATACCTCACATTCTGTGTATTTACATTTCCATTTAGATAGAAAGTACTTTCGTCACTAAAACAAATTGTTTTGACATAGTCTGGCTGTTGGTTAATTTTAGTTCCCATATTTTCACAAAATTCTAGTCTTCGGTCTGGGTCGTCGTTTGAGACTTTATGAAGCATTTTTAATTTGTATGGATGAAATTTGTTTTTTTTTCAACATCCTGTACTTCGACTGACATCACAGGTAGATGCAACGTGAGTTGTTGAAGAAGTAGGATTAACTATTACTTCTGCCAGTATATCAATTTTTTTTCACTTTCGTTCGAAGGCGACCGGAGTTTGCAGCAATAATCTGGGACCCAGGAAAGAACAATTCAAAAAAATGTCTGGAAACGGTACAAAACAAACTCATCTAATTTTTATATTATAATATAAAAAAATATAGCTATTCCCCGGATTACTCATCTTATGATCCACTAGGACTTGAATTTGACTTATTGAAACTGGAAAATAGACGAGTCATTCAGAACATAATCGTCCACTAACTGTTGACCTGTAAAATCAACTGTGAGTATTTGTTATCCAATCTTAAACTATATGTACCAAGATTGCGACCAAAAAATATTGTATTTCATATTCCCAGAATCCCTCTGCTAATAGATAAAATGGATACCTGCCCAAACATTCAACTTCTGGGGAAATTGGGTATGTGTTTCACAAAACAGGTGAGGATTTGCGTCACTCCAATATCTCACATTCTGTGTTTTTCATTTCCATTTAGATAGAAAGTACTTTCGTCACTAAAACAAAATGTTTTGACATAGTCTGGCTGTTGGTTAATTTCAGTTTCCATATTTTTACAAAATTCTAGTCTTCGGGCTGGGTCGTCGTCTGAGAGTTGATGAACCATTTTTAATTTGTATGGATGAAATTTGTTTTTTTTTTCAACACCCTGTGTACTGTACTTTGACTGACTTCACAGGTAGATGCAACGTGAGTTGTTGAAGAAGTAGGATTAACTATTACTTCTGCCAGTATATCAATTTTTTTCTCATCAGAAATTTGTGGTCTGCCAGATCGTTTCGCATCATTAATACTACTCGTTGTTTCAAACTCACGAAGAAGCTCCCTTAAATAAGTCCTCGAAACGGGACGATCGGGAAACCTCTCATTAAAAATGCGTTCTGCTGCATGAATATTTTGTCCAGTTTCACCAAGAATTAGGATCGCTGCTACTTTATCACCTAAAGCACGTACCATTTTGCTTCTTGAAGCACTTAAACGTTCGGCTCACAACAGTTTAACAAATTATTAAAATGTACAAAAATATTAAAAGTACCAAAAGCTGCTGAAACAGTTAAACGTTCGATCAACAATACACAAATTATTAAATGTACAAAAACTTGGACAATTACGAAAACGTCGAATTAGGGAGATTAACAAAAACGTCAGCTGATTTGACAACTATCCAGAGGCGGAGCTTGAATTTGGAATTTTAGTATTAACCGATTAAATTCATCAGAGCTTTGCGTTTTCATTAAAAGCGAGTTGCCAAAACTGCCATAAACACAAACAAAATTAGTATCATTGAATAGGTTTTTTCGATACTTTTTAAAAGAGATGTCGCTTGCCGTAGGGTTCCATTTAAAATTATTGGTCACAATGGCCTTGTGACGTCATCTTCGACGATTTCGTCATCTATCATCGCTAGTAGCGAAGTTTACAACCTTTAATATTCAGTTTCCAAATTTCACTTGTTTATGTATAATCGTTCCAAAAATAAGAGGGGGGGAGGGAACTTCTGAGAAGCACTGTACAAACAATTTATCATTGAGAGATTCTGTTTTCTAACGTGCAGTTGCTCCTCCAGTGGATTTCCCCACTTCCAAGATAGTATGATCCGCAGAAGTGGCTATCGTATTTTTTTCAAATTCAAATTCCATCTGGAGCTCGAACAGAAGAATATTTGCAGGGAGACAATTAAAGCTATGATGACACCCACCATATTGAATAACCGTTGCCAGTTAAAAACCAAGAATGTTTTATCAAGAATATGTTCCAATGCATCCGTTACCGATGGAGAGACGTTAAAGAAGTCAACTTTCTCCAGTATCTTCAGTGAAAAACACCATTATAATTTATTATTATTTATAATTTAAAAAAAACAGTTTATGGAATTTCGATGGTTTTCATCAATTGATTTATTTTTTGTACTAAATATGAAGGAACCATTTGAAAATGAATGAGCTTTATATTATATATTCCAGTTATTTACTATTTCAGAGACAAATTTGAAACTGATGACAAAACTGCACGTTTCACTTAAAAATATTCGCCAAAGGGCTCCAGAAGTGAGTATCATCAAGTGATTTTTTCTGGAGGGTTGAAAAAATCCTGTATAAACACCTAGCAAGGTAGTTGGGACTTATAACTCCAGCCGATAGGCTCGTCTGTTCAAGTGCTCCGTTGACACTTGGGCCTGCTGGCCCATTGTATCACCTGTTTTCTACGTTAACAGCATTCAAGTAATTCTGTGCCTTGCACAAGTTTGTACAAGTTCTTCACTGGGTGTGTGCTGTACAGTCTAGGTTCACCAATTGGTTGCCCGAAGATTGACTGCCTTCTGCGATCCAGTTGCAAAGTATGTGTGATACTGTTTCTGGTTGCTTAGCGCATAATCTGCATGTTAGGTCGCCATTGGATAGTCCCATTTTATTGAGGTGCTCTTTGTCTGGCGCATGTCCAATCATTAGCCCCGTAATGATTTCAGTTGTTCCCTGTTGAGAGTTAACAGGTCTGCTGTTTTTTTTTTCGGCACGGGCCTTTGATGTACTCTTTTCCGTGTCTGTTTCTTGGGATGTCATTCCACTATTGTTTGCGTTTCTCCTGGATCCAGTCTTCTACAGACGCTCGTGCCATACGCTTTGGTACCACGAGAGTGTATCCTGGGCCTGGTTCATTTTCCGATCCTCTTCGTTGGCTTTTCCATTCTCTGCAAAACCCTGGTGTCCTGGGATCCAAATCAGCTTGACGCAATTTTTTTCTGCCAGTATTGTCAGTTCCTCTTTGCAGGTCCATACTAGTTGAGACGACACTTGGCTACTCAGAGCTTTCAGTGCCACCTGGCTGTCTGATAGAATGTGGATCTGTTCCACTTCTATTGCTTTCCCGTTGTTTTACTTCACACATTGAAGGATTGAGTGGACCTCTGCTTGAAACACAAAGGTGCGATTATTCAGTGAGAAGCTAAACTCGCTCCTCGGGTTTCTAGAAAACACTCCTGCCTCCGCAGCATTCTTCATCTTAGACATCTTGCCCTGTAGAATGGTGTTGAGTTCTGTGTGATTCCATACAGTTCTGTCTGATATAGATACCTGTATGACTTGACAAATCAGAATCATTTCGTGATGTGGTCTGATCTCATGTCTAGCACGTCTCTTCCTGTATCACCAAGTGAAGGGCAGGCAATCCCAGAAGTGTCTCCATGGCTGCAGTGGGCATGATTTCATTGCTTCTGTAATGCCTACACAGGCAAAGTCTTTTGCTTTTCTGATCACTTTTGTCAGATATTGGTTCCAGGTCAGTTTCGAGTCCAGTATCACCACGATATATTCTTCTCTCTTGCTCTGTATGGTTTCTCCTCGAAGTTCTATGGGTTCTAGCCCCTTTAGTTTACGTCCCCGAGTAAGTGCTACTATAGTGGATTTCTGAGGGTTGATGTCGAATTCCTCGAAGTCCGTCCATCTGGTTACCAAGTTTAAGGCCTCTCGCATACGTTCCCTAACCGTGTTTTTGAATTTCCCCTGTTCTAAGACAACAATGTCGTCGGCGTACCCAAGGATTTGATGAATTTTTTCTCTCCGTCCATGACCAGATTCCACAGGACTGGAGAAAGAACTCCCCCCTGTGGGCATCTCCTCTTCCATTAGGTTGTGTGTATCATCCTGTTTCTTAGCATTGAGTCTATCCAGGCCACGCAGGGTTCCTCGATTCCTCTCCGTCTGAGAGACCTGATGATTGAATTTATAAAGGTGTTATTGAAAGCTTCTTCTATATCTAAAAAGACCGCATTAGTACCTCTTTGTTTTCCAGGGTGTTTCTATTGAGCAGCCGGTCCTGTATGCATATTGTTCTCAATGCAGTGGTCCTTCTACCAGTGCACCGTCCCTTATATGCCTATCCACCAGATTCTCCAGGGTCTTCAGTGCAAATGTCATGAGACTTATCGGTCTTAGGGACTTCGCCGTTTCCTGTCTAGTTTTCCCAGGTTTGGGTATGAAAATTACCCTGATTTTCCCCTATGGCTGCCTCTCAGTATTCCACAGAGCCTTCTGTGCTGTAGTTCCGTTTCCCTCTGCAGCTGTACTAAGTAGATCCTGTCCGGTACTGATGATTTGAATGGTTATAATGCGCTTATTGCCCAGTGTACTTTGTCATAGGTTTCGCTAATGTCCATCTTCCCTGGAACCCCTCTTCAGAGCCTCTGGACCATTCTCATTAGCAGGTGTCTGTATTATTTGAGCCCCAGGAAAGTGAACCCTGAAGAGTTACTTTTCTGTAGTGGTGTACTACTCTCCTTGTTAATTTTCAAGGCAGTGTATGTGTATTGCTTGATATGTTTTCTTGGAGAGGATTCTTGAGTACTTTCTATCTCCTCACAGTACCTCCTCCAAGAGACCCCTCTTGGCTTCATTTAGTGCCCTTTTTTTTGCTGGTGAAGGCGATTTTGTAGTCATCCCACCTTCCAGTTCCCTTGGCGCTTTTTTTGTTTCCCTCCTTAATCTAGCAATTTTGGTATTCCATCAGGGCACGACATGATTGTGTCATTGAGTTGCTCCACTGCCATCTCTAGGTCCCTGTTTGTACTCATCGGTAATCCAGGAAGGTTGCGTGCTAGGTCTGACTTGTATGCTTCTCATTCTGTTTTCTTTGGATTCCGATAGGTTTCTCTTTTCTCTTTTATTTCGGAAATTTATGTGTTTGTGGTCAGAGCAACTCTCTTCTCCAGACACATGCCATTCCGTAATAAAAATACTCACATAGGTGGAGGCTATTGTTACGTCAAGTACTTCCCTTCTGTTTTTTGATACAAGTGAATATACAACAGATTTCTTTATTCTTATGAAAAGACTTTGTAATGTGTTCATTCATTCCTCAAACGGGTGTTGAACTAGGTTCAATATTTTCACCCACTCTCAGCTCATTTCCTATAGCATCAACATTCCGTGACGGAGGAGAATAATCGGTGAAGAATGGCGCTGAATAGTTCTAAAAATAATACTACTCGATTTAAATGAATGTGTGGAACTCCAGGGACAAGGAATTCGTTCGATGTTGAGGGATGAATGCATGGTTTTTATTATTCCTCTTCTTACATGGTGGAATATGAGAGAAACTAGAGATATGGGGGAAGTCTTCAGATTCCATAATATATTTTTTCAAAAATATCTACTGCATGTTCCGTTTATCATCAATCAGAAAACCACAAATGAAATAATTCAGGTGGATGTTAGCGGGTGGACCCCAGCAGATTGACGAGTTCGAAGAAGACGAGCTACTGGCGGGGGCGTCCAGGATCAAGGCCGGCAAGGCACCTGGATCAGACTCTACCGGGTGACACAGGATATCGGGCCTACCCTGTAACTTCTGCATTCGTGAACGGATTTTTCTGAAATTTGGTACAGTTTTATAAGCAACCATTTCGGATTTGATCACATTACAATCCAATATGGCGGACTTTCCGTTTTTCTGGAAATGCCAGCAACTTTGGTTTTTTCAGATGGAACACCCTGTATATTTTCACATATTGAAGTTCAACAGGTCAAAACAAGTATTAACCTTATGTCAAATGTAATTTTTTTGAAACAATTCAAATTCAAATTGTTTTTTTATTTTACCTCGTGGATAAATGAGATTTGGTTAAGGCTATTCACAATGGGTCGCACAAAACAGAAAAACATATTTTTCTGAAAACTATTTTTTGTGTCACTTATTGATGAATCAATTTAGTCACATCACATTTTGATCAAAAATTATTTTTTTTCCAAATGGAACCCCCATGGGTCACCTGCATGTCACTCTAGAACATATATTCAGGAAAAAAATCACATATCATTTTTGTATTCCGGTGCACTAACAAATTTTATACATTCATGAGTTTTCTTGCAGTTCGAATAATTTTTCAACTTAGTAAGCTGTAGAAAACAACATTTCTGAATCTTGGCACCTAATTGTGTTTTGCTGTCATCTTTCATCTCAACTCTCGAAAATAAGTTAACTTCCGAGAATTAGTAGAAATGGAAAATCAAAATTATAGGTTCACAAAAGTAAACAGGTTGATATGCTATTAATTTACGGAGAATGTCTTAAAACAGTGTCGCCGCTTGTCAGTTATACGTTGAACCATACCCACACAGAAGACACCCACAAGAAACTTTTTGAAAAGGTGGAGAAAATTCCGAAAAGAACCCAACAATGGAGAAGATGATCGTAATACATGTATCGTAAGTGAGGAGGCAGAAATGAATGTTTTAGCTTATGTTGAATTTGATCCAACCGCTTCGACGCGGAAATTGAAATACCAATGCAATGTCAGTCGAGAAAGCGCTAGAAGAATTAAAAAAAACACCATTATCGTGCTTACAAGAATAACTTACATCAACATCCTTATGAGGATGACTGCATCAGAAGGTTGGATTATTGTAACTGGTTGTTGGCGAATCATATGCAAGTGAATCAACATACTGTTTTCTGATGAATCGAGATTTACTAACAATGGGATGTGCAACCGAAATAATTCAAGATACTGGGCGAGACAGAATCCAAGGCTATTGAGGCATGAGATATTTCATGAAAGGTTTAGTGTAAACGTGTGGGTGGGAATATTGGTAACTAGTATAATAGGCCCAATTTTTTTCGAAGGCACTTTTATAAGGCAACGATACCTCGGGTTCCTACAGAATAAAATTCAGAATGTTTTGGACAACTTGCCACTGCAGAAAATAAGAGATATGTATTTTCAACAAGATGGCGCTCCTCCACATAATTCAAAAGCAGTCCAGGAGTATTTGGTTGGGACATATGGACAAAGATGGATTGGAACAAACGGCCCTGTTAGATGGCCTCCACGATCTCTCGACCTATCTCCTCTCGATTTTTATTTATGGGGTGATATTGAAAACCAAGTTTATGCTCGTTAGTCTACAACTCTGGAGGATTTGAAAGAGAGAATTCAGTAAGCAGTACAAAGAATCGGTGTAGATGAACTCACTGCTGTCATAAGGTGTACAGTGGAAAGGACTAGGTTGTGTGTTAGAGTGAATCGGCCAAATTTCGAACATTTAATTGGACATTGATGAATCATCAAAATAATAACAAAATAACTACCACTTTCTCACTGAACATAAGATGTAAACGTTCAAATGAAAATGTTTTTCATCCAAATTAAACAAATAATATCTAGCGTTTAATTAATGATTGAGTCTATCCAAATGAAAGGGTAGCTTATCCTAGGAGTGTCAGAGAAAATTTAGTTTTAGGAGGAAATATCCCAACCAAAGTCTAGGAAAGAAAAATGAACATGTTAAGAATGTTTTTCCATGGCTTACGGCTTAGTTGAAAAATTATTCGAACTGCAAGGAAACTATTTTTTTTATGTATAAAAATTTGTTACTGCACCGAAATACAAAAATTATTCGTATTTTTTTCCTTAATGTATGTTTTAGAGAGACAGGTAGGTGGCCCATAGGGGTTCCATTTGAAAAAAAAATAATTTTTGATCAAAATGTGATGTGAGTGATTTGATTTACCAGTAAGTGACACAAAAAATATTTTTTCAGAAAAAAATAAGTTTCTCTGTTATGTGCAACGCATTGTGAAGAGCTTCGACCGAATCTCATTAGTCCACGAGGTAAAATAAAAAAACAATTTCAATTTCAATTGTTTCAAAAAAATTACATTTGACATGAGGTTTGGACTTGTTTGGAACTGTTGAACTTGAATATGGAAAAATATACAGGGTGTTCCATTTGAAAAAACAAGGTTGCTGGCATTTCCAGAAAAACTGGAAGTCTGCCTTATTGTATTGTAATGTGATCAAATCCGAAATGGTTGTTCATATAACTGTACCAAATTTCAAAAAAATCCTTTCACGAATGCAGAACTTACAGGGGTGGCCCGATATCCTGTGTCACCCGGTATACCGCCAGAGGTAATCAAGGTAGCAGTGACGGTAATACCCTGTGACTTCCTCAGAATACTGAACGGACTGCTACGGAGCTGTCTTTCCTGAGGAGTCTCAAAGAGTCTAAATTAGTGTTAATCCACAAGCCGGGCAAACCGAGGGCGAAGCTGGATCGTACAAACCTATCTGCCTATTAGATTGTATCGGTAAATTATATGAACGGATGATCTTCGAAAGGTTACTAGACGAGCTGGAGCGAGTGGAGCCATCCGGATTCCGTACCGGACGTCTACAGTACAAGCTGCGGAATGGATTGAAACGAGTATTTGCGGATCTAGGAAAGCGCATGTAGCGTAAGTGACGTTAGACGTAAAAAAATGCGTTCAACTGTGTGAGTTGGAGTTTGATTGTGAGTTGGTGAACCTCATCATCGACTACCTAGCAGAGAGAGCGCTAATTGTGAATGAGGGAGAGAAAATGGAGCTCTGGAATTTTACTAGGTTTATTCGGGTTTCAATTTCAGAACGGTTCAAGAATCGTTCTTGAACTGCTGCAGAACTAGTGCGCACTCATTTCGAATCCTAGGACTGTTTGAGAACGGCACGATTCGTGAAGAACCGAACGCGTCAGTGATCCAATGAATAATGACAGAAAAAGGGAGAGAACAAGAGATAATAGCACCACGCTATTGTTATTAAAAGGAAACATCCTCAATTGAATACCCACAAGAGGTTATCTTGACGATGGAAGATAGTGACTAAAGTTTATCTTTCAGTCGCAGATGATTTCATATCTGATTTTATGAACATCCTGTTTATATTTTCAACAAATCAAGCTATTGTTATATGAAAAACCAATCAATATTTTTCCAATTTTCATCAAAATTTCAGGTGAGTACATATTATAATGGTGTCTTATATCAGATATCAAATTTTGTATTCAGATTTCAGTATGGACGAATTCATCTGTTTTCAAAATAAAATGATTGTCCTCAGGATGGAGAAAATATTTCAATAGGGAAAGAACTCTGGAAGCTCCTTGAGCTGACAAAAATTAGGTACTTTCGAGGTGAAATCTACGAAGAAATTATGGAAAGTTGGATGGAAGAGAAATCTAATCAATATAAAATGACAATTTCTTTCAATAAATTCGAAAATCGTTTCAAAGTATTAGAGAGAACAAACAAAAGTTTGTTGACAATAACAAGCAAAACAGGCAGGAGGGAAAATGAAAAACTTCGGAATGGACGACATTTTTTAAAAGAAAAAAATATCCGACCAGCAGTACTTCTATCAGGTGATGCAATTTTCACTGTGGTTCCCTTCATTTTAATTCACGAAAATAGGGAACAAATATCCATTGATGAGCCCTCCAGTTCCTCATTGTTACGAAATACTCTACAGGTAGATGCTGTCGAAAAACCAACAAGATCGCAAGTGAAACGTAAGCGTGTTCCTGGCTGCACATACCAGAAACGTAATGATATTTTGGTAGAGCTTAAAAATGATATGAGGTCTTTTTATGACAGAAGAGACAAAAGGGAGGAGGAAAAGCTACATATTGCAAAAAAAGCTGGAAGGAAAACAAAAGCACAATGAGTTACCTCGGGGAGTAATGAATAATTATTGTTGTTAAGCTAGTCATATGATTTTGTTCCTGGGTTGTTTTATTGAAGTTCATGCTAGTCAGAGTATTTACATATGAGTTTTATTTCATGATTGATTTTTCATTGTGATTGGGTTCTTTTTTAAATTTGTATCCATATTTTGATTTCCCAGTCATATAATATTTTATATCTTTGGATACGATTTTTCATAATAACTTTTTGTTGTTTTATTGAATATTTTCCACTTTCTGTATCAGTGATAAAAAAATTTAATGTTTCATTTATTTGAAAGCTTCAGATTTGTTTCCACAACTTTTTGTTGTACAGGATACTGTATTCATAATCAGAATAATGGAAAATTGATATATCGAGTTTCACAAAACCAATTTGCGCAACTGTGTACAATTTTTGTACCTGACTAAATTATCGTGTTACTAGGAATAAATGTATTTTGTACTCATTTATTCTATCTCAAACATGGAACAAATTTATATAAATGTTATTTTGGGATTTTGTTGAAAACACCTTTTTAATATTTATTATATCTACTTCAGGTACTGAAGTCTATTTACTTCTACTCTACTAGCACAGGAATGATAATTAAATAAATAATCAAAATATATAGTTTTATGTATATATGAAAAAATAGGAATTATTCAATAAAATAAAGTTGAAAGATTAACAAACACATTCAATGTTATCAAAATTTAACAATGGTCAAATATCAATATGTCAGCTACATAATTTATATAATTCAAAAACCCAAAATTCATTCCTCTCTATTTTCATCATTATCATCGATTCCATTTCCATTTTTTTTCATTTAGGTTCTAGTGCGATTCGTTGAAAATCAGATCGTCCATGCACATATTATGTAAGACGAGCACGTTGCAAAGTGGCAAATAAATTCTGCCGTTTGATGGTACAATTGACGAAATCTTCGTTGAGAAGCCTATAGTGTGTTCAATGAACACTCTGCACACCTCTAAATGAAGTTGACTCATTCTGGCGAACCATGAAAGACCAAAATAAATTTTTCACTGCCTATTCGTTTAAAGCCTGTATCTTTTTTGGGATACTATTACAAACTCAAACTGTCCTTTGAGTCTATTCACAATATCTCTAGAAACCCTGAAAAAGGAAAAAAAATGCAATATATATAATATGAGCATTTTAGAAAAAAGAATTGGTAAATATATTCCATCCTAGCATTTCTTCTTCTTCTTCTACTTCATTTTTTTGTGCCCGGATATATAACCATCTCAAAGATTCGGGGCCTCGTGAGGTTATACCTCCCCCACCTTCGTATGGCACCTGGGGTCTCCCGAACTGATACCACGAGTGCCCGAGCACCCTCTAAATGTTGTCATCCAGCCTGGTTACTGGCGGAGAAAAAAGGGGCTGATTTCACACAAGATGTTTGAAACTTCACAAATAAAATGTATTTTTTTACTGCAAGTTATAAACGGCGGACATTACAAATTACATTTACGACCTCCAACCTAGGAGCAAAGCCCCCAAACCATGGTCAAAGGTCGAATCATCCTAGCATTTGTAGCTAGATTTTCAACATGTTTAAAAACTGAGACAAATATTTTATAAGGTAATTACTATACATGCATTTTGACACTCACCTGAAATTTAAAGAATTGTCTATCTAAATATAATGGCAATGTGTTCACAACATAACCTTTTTTTAATTTTGTCCAACAAAAGTTTGGGAATCATAAATCGGTCAATATTTTCACAAAGGAACTCTCCCCCCTACTATCAAATAAATGTACGAACTCCATAATTCATCAAATGAATGAAAATATCAAATAAGGTTTGAGGTTCAACAAATGATCGCTCCCCTTTCCCATGGCAAATGCTGCATATGAGATCGTCAAAAAAAACCCCAGAACGGCGTTCGAGGACAGGTACTGATTTCGACAGTTCAGGCCCTCCCAAAATTCTGCAAAACGCGTAAAAGTCGCTGAAAAAAACTCGAACGCGACCAATTCTACTCCAAACTCCGACGTTCTAGAACAGTTTGTTCGAACCCGAATAAAACTACTGTATGATGGATTAACGTGAAAAATGCCGAGGACGACTGCATTTGCGGGATGACCTAGTGGTCTACGTGAAAGAGAACACCAAGATGGGTATCAAAAAGGGGCAACATCCCCCTGCGACGAATAAAAAGATGGATGAGGAAAGGGTTTTGGGAGTTCCCAAAGGGAAAAGACAGAGTCTATCGACTTAAAGGGGAGGAACCGCCCCAACATTCAGTTCTGATTGGTGCACCATGGTGGTGGGGCAGAATGAAATAGTTGGAGGGTAACAATCATTATGAATGAACGATGAATCTTGAAAACGATTCGAACGAGAAGAATTCCCGTGAAAATTGAATATAACGTGAATTTGGTAGTTCTTTCCGTTTAAATGTAAAACGGGAAATGTTCTCATCAAAAATTGGAGAGGACTTTATCGCAATTTATTCTTGAATTTTCCACAAGCAATTTTGCCTCTGGAAATTTAACTCGTGCAAAAGGCAGCACTATTAACAAAGATAAAACCATCAGCTCAGATAAAGAACGCAAATCGCCCCATAAAATTTCCCGGCAAAATACTTTCGAAAATTTCAAGAATTTTTTTCGATAAACCCTTTTGAAATCACCCTCCGAAATATTGTTGGTGCAGTTCTGATTTCCAAGGGTTAGCAAAATAAAATGGGGGATTCTCCAAAGGGGGCTCCCCCTTAAATTTTTTTTTATTTAAGATGAAAAACGGGTTGTGGATTATTCAATTCACATTTTTTTACATATTTCTCTTGCTTTGCCGTACTTGGGTTTGACCAAAATACCCCAACTTCGGTTTTAAATGGGACATCTTATACATTTTTACTTATTTTGAACGGGAAAGACATTCAAAACCCAAAAACACCTCACTTGTCAATTTTGACAAATAAAATCATTTTTTTTCCCAAATTTTTTTTTTTCACCCAGAATGCCATGGACGGGAAAAAACGTTCCCTTCTTGATCAACAATATGATTTATACAGCAAGTAAAATAAAATGAAGTAAATTAAAAAAAATTAAAACTACAAAAATCCATAACAAGTTTATACAGAAATAAAATAAAATAAGGAGTAATATAAAAAAAGAAGTAAAATAAAAGATGATTAATTTTATTTTAATTTATTTTACTAGTTGTGGCAAAATTGACATTGATGATAGATGACATGATATAATAGCATTTAGTCCCATATATGTTTTTGTTTTCAACCGAAAAATGGTGGGTTTGGGGCCATTTTTTAAAAATTTTTTTTCGGGGGAATAATTTTTTAGATTTTTTTAAAATCGTTGTTGTCCGGGGGATTTTTTATTCAATGAATAATAACAGGTACCAATTTTAAATATACATCATTAAATTTTGGGGGAACCTCAACATAAAATCCCAAATTCCGATTGACAGCTTCTTAATTTTACATTAGTTCACCCCAGCTCTATAACGCTCTAAAATTTTGTTTTTTTTTTCTTTTATTTTATTTCCATTTTTTTACGTGTAAAAAACTCACTTTTCGGGGAAAAAAACAAACTTGACTTCACAGTCTTTTTAAGAATTTTTTAAAAGTCCCAAAATTAGTCCATGGGGTTCAAAATTTTTTAAAATGACCCCCTTCTTACCCGGGAAAAGGGTTTTTTTTCAATTGTTGCGCACCTTGATTAGCTTTTCCCCACAGTGATTTTTGGGCCCCCTACTTTCTTCACGAGTAGTTGATGCTGTGTTATTCTGATTTTTAATTGTTCCCCAGAAAAAAAAAATCTGGGAATAAGATCTGGTGATTTAAATTTGAAAAGAAATGATACATTATGAAAAATTAAACTTAAGAATGTCCCCCCAAGGACACTGAAGGCCCAAAGGGGGTGCCAAACCACTTTTCGGGGAAGGGTCATTCAGATGATCCCCTAACGACTTGAGAATTTGAGGGGGCGCTCCATGTTGGGTAATAGATATCAACTTGGTTAGCCAGTGGAAATTTCAATGAAATCATTAATTTGTTTTCCCAAAGGAACTGTAAATATTTTTCCCCAAGTGTTGTCCATCGAAAATTATTGGCCCCAAAGTTTTCCCCTTTAATCCCATCCAGCAATTGAAATCAAATCGCTCTTGAAAATTTTTCTTGCATCAGATGAAAATTTTGTTTGAGCCCCAGTACCTTTTTTTATTCCGATTGAACAGACCCAAATTGGTGAATCGAGTTTCATCTGAATAAAAAATTTTTAAAATGGAAAACGTACATCTTTTCTGTTTTGGTAAAACCAGTTGCAATAAGTTAATCTTGGGTTTGGGTATTATCGTTAAATGTTGGTTTTTGGTTTAACCCTTGAATGATCGATAATTATATTTGTGAAAAAATTTTTCCCCAAATGGACGAATAACTTTTTCCCACTAGAAAATTTCAATTGACGCCGTACAATTTATTTACATGGGGCCCCAAAACGTCACTTTCTTTTTCCTGACGATGGGGTTATTGGCATTTTTTCTGGTTCATTTCGCATTTTCCTTTCCAGTTTTGGAAAAAAATCCGAGTGGGTTTGGCGACGTTTGGGGGAAAACTCTGGCATAAATTGAGCTGCATCAGTTGCATCCTTTTGATTCCCGAAAAATTTCCCAAATGTCAATCTCTCTTTTCTAGTAAAATTTTTTTCCATATAAAATTGAAACTACGCAACAGATAAATTTTTAAAAGTGACAGCATATTCTTTAAATATTTTTTTAGGTAGCCCAAACAGTTTCCCAATTGTTTGTCACGGATAACTAGAAAAAAAAGGACTTTGTGCAAAAAATTATCCGAATCCCGTATTATTTGTTTTAAAGGTATGATCGCTTTTGCGATTATTCAGAAAAAATAATAAAAAAGAACTAAAAGGTTTGGTATCAAATTATTCAAAAGAAAATGATCTTTTAAAAAAACCGACGAGCCACCCTCTTTCCACTTAAAAAAATCAAGTTAACGGGAAAGATTCATTTTTGCGACTTTAAATGATTCTTAAAACGGCTGTGAAGTCAAAAGGGTCAAAGTCGTTTTTTTTTCCATGTTACTTGATCGAATGAAGAAATTTACACGATCCATCATTCTAGATCGAAAATAAAAATTTGGGAAAAAAAATGACTTTTTTTAAAATATTGACAAATTTAGGTGTTGTTGGGTTCAAAAATGTTTATTCTCGATCGAAATAAGTAAAAATATATTGTCCTATCTAGAAATCGAAGTTGGGGGCATTTCCGGGCAAACCAAGTACGAAAAAAAAAAATAAATAAAAAAAAAATGGTTTAAAATTTAACAATAATAAAAAACCCCCAAATGTCGGTTAATTCCGTTATAAGGGGGACCATTAGTCACCGGGATGGCCCAAATTTAAAATAGTCTAGTAGCCTTTGTTAACGAGAAAACCCAAAAAATGCGTTTCAGCTTTTTTTTATCTTATATTTTTTTCCCAAAACGGGGTATTGTTTTGGATGTTATTTTTGTTTAAGATATAAAAATGAATTTTCAACGAGAAAAGGTTCTAATTGGGTTTTTTTTTTTACAATTTCTTCCCATGAATTCATGAACTTTTCAAACTTCGGGTTAGTTTCTGGCCTCCCCAAAGGTGGTCCCGGGCCCGAAAAGCCCGACTTCCCCTTCTTTATAATGAGGTGATAAAAGAAAATGGGGATGAATGGGGGGGTATTTCATTGTTTGAACTCAGTTCGAATATCTTTTTCATGCAAACTGTTCTTAAATTTTAAACCCCGGTTGGCCTGATTTTTTTAAAAAATTGACTTTTGTTCAGAAAGTTTTTTAAATATTGGGACTTGGAAAACCCCCCCCATATGAATTTTTGGGAAAATTTTTTATGTTTTCCCCCATCCATCCTTTTTCCCCCCCAAACTTATTTCCGGAAAGGGTTTTTTTTATTTAAGGGGGGGTGGAAGGTTCCATCATTTTTCAACCCTCGGGGAATTGATCTGTGATTTTTATTTTTTTCTTAAAAAAATTTTTTGGGTTTTCAACGAAACTCCAATTTCTTTTGGGTAGCAGGGTTATTTTAAAATTTTTTTTTGGATCATTTTTGGGGCCCCAAATTCTAACCCGTTAAACCTTTTAAAGGGCATAAAAACCAGTATGTATTGTAACGTAAATAAATTTTAAATTGGTTTTAAAATTTATTTCACCAATCTTCAACCAATTTTATTAACCCCCACTGAATGCCGTCGCATGGGCTGTTCAAACGTTTTACCCCCGGGGGGTTGCCTATTTTTCTCCCATCAGCATTTCGATGTTTTAATTCTTTTTTTTTGGACCGGGGTTCCAATTGTTTCCTTTTTGACCGTTGTTTTCTGCGGGAGAGCGCCTGGGTGGTTTTCGAATACCCGGGGGTGATTTTCATCGTTGTCGATGGGAAGCAGGCGACAAAGGGCCGGGGGGGGTTCGTTTTAAAATTTTTCCCCCTTAAAAATTTTGTCCGAAATTTCATCCTTGGGGTGTGACATATTGCACGGCTCCCCTATCTGCACCGTGAATTGATGGAATAACACTCCCGGTTTTTTTATGATCGGGCCCTGGAAGAGGGTTTACCAAACCAAAATTTTGACCCCCGGGGGTCTGAATATCCCCCCAGCATACTTTTTATGACTCTCCACCCAAACCCCTCAATCCCCCAAGGGAAAATTTGGGAAATTTTGACCCAAAAATTCTGGTCCAAAATTCCTTATTTTTTTGGGGGGACTCTTCCAGACATCTTTTGGGGCGGTTTATCTTGGGAAAGCCGGTAACTTGGGGGGTAGATGTTTTTCCCTTTTTTCCCCCTGTGCACCCCCCCTTCTGGATTCCCCCCGGGTTTTGGGGGTTGACCAAATTTTTGGAGAACACACGGCGATGCCCCCTGGAAAATTTGGGAAAATCTTCCCCCAAACAGTGCGCTTTTCGTGTCAAAAAAAACACCCGAAAAAATCCTGATTTTTGCCCCCTGTAGAATTTTTTCCCCCTTTGAATAAAAAAACCCTTTTAAAATTTCGAACGTCATATCTTTTCCCCCGGGGGGCGGGGTGCGAACGGTCTGGGTTTTCCCGCGTGGGGGGCCCAAACCCGTTGAAATGGATGCCCCTTTTTGGGTTTTCCCCGGGTGGCTTATGGAAATTTGGGGCACAAAAGGGCGTTTATCCTTTACGATTTTTTTACGGGGCCCTTTCCCCCGAGTTCCCAATTTGGGATAGTCCCAAAGACGTTTGGGGTTTTCCCCAA
The DNA here is from genome assembly GCA_018342105.1 of Gonioctena quinquepunctata. Classification (NCBI taxonomy): domain Eukaryota; kingdom Metazoa; phylum Arthropoda; class Insecta; order Coleoptera; family Chrysomelidae; genus Gonioctena; species Gonioctena quinquepunctata. The sequence continues at coordinate 455,948 of JAFIRS010001016.1, forward strand.
AAACCCGGTCATCAACCTTAAATCCTCCCCGTGGCCTTGATGTCATGGTCTTCCATTTTTTCCGGCACTTGGGTGTTAAACCCGGGGCTCGTTCGGGATGCCCTCCATTCTTTTCCAAGTTTTCTGACGTATCCCTCCCCAGCTTTTTCCGGCGGTTCCCAAACCTTCCAAAGGCGGGGTCCGGGCCCAAATAATTTGCAGGAGTTTACCGGTTACCAAAAAGGGGCGATGGGCCCCTCAGGAAAAAAAAGAAGATACTGGTCCCAGTCTTTTGGGGTCGGGGAAAACCCTTTTTTAAAAATGGGGTTGATCCCCTTTTCCCCCTTTCCCCCTTTCCCCTCGGACTCGGGTGTGGGGGCCCTGGTTTTTTTTGGGGATTTTCAGCGTAACTATTTTTTTGGAAAAAAGGTTGGGTTGAAATTTCCCCTTTTACCCAGTGCAGCCCATTGGAATACCGAATCGACATACCCCTTCTTTCCCAAGACGTCGGCGACGGTGGGGGTTTTTTTTGGGGGCGGGGGGGCTTCCCCCCTTACGAAGAGTCCATTGCCCCGGATGGATTTTTTCCCCCGGGGGGGATAGGGGAAACGGGCCCCGGGGATGTCAATGGCAATTCCCCGAAGGGGGTGCCTCGTTTTACTGACCCCGGGATCCTTGGGGCTACGAATCCATTTAAACGCATCAGCGCCCTTTTGCACCAGTCCTGGGCGTCGCTTGACAATTGGCCCAAGTAAAACCGGGGGCCCCCACTTTTTTTGGGGGCTTGTCCCCCCCCAGGTTTCCCCCGGCGAAACCCCTTAGGTTTTGGAACCTCTTTTTTTTCCCCGGGAACAATTTTTGGCCCCCTTTTCCCCCCCAAAAGGCCTCCAACAACCCCTTTCGGGGTCCCTTTTTCCCCGAAATAAGGGGTTCCGGCCCAAGGGGGTTTTAAAGCCGGCGGAAACCCCCGGAATTTTTCCCCCGGGGGGTTTTTCGATTTGCCCCTTTTTTCCGGGTGACGACTTGGGGGGGGCCCTTCTTGGTCTTTCCCCATCTTTTCTGTCACCCCTTGTAAAACCATTTGCCCCGGTTTTTTTTTGGTTTTTTCTTCTTCGTCGGAAGGGGAACAAACTCTGGGCATGGTTTTCGCACAAGGATCTGCATTCCTTTTTTATTCCCTGTGTTCGATTTTGAAAACGAAATTTTGAGTTTTCGATCCAACGTGCCTTGACCCCCGGTTTTTGAACGTGAGCCTTTGAGGTGCATGGTGGGGCCAACAGGGAAAACTTTTTCCATCATTCTTGGTGGAAATTTTTTCCCCCTTTTTAAAAAGGGTAACGGGCCCCCCCTGGGACAAAATTGCGCCTTTTTCGTCTTGCTGAAATAACCCCAAAGACCTTTCCTGTCCCCCCCCGGATCTGGGGGATGGGGCAACCCCAAAACCCCCTTGCGGGGTCCGGCCCAAAAAATTTCCTTTTGGGGGGGGAAACCAGTACAGGGTTGATCAAAGCCCTTTTGGGTTCCTGGAAAAGTCTTTACATTCCGGGCCAGGGGAAATTTGTTTGTTTTCCCGGGGGTCAGTGGTTTAGCGATTTTGGCAAATCCCCGCACATATTGGGATAGTAGGGCATAAACCAAGGAAACTTCGAAGTTGGTGAATGTTTTTGGGATGGGCCAACCCCAAAGGGGCTTTGATCTTCTTCATCCACTCACCTTCCCCCAGAGACACGGGCCGGGGTATCGTATTTTTTTGAAAAGGATTTGGGGCTCAGTTCAACGGAGTTCTCAGTCGCAGGAATATTTCCTCCAATTTTTTCGTGGTCTAAAACGACTCCGACCACTTATTGTGAGATACACTAGACACGTGCCCATGAGAGTCCCTTCAGTACGTTTCCATCAATCTTTCGAATGGGGGGGAGCATTACGGGCCCGAATGGCAAAGGGTGAACTGCCACAATCCTGAGCCGATGGTGCGTTTTTCCGACCCGACCCGTTCTACGCCAGTATCCATTTTCAGATAAAGGGGTCGAAAAAATTTGGGGAACCAGCCAACGTGTCTGGGGTGTCATCTATTCTGGGGAGGGGGTAACGTCCTTCGTGACATTATTGTTGGCGATAGTCTACAAAAAAAGCTTTCGATCCATCCTTTTTTCACCAGTACGACGGGAGAGACCGGGGGCCCCTCGATGGTTCGATTTTCTTTTTCCCCTATCGCTGACTATTTGTCAGCCCTTCCTTCTGGGGGGAGGGGAAGTCTTTCTTGATTGCCGGGTCGGTCGGCACCCCGTACAATCTTGGGGACCAATTATTCGACCCCTTTCCTTGTCCATCCATGTCGGTACTTTTTACAAAACCTTTGTTTGGGCGTTGAGCTTTTTTTTGCTTTAAGAGATGGCAACTAATTTTCTAGTTCGGGGGTTGTTGGGTTCAACGTACCCCGTACGCCCCGGGTACAGATGAAACTGACGAGCAGTGCCCTAAAATTGTTCCTTTCAAGGTCACTGGAAAGAATTGACATTCATGACCCCTTTCCAGTCAAATTTTTTTAGCACGTAACAGGGTTTTCCAGGCAACCTCGTCCTTTTTATCAGAAGTTTGCTCGAACATCATCACTTTTTCCCTCCCACCCCCTCCAGGCGAGCCTCCAAGGGGGCCCGCCTTCCCAATTTTTCAGCCAACAGCACAGGGCAACCTTTTATTTCCCAAAGTAAGTTTTTCCCTTGACACGTAGGACGCCGTCTTTTTAAATCCAAAAAACCCCTGGGAATTAATTCCCCCGATGATTGCACGCTTTGATGTCCGCCAAGGCCCCCGATGTTTCACTTTTTGCGCCCAAAATTATTTCAACGGTAGCTGCCATATACAGTAGCCTTTTGTTTCGTGGGGAGCTTCCAAGTTGTCGGTTCACCGTTTCCGGGGTTTTTGGCAAAGGAAGGTTGAGAAGTTAGTCGCACCTGTATTTAGCGGGTGCAAGGTCGTTTTTTGAGACCGCTACGAAAACACCCCGCCCCCTCGTTTCGGATAGCGAAAGCGTTGTTAACCGGGGTTGGGGCCGGCCGCATTGCCCCTTTTGTCGACCTTCTTTTTAGTTTTCCCCTGACGGAGTCCGGGTGTTGACATTTGCTACGCACATGTCCAATTTTGCCCAATTCCAATCATCTGCCCTTTTTTTGGCAAAAATTCCTTCATCACTTTTCATGGCAGCTTCCAAGTCGGGATGCTCCTGTGATCTCTTCAATACTGAACTTTTCTTTTGGTTTTTTCGGATTGCTTTGCGCCCTCAAATTAAAGCGCGCCCTGAGATGTTGACGGTAGTGTCAACGTTTTGGTTTCGGTCACGGGGTCCATCCGAATGCCTGAAAAGCCAACCCCATTACTTTTTCCCGGGGGCGGGTATGGAGACGAACCCGCGTGCAATGTCAGCCGAATTTTTGGGATTCCCCATTTCCCCATTCTTCAGTTGGGATGGTCGTGTTCCAAATGGGCCGGCCTACGAATTTTGTTAATCAGCGACTTTCCGTTCTGGGGAGTAAGAGTTTTTTAATATTTGCGTTTTCCCCCGAAAGCAAAGGTTTGTACAGCTCTTTCCCCCGCATTCCATCCATTTGCTTTGGGGTCCAAACTGTGGGGTAATTTTCCCATGGAGTTTTTTCCCCCTCGAATTGGGGGGTTCGGAAAAATTTCCCCTTTTTGGAAAAACCTTGACATCTTTTATACCCTCTTTTAACTTTATCCAAGTTCAAACTCAAGTCCAGATTCATTTTTGTTAACCATCTCTGGGGGCGCACTAAATTTTGTTTTTTCCCGCTTTTCTGATCGTTTCCCCTTTTTTTTGTCCATTTCTGCCTCGATTCCGCCTTTTATTTCTGCGATTATTTCATTCATCTTTTCCATCTCTGCCTCGAGTTCCTTTTTTTTTCAGACGACGCCACACCACAGAGTTCTTTTTTTTGGCCTTCCGTTTTTCAAGGGGCTTATCTTCCAGGTTCTTTTAATTTCCCTTTTTAAGCTTCTCTTCCAAATTTTTAGAAAACTTTCTTTCCCGATTTAAGAATTTCTTGAAGCTTCTCTTCCAGATTTATAGAATTTTTTTCAAGCTTCCTTCCGATTTCTAGAATTTTTTGAAGCTTTCTCCCAGATTTCAGTTTTCTTCAAGCTTTTTTCCAGATTTCAGATTCCCTTTTCCCGGCTTCGGGAATTTCTGGCTTTCTTCCAGATTTCCAAATTTTGGCAGCTTTTTTCACGGGTTTAGTAGTTTTTTGAGTTTATTCATTACCAAAAAAATCACCTCCGGGGAAATTCGAAAAAAATTGTTTCGGGGTCCTCCCTTTTGAAAATCCTTCTGGTCTTTTCCGAGTATTGCTTTTTCCCGTTGTTTCCCGTTCCCTTTCCAATTCCGTTTCAATTTCCCTACCTTCAAGTCCACAAGGCGACTTTTCTTGAAAACATTTTGTCTTTTTACGAGGATCAGTCTGTTAAAACGAAAAAAAATTTTTCGTTTGTTAAAAAAATTTTCCCCCAATTTTTTTTCCCGGGGGCCCCCAGTCATTTTGTTTCACGCGAAGATGTTTAGTTTATATTCCCAAAATTTTCCACTTCGGAAAAACCGGGCCACTGCATTTTCGTTTCACCGGGAAAAGTGTATCAGTTTATATTCCCACGCACAATTTTCCACTTCGCGAAAACCGGGCCACTGTCTATTTTCTGTTTCACGCGAACAGTGTATCAGTTTATATTCCCACGCACAATTGTCCACTTCTGCGAAAACCGGCCACTGTCTATTTTGGGCGTACAAAAAGGTCTATCAATTTATTTTTCTGACTATCCACTCCACGATCACTTGTTTATTTTCAAAATCTCACTTCCGACACCAATTGTAACGTAAATAAACTAACTTGTTTTAATAATTTATTTCACACTTAATCTACAACTTAATTTATATTACTACGCCACTGAATAGCTCGATCGCATGGGCTCGTTCAGACTGTTTTACTCCACTTGAGGGTTGCCTATTTATCTCCGATACAGCATTCTCGATGTTTCGAATTCTTTCAGTTGGCGACCGGCGTGTTCCAATTGTTTCCAATATTGACTGTTGTTTTCCGCGGCAGAGCGCACTGGATGGTTCTCGAATATCTCCGGGATGATCTCATCGTTGTCGATGGCAACGCGGAGGCGACAGGTCCGGCCTAGGTTCGTTACAGTATGTTTCTTTGATATCGTCAGGCACTTTATCGTCGACATTCCAGTTGTGAAAGTCTTAGCTGTCATAACACGATCTCTTTGTATTAATATATTCTTAACCAGCATCTCTTTTTGCTTTTCTGACCCTCTTTCCAGCTACTTTCGTTTCTTTCTTTCTTCCTTTTTTTTGTCTGAACTTCTTCAGTTGTTTCAACTTCTCCAATATTTTCCATGCAATTTTGAAAAGATATAAAACGTAAAGCACATATTTGGAGACATTACATATTCAATATTATCTTATTTTACACGGTCAAATGTTAATCCTCAAAAGATATCAGATTGGCAATAGTCTCTAATTTTCATTTACCTGCTAACTAATGGTCTTCTGAATCATCCGATTCAATGTCGTTATTTGTTGGCACATATTCTTCGTCACTTGACCCATTGAAAGGTTTGGAATCATTCCCTTTGTACATTTGCAATGGGATGTTCCAGCATTATTTCTAGCCTATTGCTAACTATCTAATCCGCACAAAATAATGAACACACCAGCACTAGTACTTCGGTTAACCGAACTTGCAATGTGGTTGTTCGTTAGACCACTTCGGAATTATTCTTATATTTTAATTTAAGGGTCTATACTTCCGACAGTGAACAAAATTTAGACCACTTCCGATAGTGAAGCAAAAGTGAATATTACCACTTGAAGCAGAAGTGAAGATACCACTTCAGAATGCAGATCTTACATACAGTGCTTCTCAAAAGTCCCCTCCCCCCTCATCATTTTTTGAGCGATTATACATAAACAAGTGAAATTTGGAAACTGCATATTAAAGGTTGTAAACTTCCCTACTAGTAATGATAAATGACGGAATCGTCAAAGATGACGTCACAAGGCCATTGTGACCAAATTTTAAATGGAACCCTGATGGCAAGCGATACCTCTTTTAGAGGTATCGAAAACCTATTCAATGATACTAATTTTGTTTGTGTTTATGGCAGTTTTGCAACTCCCTTTAAAAAACGCTAAGCTGTGATGAATCAAATCAGTTAATACTAAAATTCCAAATTCAAGCTCCGCCTCTAGATAGTTGTCAAATGAGCTGACATTTTTGTTAGCGTCCCTAATTCGATGTTTTTGTAATTGTCCGCTATTGTACATTTAATAATTTGTGTATTGTTGATCGAACGTTTAACTGTTTTAGTAGCTTTTGGTACTTTTAGGTGATAAAGTAGCAAGTACGTGCTTTAGGTGATAAAGTAGCAGCGATCCTAATTTTGGTGAAACTGGACAAAATATTCATGCAGCAGAACGTATTTTAATGAGAGGTTTCCACGATCGCCCTGTTTTGAGGACTTATGTAAGGGAGCTTCTTCGTAAGTTTGAAACAACGGTAGTATTAATGATGCGAAACGATCTGGCAGACCATTTCTGATGAGAAAGAAATTGATACACTGGCAGAAGTAATAGTTAATCCTACTTCTTCAACAACTCACGTTGCATCTACCTGTGAAGTCAGTCGAAGTACAGTACACAGGATGTTGAAAAAAACAAATTTCATCCATACAAATCAAAAAATGGTTCATCAACTCTCAGACGACACCCAGACCGAAGACTAGAATTTGTTAAAATATGGAAACTAAAATTAACCAATAGCCAGACTATGTCAAAATAATTTGTTTTAGTGACGAAAGTACTTTCTATCTAAATGGAAATGTAAATACACATAATGTGAGGTATTGTAGTGGCGCAAATCCTCACCTGTTTCTGTGAAACACATACCCATTTCCCAGAAGGTGAATGTTTGGGCAGGTATCGTTGGGCCTCTTTTTAAATACTAACTCAACTGGTGAGGTTTATCTGGAGCTGTTGCAAAACGCAATAGAACCGTTAATCCTTGAGATTTTGGAAGATAATCCATATGAATTCGGCAATTTGGAAATAACATTCCAACAGGATGGTGCTACTCCACACTATTACGGTGCAGTAAGACGGTATTTGGATGAGGAGTATTGTGTAGATGGATTGGACGACCAGGTTCAACGGAATGGCCAGCTCGATCACCGGACCTCACACCTTTGATTTTTTTTCCGTGGGGTACCTTGAATCGAGGTTTAGCCACCGAACCTGACAATATTGACGTTTTAAAACAACGTATTGTTGCAGAATGTGAGGCTGTTTCCGCAGACACATTTGAAAAAAGTACGAGAAGAGTTTAAAAATAGGATATTTCACTGTCAGGAAGTAAATGGAGGTCACTTCTACCAATTCTTTGAGTAGATACTGATTCTTAAATCTGTAATTAATATCATACTAAATGGAATTTAAATTTTAATGTTTACTAATGAGCCATCAAAACCGCCATAAACACAAACAAAATTAGTATCATTGAATAGGTTTTTCGATACCTTCAAAAGGTGTCTTTTGCCGTAGGGTTCCATTTAAAATTAATGGTCACAGTTGGCCTTGAGACGTCATCTTTGACGATTTCGTCATCTATCATCACTAGTAGGAAGTTTACAACCATTATACTATTCAGTTTCCAAATTTCACCTGTTTATGTATAATCGTCCAAAATAAGAGGGGAGGGACTTTTGAGAAGCACTGTATACCACTTGAGCATTAAAAAGTTTGGCTTCTTTAATTCAATTATGGGTTGAAGTCAAGCGTTCTGATTTTCGAACAGAATGTCTGATGGATATCCTAATGTTTTGGTTTCAAATATGTTTTCTGTGAGACATCTAGTTTTTCAGGTGTGCTATTGCTACTCCATCCCAGCCCTCTATTCCATATGAATGTATGCCATATATGCCATGAATGTGCCATTTTGTGAGGATTTGGACATAGTCGACAAAATATTGACATTTTAGATAATAAAGGTCATCTATCTAAATAGAGTAATCCGAAGGTACTTTATTGACTGCTTCTCAGCAATTCTCCAGACACCGAAACCAGAAAGACATAATCTACCAACATTCACTTCAAATCGACGAAATAAGTTCTGGGCTGAATACTCCGAATTATTCACACCCGGGATTTCAAAGCTCGCTATCACTTCGTTACACTGTTACGTGTTAATCATGCTATGAAACCGTCGGTTTTGAACACGATGGTGAATAAATCCCAGTGTCATTATGGATTTTGAGCACAATTCCATTCGGTCTCATGCATGCATAATGAACGATTCAAATATGCATTCCATAAAAGCGACAAAGTAGACGTAGAGATCAAATTGAAATAAACTGAGTATATTTTATCGAATCATCTTTGAAACCATAATTATTCATAGTACGATTTGTTTGAAAATATGAACAGGATGTTCATAAAATCAGATGTATTGAAGACCTAGTGAATGCGATGCCTCTTGCGTCAATGTCACTAATTATTTCTGGTGATTACTCTCTTTGGAAAACATTCTTCTTGCCTCATCCATCTATTTTGAGTTCCTAATCAAGACTGGAATAGAAAATCAAATAACTATCTGTAATGAAAATGAAAATTTTCAAATTCAGATTTTTCTACTGAGTTGGGTTGTTTCAGAATATCTATCAGATATGTTAACTATCCAGTGTGGCTTTAGCCGGGGAAGTAGTTGTTTTCTGTTAGACAAAAATTACTGATTTTTTATCGTGGATTTTCAATTCACAGAAAAATATTTTTATTCAATATTCAGTTGAGAATGTTTTCCTTTCCAATAATCATAGCACCATGTGAAATGCAGTGATCCAGATCATCTGATTACGAAAATATTCCATTTTTATACAGGCATAAGGAAAAAGGTGGATTGTTTACACATTTTTCTTATTGAAATTATTTTTTGGAAAATCAATACCGGATGTCTGTATTAGAATAAACAAGTCCTTCGAGCTCCCTTTGAAAATTATATTTCGAAGGTATTTCCGCTACTGATCAGTGCAACCATTATTCTTGATGAGTAAAGTGCATTCAACTATTAGAAGTCCAACTTTAGAGATTTAGTTCTGTAAGTCCTACCAACTTGATTTATTAGAAATAGAATCTCTCGAAACAAGTATCAACAAAAATCGGGAGAATTTACGTCCGAATGATATGAATGAAAAGTGGAACAATCAAACTCCACCGTGAGCCCCAAGGGAATTACAATATTCGTTATTATATTGATTTCCTTTTTTTTTCAAAAAACGCACTTAGTACCTAGTTCTACTCAGTTTGAACTCTCGAATGAAGATAAGAAAATATGCTGTGAACGCGTGTCCTAGACTCCTTTTATAGATTACATGTTATCGGGTATCCAATTCCTTGTCATTTCACTTTCTCTACAAGTATCAACTGTCCGAAGGTCTGCATGAAATTTTGTTAGTCGAAGAACTCACGAAAATAACCTATGAAATCTTGAATAGGGCTAAAGAGAAATACTGTTTCAAACGAGCCCAACTCCACTAAACGGGGATACATCAGTTTGGTATCTGATGGGTCCAAGACAGGAGGGCTGGAGTGGAGTAACGGGACCTAGTTTCAGGCTCTCAAAATCGATTGTGGAGCCTCAACAAACAGAAATCCATATAAAATATTTGCACCCAAGGATGCCTATCAGACAGCCGAGCAGCACTGAAAGCTTCAAAGTCAAACAAATTTAGACTGACTTTTGGGGCTGCAAACTTCCCCCGAGACAACTGGCTACGAATAATCAGGTCACTCTGATATGAGTGCCAGGTCAGAAAAGAATCAAAGGCAATAGAAAACAGACAGCCTTGCCAAGGAAGGTGCAAACACTCAACTTTCAGCCCAGATCCCTCTGTGGTCTCACAAAGCCCAATCAAGGAAGAGTTTCGGCCCTGGGAATGACCAAATCAATACCCACTGGAATAAGGTTCCAGGACAAAGACTTGAGCTCATCGGTGAAGAAAGCTGAACAGCTTCTCGAGTTGGACAAAATAGACTTGAAACTGGTAACAGGACTGCTCACGGACATTGTCCTCTGAGGTATCGCCTCAAAAATGGATAAATCAGGGAAATGAACTGTGCCGTTACTGGACAACTTCACTGAAACTGGGGAACACCTGCTTCGTGACTGCCAGCGCAATTTTGCAAAAGACTCAAGTTTCTTGAACGGTTTCACTAACGCCCTCAGACATTAGGGCACTGAACTCCCAGGAAACGTATACACTCCACAAGGAGTCTTGGAATCCCCCTTCAATCTACATCCGTAAAAAAACATATAGAATCGTTATCTTGAATTGTTGAATTCGGTCCATAAACCACCCATGCATTATCTCTCAAACCATGTACATATGCTGAATTTAATAAATTGGAGTAAAATAGATCAAGATAGACCACGATCTGGGGGGCTATTCTTTACATCCTTCGCAGACCCAAGCACACGCACAATTGGAAGACCCATTTGCGAACACTCGTGGAAAAAATATTCTTGACAGCCAGTCGTGCGTCCGATAGTTGCGAGTGACCCTT